>NW_019775514.1:119239-173197 GCF_001039355.2 Lingula anatina
GCGGGGCAAGTGGCTCCGTCAATAACGTCGCAACTTTTTTAAAAACGTTTTATAAAAATTATTTCATTCGGCAGGCTGTGACAAACAAAATTATTGATTTAGCTATCGAGGGCCAAATATCAAAATCAACTGAAAATCTTATTCAAAGAAACTGCATTTACTTGTAGAGAAACAACGTTGCTTTTTTTCACATATTTAGAACTAATATTTTCCAGTCATAAATTCATAAAGCAACATCTTCTGTTAAACGATAGTCAAAATGACGCCACTCAGGTACACCCTCATACAGCGTGTGAACTTGACTAGGATGCAAAACACTGAAACACTATCTCCCAGTCCTCATATAACCTGGGGACACAATCTTTCCAATCAAACATGCCTGCCTGTGCCGCGGCGTTACTTAAGGGACCCCAGAGGAAACAAGGGGCAGACTTAGGTGTAACATGCCTTAAGATATATGCAGGAGAAACGTTCCGCCGTGACGGGCTATTGTCATTAGGAAAAAAGGTGCATTGGCCTAATACTATTGAAAAGACGTTCGTCTAAGATTGACTTTTGCACAGGGGGCCAAACCAACGCAGATTTTACCCCGAAGAAATAGAACCCCGAATAAATCCGCTGCACAAGGACTTCCTTTAAAAGCGCCGGGCGTATTCAAGCCGAGGAAAGAGAGTTATTGGAAAATATATACAAAGTATCATCGAAGAGTAATCTGCCAAATATCAACACGCCACAGCCAACTTCCCTGAAGGAATAAAACAGACAATTTCACTTTGTAAATTCTGTTAATTCCATTGTGGCCACAGAAAGTGACTTTCTAGTGTTTCACTCCGTTCTATATGATGGAGCTCTTATGTTGATACAAGGGTTTCTGCTTTCTGTTTCATTACTGAATTGATATATATTGTCCAAGGGTGCGGATGTTTCCTTAAAATAATTTCCTGATTTGTGTCAATATGGGTTAACACTTACCGGGCCACTCGTCTGTGAAATATAATGCATTTCTCTTGGCAAACACTGCGTAGGGGAGTGCGGAAGTGATTCAGAGAGACAGAAAGTGAGAAGAGGTGAAAGGGTTTAATGCCATTTCCATTTCATTGTGTGAAAAGGTAATGATCGTGTGTATTTTGGAAATAAAAGCGGTTTGACAAAAGTAGAATATACTTCACAAAAGAGTTATAGCAGTCTGGTTTATATCTGCGGCGCTTTCCGAATCCTGAGATACGTTAAAAAGTTGACACAGAATTTGATTAAACAAAACTCATACTCAGGTAATATTCCTTATACCTTAATCGGCAGATTCCAAATTTGATCTCAAATTATCGTAATAATTCTCTTAAAGGAGAGATGAAACAGTGAGATTAGTTCAGATAATACACAAAGAAAACGTCTGTTTCCATTTATATTATTTCCATTTCTGGGCCAGTGAAGCGGCCAAATGTTTGATAGCGTCGCCCGATTAGGACACGTGCAACTCTGTCGATTAGACGGCACAAACAAAAATAAAATTAAATTTATCAAACCATCGGGTCATCGGGGCATAAAAACAAGGAAAGCGATACTTTTTGTTTTATAATGTGTTTTCTGAGCAACTGGTCGCTCGAGAGAAAGCGACGTTTTGTGTTTACACAAAATCGAATCGAAAGTGTGAGCCGAAGGTGGGGACACAATGGAAGCAGCAATGGCGGCATTCAGGCGAAAGAACAGGAGCGTGCCAAAGCGAGTAGACAAATCCCAAGAATGATCGGATCCGACCGAGTGGAAAGTCACCAACTTTACGGACGTAATCGAGACTGATACTACAAATAAGTTTTCCGCTCAAGCGTTCATGCATAAATAATTCAAACGGTCGCCGATGGAGAGTGGCTGAATAGTATCGTTTTTGTATTCACCTTTCTGCTCAGACACTTCCTCGTGTGCGTGTGCACTATCAAATAGTCAGTTTAATGAGCCTGTATGTATTTCCTTAACTGTACTAGTAAGCCCTAAAATGTTTGCCTATGGATTATAAAAGCGACTTTGTTAGGGAACCTTGTCGGTAATAATATTTAACCAAGCTTAGGTAAATACTCTATGTAAGAAACAAAAGATATTCGCTGTTTTCTAGACATTTGCAGATAATTTCCGTAAGTCCTGACCTTTGTAGTTATGAAACAGCAACTTTCGCTAACTTTCCTGGTAGGAAATTTGATTTGTTAGATATTCTTTTCAATGATGCATTGAAAGAACACTGAAAGTGCATACAATACTGACAGGGTTTTCATATAAAAACACAGCATCAAGAAAACATGTATAATCAGTTAATTCTGCCAACAAAGGGTGCATTGAAATATGCGTCTTCATTCTGGAGAAGAATCATTTACAACATCTGAAAATATTATTTGTTTGTTAATATAATCTACGACAGAACACATTTGTGCTTTGCTATCATATAAATCTAGGTATACTACATGTCACTGTTAGTATTATACCAGCCCGGGGAGTATTGTGGGGGTGGGCGGGTGGGAGCAGAGAATCAGAATATATATATATATATATATATATATATATATATATATATATATATATATATATATATATATGATAAGTTTCATGAAGTGCATAACATTATTGTATTGAAATAATACCCAAGAGATCTGAATCATACCGTTTGAATACAAGCATTTTCTTCATCTCCTTTACATTAATCAATTGATAAGAGAAGAAAAAAAAACAATTTGTGCTCTCATTAACCATTCCCGATTCTCCCCCTCTCTCTCTTTGATGCCCCAGATTAATTAATATAGATATGTGTATTTCCTTTACTTTACAGAGTTATATAATTCTTAGCGTAGAATTTGAATGGTTCACGCTATGATTTGAAACATAACACAAATAACTAAAATGTAAAATTCGAGTTTTTTTTCTGCCATTTACAAACTCCCAGGACGGAGAACATATTAATACTGCACTTACAATATCACGACAAAAGCGATATAAAATTTGCAAGGTCTTAAATAATATGGGACACCACTTCTTTCATTCGGGTTGAGAAACCATATTTCTGCAGAATAAGGTCTTGCAATTAAGCACTTGTTTGGATTTTCGGCAGAATATTAGGTCTTTGGAATGATTATTTCTTCGTGGAAGATTTGTATTAATCTAAGTGTACTAAAAGAGACTCTGAATGTAATTCAGGTACATCATTCGTATCAAAAGAAAACAACATTCGTATTTAAAGAAAACGACCCAAAAGAAATGTTATCAAATTGAGGATTTAAAAAAAACACATACTGTTTACTAAAATAGATTGTTTTGCACTTAATATAATATAATATAATCACAGTGTGATTTTTTGGACATATATCCTGATGATAATGATAGATGTTGGTAAATGTGCACTTAAGATATTGGGAAATTTAAATTGCAGGCAGACCCAAAGATCACACTCTGAAGTAATCTTGTTTCTAAACATGCTTTTGTCTGTCATTTTTTTAAAAAAAGTCGATGATTTCCTAACACTTTGATCTGAAACAAAAGAGTAGTTTCAGACTTAAAACGTGTTTAAACACTTGTCTCTAACGTTATTAGGCTGAAAACGACCAGTAGAGCCTAATAACAATAGGCCTGCTGCTTGAGTGCTTCTGCCTTTGAAAGATTCGGTGTCCATAATTAATTAGACCTCTTGCAAAAATTAAACCCAATAAGCAAAAGTAATTTCACATCAAGTCCGACATAACGAAAATGCAATGATGCAGTTTGGAAAAATACAGGTGTATATGCCAGTATTACCATTTATTATTATACCTGCCATTTAGCACTTAGTCGCACCTAGACTGCTTGCATTTTATACCGTAACAATAGCGATCTAATAGACTAAGAACAATAGAAGAGATCGGATGATTGTAGTAGAAAATAACCCCAGTTTGTTTTTTTGTCGAGCGGAAATTAATTATAGTGGAAAGCAATTAGAGACAAAGCGCAAGGCCTAACAGGTGCGCTACAGGGCTACGAGAAAATTCACGAACGGCTTTTCTTGGTGTTAACGCTCAAACCCCAGAATCAGAGTTTCTTTTATTTCTGTGTCAAAAGTATTTTTACATGAGGCAATACTTAATGTACTACATAAAATAATACAAAAATTTAGTCACTGTTTGTTATTTGGAGTACTTCTTACAGAATAATTGTTAAAGCATGAAAAGGAATACATTTTATAGCGAACGGAAAATAATGATGCACTCACATACACATAAAGTAACATGATGCATCGGTTTGTAATATAAGACTAAACAACTCATCAATATTTAATTAATGTTGGATTAATACTTAGGAAATGGGTTAACTTTTACACGCAATACCCAGTACTAAAACATCGACATTATAACTTTTGAGAAAAAAAATATATATATATATATAATTTCGAATTGATCGTAATGAGGAGAACTGTTAATCAGACCCCCCAAATAAATAAATAAATAAATAAATCCAAAATCGTAATTAGCATGATAAATCCACCCTTTTTTTCATTGCACCCATGCCATGGACAGTGCAATGTGTAGGCAAACTTTTGACAGACTGCGTCCATGATTCACCGCGCTTTCTTGACTAATCGATCGTATGTTGTTGCAGGATGGCTGAAACAAATCATCCTATTCGCAGCCAAGGAGCGTTGCAATGGAACAAATTCAGGGCTTCCTGAAGCGGCACTTGACCCTATACCTTCTCTCTCACACAGCATCCTTAAGTCTTCCGCCAGACTCCTGATGACTAAGAAGGAAGCCAGTGACAGACCCCCCACAAAAAATAAATAAATAAATAAACAAAATAAAAAGATATTATAGATAAAAAACTACTTGGCCATGTACTCATCATAAACATCAACTTTTTAATGCGGAGGACGAACAACTCATCGCGGCGATTGCAATGTAGGGAAGATATAGCAAATGAAGTTAAGAATGAGTGTCAATAATGTAAACGACGACGTTGACACCTTAAAGGGTTAGAACGTGACGTTTTACTGGGGCTATAATGCTAAACTGTTGTCCAAGGTGCTGTATCAAAAACCTTCCATTTCTCTTGACTACCGATTCTCTTTATTTTCAGGTGAAATTCTGTTGTTTACAAGGCGGTGAATTATATATCGATGCATCTGATCTCGAGAAACTTTTTTGATGATAAAAAAAACGATAATTCCACCAAACAATGAATACCAAAAATAACATCAATGGAACAAAGATGAAGGCAATCAACACGTGAATAAATAATTTCAAATGTTAGTCTTTTCCAAGAGAAACTACTGTCTATTGTATTTCAATATCTATATAACAATGTTCCAACTGTTATTCACTAAACTATAGGCATTTTAGACATGAGTATCGGATCAAAATACATTACATTTTTATATTTTGAGATTCAAAGATAGGGTTAGAAAAGGATATTACACTGTAGTACCCTTTGCAGTGAAATGAAACTTTGGGGAATTGTTTGCTGTTTTTATTTCATGTGCAAATATTTATTTTTTGTATTACATGAGGTGCTTGAATGCCAAATTACGCCCCCAAGAAAAATTGCTGTCCCTGGTATTGTTTAAGATTGATGATCAGGATTGGTTTTGCTCTAGAAACGCCCTTACTGGGTTTTAAGCACCATTATAAATTAGGCCCGAATGGTTCACAACATTGAATAATTGATACGCAGCCTTACTATATTAAACATGCTCTTAGAGTGACTATTATTCATCTAATTTCACGAACAATGCCGTAAATAGCTAAATTAAGTGAAAAACTGCATTAACTTGGTTTCGCTCTTTCTATAATTGAAAGAGGATTTGTCCCCGATCAAGCTGGTTACATATAAGATGGATGGAACCGGAGATGCGGTGTTAATTTTACTGGCGTATTTTGCGTGCACTGCAGCAAAGTGAAGCAGCTTGGACTGAATGTTAATAATCAATTGGCCAGATACAGAAGGTCCTTTTAGCTGTTAAACACAACTTCGACCTCATTTGTATCTTTCTTTTTTATCTTGTGAGTTTATGGATAGAACCTTTCATTCTCCGAGTACTAGAGAAGTTACTATGGGCGCGTCGGAGGCATTTCCGCTTGAAAAATATGAAAACCTGGATAACTGACTAAATCCGTTCAAAATGATTTTTCGTACATGTGCACTGTGCCGGGTACAGTATATGCTTTGTTTTGAAATACACTGTACTTTAGCGTCCATTTGCCCTTCCCACACGAAGCCCTTTAATTATAGACACTGATGATGTTGTTGTGTAACGTAATTGATTAAGAGCGTCCGCGTCCACGCAACTTTGTCACCTTATTCTGATAATGTGTGTAGCAAGCGGTCGAGCCTTGCAATATTGACAAAGGTATTACGTAAAACGACACGAAGATAACACGCCGTAGATCACGTCATCGCGAGAAACGCTGAGCGTGTGCGTAATAGCTGACAGCGGGGCCCGGTGGCCTTTTTGACAAAGGTCCAGTTTTAACAAGATAAGGACCAGTGTTGGACACGCTCATTATCCGCGAACAAGAAAATGTCGTCAGTTGGATGAGTTTGACAAGCAAGTGTCTGTTTAATGACAAAGAAAAATGAGCGCATAAAGGATGTTCTATTTTGTTTACAGTGTCCTGGGCTTATAAAGAGCCAGATATAAGTAACGCTTTGACAAGACAATATTGCAAATAAATTGTGCTTCTTCCCTGTTCGAAATTGGACCACCTATTGGCAAGATCGGCCTCAGTTTAAATATTCTATTATTTCGTAATATTCAAGACAAAAGGCTGCAAAATTCGATCAGGAATTTAAAAATTAGTACATTTTTCAAAAATTAGACGAATACATGTAAATGAAGTGGAATAGCAAAATATTGCATGTCCGCATTTGGCTTAGGCCCTATATGTTAGTTGCAGTGGCATTTGTGTATTGGGTTAGTTGCAGTGGCAATGTGTATTAGGCCGCTAAATAACCTCTGGTAATGACAAAAAAAGACGAAGCAATGTGTAAGTAAGTGCGATAGACAAAGGTGTTTTTTCAAAGATAGCAATTCTATCACATAAAGTGATAAACCGTCAATTTTGGATCTATTGTAATTTCAGATATTATTTGATTGAAACACTTTTTCTCCATAAAGCACTTTTGATATATGCATTGTAATTCCGGGAATTGCTCGACTTAAAAGTATAACCTTTAGCATCTAAAGTTTCTTTAATTTAATCATTTAAATCCTTTATCGACTTGCCCCCGGAAAGAAAATCGTTTGGCGTTCCTCTAACCTTAGGTCTTAATGCTAACCGACGTCCATGTCTCACTGCCTTTATCTCAATAGATAATCTCAGCGACTCATTCATATCTTGGTAGTTTTTAGCTGGGGATTAGATATGAAATAGACACAGCATTTAGCGAATTATGCCTCAGAATTCCCCGGACGGCTTTTGATTTAATTACGTGCTTATGCCTATCCGTATTCTGCTTATATTCAATTTTCAAAATTGGGTCGTAATACGTTTGTATTGACTTCTATTCCTCGAGGACGACTGGCTTTTGTATGTCATGTTACTGCACAGTTGCCACTGTAGGCCGCGGTTAACGAACGTTGCTAACATACAGTATATCGCGGATTTCACGGATATGTGAATTAATCTACATACATAGTGCCTCGCTTGTTGGATCCTTGTTTTACATATACAAGGCGATTTTGCACTGTAAAAGATGTTTCAACTCTGACAGGAATTCGAAAAGTAAATAAATTAAATTTGAGAAAAATTATAAATAAATCGCCTCACTCTTAACAACATATTTTAGGATATTTGTGATATTTCCTGTTAATGCGTTTTCATCGAGAGAAATATTGATTAAGGCGAGTAAACAGATTTCTAAAGTCACAAAAAGTTTCTCAGTCATATAATGATATGCCCAACAACAAAAATAAATGTTAAAAACCCTCTTAAAAATGTAGAAATGGTATTTCGAACACGGGCCTTTTAAACCTACTCAGCGATAATAGTCATAGTTGATTATATTACAGGAGTAAGTTAATTAATTTAATGCAGGTAATTTTTGTCAAAACAATATTTTTTTGCAATGGAGGAATATTTACAGTTCATTGGCGAGTTAATACTCAAATTAATTAAAAATCAACGGTGACAATAGGACAGGAGGCACATCATGTTAAAAATATTATTAGTTGCTGCTATGAAGAAAGGGCACAATGCATTTTGCCTCCTCTTGTTCAGCCGCCAAGAGAATTGTAAAAAGTGGACAGTCTTAATGATATTTCTGTTTTTCAGCTATAAAAATTAACTGATATTTATTAGCCACTCCACTCCAATCCTAAGGGAAAGTGAAGGGGGGGGGGGAGCAGAGGCGGGGGGGGGGGGGGGGGGCTCACTAAACAGCACACCTGAGGGGTGATAGGCTGCAATACCTACCACAGCCCTCATTTCCCCGATGAAGACTGGCTGCCAGCAGACGAACTATTGACTGGTAAATATCAGTTCAGTTATTTTTTCTAAAGATATTGACAAATGAAACTTTATGGCCATTTCAAACACATAGCTTATGAAACTGTTCAACAATAACACCCCTGTTTTTTCAATTCGCCATTAGCTCTTACTTAAGGTGGTTGTAGTTGACGCGTTATAAAATGTTTTTTTTATCTTCTCAGACAAAATTGAGCGGAGAGTGAAATTGCTTTAAAGGATGGCGTGTACAAATTTCATATATGTTTGCTATGATGTTTATGTTTATTTTGGAAAGCTTGTTTTATGAAACAGTCACATTATGTTTTTTATGTCGTGACTTTGAATGTTGATCACGCCATCATGGTTTCAGTTTAAAAGATTACCAAGCAGTAAAAATAAGAGGCACATGCACGTCTGCTCGAACATCTGGGTCTCTTCAGATGCAGGATCAAATATCAACTTCTTTCATTTCTTTATATTAAGAAAGAAAAACACACGAACACGTGTACCTTAAATATGATCTTTACTTAGTCTAAGGTTTAATCGTATCAAATACAGACAGGTAATTTGTCTGCGAGCTGAATACCGACACTAAATTTGCTAGTTTGTTTTTCTGATATGGAATAATATTAGCTACAATAAATTGAAAACAAACAAACAAACAAAAAAAAAAACGATAAAAGATAAAGAAAGAAAGAAAAAAGCAACGAGTGCAAATTCAGCTGTTTTGTTTTTATTTTAGATCTAAAATACCTTGGAGTCACATTGTTTTATTTCATTCTGAACAGATGTACTGTAGAATGGTTCATCTCTGACTTGACATCAACAGTGGATGACTGTGTACAAAATCTACTATCTGGTGAAGATACATGGCGAGTTAGAATTTTATCATAACAAATACAACTGTGGATTTGGGACTTGATAATATACTGCTTCTTATCATTATTCTTCGAGCATTTTAACGGTAATGTATGAAGACATAGATACAATATATGGCGTCGTCATACATGTACAACAGGGTAATTGCTAAACAGGACAATTGTGTATTAAATAGCCATCTTGCGACAGTGTTAAAGCATCTTAAAAGCAGCAGCATATGGATATAAATATCGCGATTTGGTCTAAAATGAAGCGGGGTTTAGAGGAGAGCGTTATCAGAAATAATGGCAAACTTACACGTGCAAAATGAAAACAAAAATAAATGACATTAGACAGTTTGAATAAAACAATATCCAGAAACAGTGGTCGTTTATCTGTATTTAAATCTATTGTTTTTTAATCGGTGAAATATGTTGTTGTACAAGAAACTGTCAACGTTTGCTTCTTCACTTAGTTTTCCATTCTGTAAAGAAGAATTTCATTTGCACGAATTAATTGTGAGAGGTATTGAATTAAGTATGAAAGGAATTGAATTTCCCAGCATTACAGACTACATTTGTCTAAGAATGTTTTGATCTACATCCATTGATTGATAAATTTTGATTCACACACTGCACCCGTGTTAAACATGCATTGCTTTAAGGAGCAAAGTATTCGAGAAAGAGAGAGTGAGAGAGAGAGAAGGGGGGATGGATCAGGTGAAACATAGCTTCTCTTTTGGTTGTAACTGTATATCTCTTTTAACTTCTAGCTGCTATTCCAAAGTGTGCAGGCTGCAGCGACCCGATTCTGGATCGATTTATTCTCAAGGTACTGGAGCGATCTTGGCACGCCAAATGTCTAAAATGTGCAGACTGTAAAACGCAGCTGAACGACAAATGTTTCTCGAAAGGAGACAAAGTTTACTGCAAAGATGACTTTTTCAGGTAAGCACTAAGTATTGTATTTCTAAAGCGCAGGTGCTGTTTACAGACGAAAGTGTTGCGTGCGTCGCAGCAACAAGTGACATTAAGCAATCATGCTTCAGTGACATCGCAATCAAGAGGTCTACAATATAGACGGTTCCCTTTATTATTTATTATTTTCATGGAAGTTGTGAATTATTCGTGTAAAACATCAAAAACATGCGATGTTAGGGATGTACAAGTGTAATTATTTAACCTGCAAAATACAGTAACGAAAAACAATTTAACACCCATTAATTAATAGCATTGGACGCAAAACAGTAATTCAACAAAGATTAGTTGTCACAGTGACAGTGATGAATTATTATGAAATAGTGAAAATGCTCCACGTTATGGGCACATGCATAGAATTGCTAATATTCTGATAAACAGGACCACAGGATAAAAATGAATCGAGAATAAACGCGAAGTGGCGTTAACCATTTTACACTTCTGATATTCCCGGCGTCAAAAGCCAGCGTTTTTTCCTCGTTTTTTCACAATTTTATCTCTTACCATAAAATAAAACTCAAGAACATGAATATACTAGATAATCGACTGCAGTTATAGCTTTTGGAAAAATTTTCTCAATTAACACGCTTGGAATGTTTCATTTTGAAGAAAGGCTATATTGACATTTATACGTGTAGTATGAGTTAAAAAATACTACTGCCCTCTGACAAGAATTTATGGCAAATTCTACAAGTTACTGTGCAGTCAAAATCACCAAATTGAATAAGAACCGTTATTTTGATTAAGCATTCCGTCTGGGCCCGCCATTTGGGTGCAGAAACACGCAGATAATAAGTCATTCACATATTTGTACACATTTAAGTCTAGACAATTCATCTGGCACGTATTCCTTCAAGGAGATATTTTATTCATTTATGACGCGTATTCTCGACTTATTACGGTTATAGAGATATTTGTATTTCCTAACAGAGAATACGTTAAAGAGGTCAAAACATACAGAAAGCACAATTTCTACAACTGTGTAACTCAATCCAAAGGTACTGCAAACAATAAATTAAGCCACAGTAATGACGATGCCGTTTTTTGTTTTTTAATGTAAGGGCTGCTTACCAAGGTTCCCAATCTTGCAGACAGAAACAGAATCAAAAATAAACCAGAAGTTAACAACATTTTGTCAAACTTTTTGTCATATTCACTTATTAAATTATACGAATAGTACTGATTTGACTTGGATATATTTCTTTTATATCTATTTATAAAATTCTTCTGAGCGTGTAGCCCTGGTTTCATACAAAATATTGCTAAAACATGAAATTAATATAAATTTGGTCAAACAGAGAAATTATATTGCGATGTACTCTTGGCGTAAGAAATACACTATTGAATGAAAACTGCAAATTGTTTATCAAAATTGTTATTTTATCCTTTAGGAGATTCGGTACAAAATGTGCAGCCTGCGACAAAGGAATCCCTCCAACCCAAGTCGTCCGCCGTGCTCAAGACTACGTCTATCATCTCGAGTGTTTCTCTTGTCTCATATGTAACCAACAATTGAACACGGGAGACGAGTTCTATCTGTTGGACGATAGGAAATTAGTTTGCAAAGCGGATTACGAAACCGCAAAGTCCAGGGGTGAGTATTTCATCTGATCTTGTCTAGTTGTCGACAGGTGAACTGCGTTCAGACCAGTAGTGTTTTAGCCCAGGAATCGGCCTAAATCGCGCCATTAGCAACCCACCTATACTCCGAGGTATTTCAGACCTGTGTACTGAAGCTGAGGTAAACATGGTGTGAACGTGGCACTGACTGTTTAACATGTCGAAATGCACGACTTCTCCCACGGCGCAAAAAGCCACTGACGCGAGGTTACATATTGCATAACTGTTTTTCTTCGTTGAAGTCTATAGATTAGGTAACTAACTCGAAAGGGTGTTTCTCAGAAAATAACTCTGGAATCCAGATTACTGGAGGAAAAGCTGAAAAGCAATTGTTATTAGTAAGTGGCTTATACCAGCAGTAAGTTCAAAAATGGTATGCATATATACATGTATATAATGTTCACACACGCATTTTAATAATATGGATCCCTACAATATAGTTCGTTACATTGTTATTCCCAAGCCCGCTTTCTGAAGAATACAGTCAATTCAACATGAAAATACACTAGGGTTACATAAATATTTTAGCTAATGGATTTGTGTCTTTCTTTGTAATCTATCCTGTAATTCCAAAGGCAGAAACGTAGCTGCTGCATCATTGTGGGATCGAATTTCAGGACGAATAATTAGACTAATACGCATATTATGTTACCGTTGATACAAATAACACATTTAGAAAGAATCAGACAACCTTCATCCACGAATGATTGTACGCAGTTGATAATGTTTGCGTTCATTATCACGATGTATCGGTGAAATAAAAGATGGCCCCTGAGTGTGTCTGAGTATGCCAAGATGGCATTTGGGTTGTACATGTATCAAACAAAAGCGTTTCAGGTAACTGCTTCACGATACGCTCCTTTTTAAAGTACACACGGTGTTTCTGTCTGTGTTGCAGCAAAAGTTAACCTCAACTGCACGGTCAAATGCACCTCAAAGACTAAGAGTATCAATGTGTTATTTGTCGAGTATTGAGTAAACGGAACATTTCATTCTGTGCCCTTTCACAGGCATGCGAATTGCGTAAAAAGCCACATTTTTTGAGTGCACTTATTCTTGCGTTTGGTGTTTTTATGAAGTGTAGAGGAAAAGAAGAAAAAATACACTTTTATTTCAAAAATTGGAACAGTGGACTGCTGAGAATGTAATTCAATACATATTTGTATTTTGCATTCACTTTTGGTGGCCAATTTCCACTTCAGAAATATAGAAAAAATAAAAAAATGTAATATTCCCGGTAGAGCACATCTGAAACCTTGAAATACTGCCAAATGTTTCAGATAAAATATTAAGGAAAATGTATTTGTATGATCCTATTAAGAACAAATAAGTAAAAAATATAAAAATCCGTGAGCAACAATGGTTTTCCATCTATGTGCATGGTCTCCAGAATGCATCATACATGTACATGTACAACCGGTTTATTAAGTCATCATATAGAATAGTGCTCACAGTATTATTTACATTATCATTTATATTCAAAACACCGAAGTTCACATTAGATTTTGCTCTTTATTTTACAGAATTTGAAATCGATAGCAGTAATAAACGTCCACGAACCACTATAACAGCAAAACAGTTGGAAGCCTTAAAACGCGCCTACAATGAAAGTCCAAAGCCAGCACGGCACGTCAGAGAACAGCTCAGCGCAGAAACTGGACTGGACATGCGAGTTGTCCAAGTATGGTTCCAGAATAGGCGCGCCAAGGAAAAACGCCTGAAGAAAGATGCCGGCCGCCATCGGTGGAATCCGTATTTCAGGCAGATGAAACAAAGACACCACGCGGGAGAATCGGACGGTGCACTCAGCGCAGACGACACTCTATCTGATGGTGCCGTGGACATTTCTTATCAAAGTAAGTCTTCATATCATTCTTTTTATTGTGTTCTTTTTTGCCAGTTTCATCCGTTTGTCTGTATGATATACTGTAAATGTAACCTTTTTCATTATTAAAAAGGAAATAAGTTTAATTAAACGGCTGTTATTATATTTTGATCTAATTTCTTTTCAAAATTGTTGCTAATTACACAAATGCAGCAAGCGTATTCAATATTGCATGATAGGTGGACCTCAATGAATTAATAACAGTGTGGGCTCCACTATGTCAATATACCTCAAAGCCACTGTACATTAACATTTAAATGTATTATAAATAGAACCACAGACATATATGAAACGCCGCATTGATCATCTTAATCAAAAATAGAACTGTTACAAAGTCATTGATTATAGACCTGCAAACCAAAACCTGATGGTGTAGGGCCTTTAAACTGATATAGACACTATCTATTTAATTCACGTACCAAAATGCCTGTACATGCATTGAGATCTAAGTTGGTTTGAAATAGGAAATGAATAATAACTCATGCAGATCGCGATTTGAATTAAATGCGAGTGATTAAGTTGATCTGCCAAGTCATTCAGGTCACAAGTAAACCTCCGTGGGATATTCATGATTGGACTGTAAGAGTTCACTTATAGAAATTAAGCGATCAAAACATCTTATGCTTGTCACGGTATTCATGCATGTTGTGTTGGGGGGAAATGAATCTGTACCAGTTTAAGTGCAGGAATTTACAAAATAATAATACTAATAATATTACTAATAATAATGATAATAATAATAATAAAACAAGCAATGACAATATGTTTTTAATATTTTTTCCAGATGACATTGACTCAATGGACACTAATCCTAATCTAGGCCGTTCAGGCGACCTTTTCGGTATGGGGCAGGCTTTAGACCATGAACCCCCCATGGGTCAGGTCCCTGTGGTGCCACCTGGGACGCCACCTGGTGACACTTGGTTGCACTACGGCGGCCCTCCCGCTAACACTGCTTACATGGGCAGACACTCACCATCAGTAGGGCAGCAGATCATGCAAGAATCTTTGGGCTTGGTTGGGGCGCCTCCTGGCTTGGGCCGGGTGCTGCCACCAGACGTCAGTGACAGTGAGCAAAGTTTTGGTGACTATCCACCACGTTCTACACCAAACCACGTTGAGGTGTACTGAAAACTTGAACAGTCAAATGTACTTCAATATGAAAAAAAAAGCTATTTACAATGGGACTGGCTCCCTGTGTTCAGGAACAGCTGACCCCGGCTGCAGAGTTGAAAGCCGAACTGAAGGAGCATTGGTAAAAGGTACCAATGCAGTTAAAAGAGCAGATGTTCCCGATGTTTCTGGCGTGAGAATAGCTCACTTCATGACGCCTGTTGCTCCAAATGCTAGCTGCAAAACCGTCTTCTGAGACAGAAGTGAAGATAAAAATTGAAGGGAGCAAAGCCCTTGGTGTTTGTCACTTTTTGTATTATTTCGTATTTGTTGGCGCCAAGCAGAAGTGGAAAAAGTGCACAAACATAAATTGCGCATACGAAGGGCAGATAAAGCATCCCAATTAACGGCAATCACCTGGAAGCGCATATTGGTGCATATATGCTGCTGATATTGAAGGGATGCAACGGCAAAGCGTCGGCGGAAAGTGTCAAGATGCATGCGTGAGTCACTGTATTTCTTTCTTACCACTGAACAATGACAACTTACTAAAACAACCATGACACGTCCCTGCCGGTATGCCCTGTCCACGAGTAATGTAAAGTGAAGTTCAAAAACGTCTCAACAAGACGTGCCAGCGTTTATTTTTATGACATAAAGGGTGCGGTCGCGATCTCCTAACAGGGAACAGAAGTCACCTGACCATTGGGCAGTGTGACTGTGACATTGGACAGTGTGACTGTGACCCGCACACATCCGAGCCACAACCTAGCAGTGCCTAGTGTAAACTGCGAGCATTTTCCTTGCATAAGTACTGTTTGTATCTTTTAAAAGAACTTGTAATGGTGTACATACTTATCTCAATATTTGCTAGATTCTCTTGGTTTACAGATTAACGTCAAGTTAAGGAAGATGTGGGGTGAAATATCTCTCTGTTACAGTTCAGAGCTGATGATTACCCCTGCTATAGTTACCGCTCTCAGAAGCTAGCGAAATAAATGGTTGGATCTTACGAGTTCTATTACAAGTCGCACCCACTTTTTTATTAAGGAAAAGAAACGTAGTGTATTTCTCTTCTTGTACAACATAAAGCACGGTAAGCATTCGATTTTTATCTGTACAAACCCGGGACAAAAACTTACATGATGTACAAATGTAATACGATAGGGCCTCATGTTTTGAATTATTGTTTTGATTATTTTTTCTTTTTTATCTCTCAAAATATTTGGCAACGTTGACAAAGCGACCACATTGGTTCTTGCGGCAGTGCATGATGTAATCAGAAAAGCGCACAGGAATTCTTTTGGGAACCAGATTTCTTATGAAATCCTGTAATGTGCATTGGGACTGTTGCTTATGGCTACGTGTGTTTCTGACAGTGTTAGTTTTTATGAAAGTTGAGAGAAGGATTTTATATCCAGTTGAGAGAAGGGTTCCGTGTTGTCTGATATATATTCTTGACATTAAACCAAAATTTTTTTCAAAAAGTTGGGCTAGCGCTAAAGCATTTATTGTCTGGCCATACAATGTTATCTATTGCAAAAACAACTATTTACTTTCAAAAGAAGCTTTGGTAAATGGAATATAAAGCATAAAGGCTCATTGATACTGTAAAAAACAATTAAAATTTGCATCTGGCATTGTAGAAAATTCAGGTCTTGAAATTATTAGTATATTTTAAGAATTGGTAATGGAAGACATAAATGCCTTATGTCAAGTACCAAAAACAGATAAATGTATGTCATTTTATATTTACAAGGAAGCAAAATTTAGGTTATAGCTGCTTATTATATGCATATATATCTTTTTGACCTGTCGTCAGCGGGTTAAGATGGTCAATATAAATGTTATTTATTCAATTAGTTTTTCTCTGTGTATTTTGTTATGTTCTGTTGTTGTGCAATACTAAGAAAATTAAAAATTAAATTATTTATGAACAACTTCACGTTGTACTTATTGTCTTTATATTTGAGATTAAAGTAATTGAGAGCCGTTCTTTTTTGCTTCAAAATCACAATTTTGTTAAATCAAATATATTATACCTTCTCTATTTTATTAAAACGATTTCTTTTTAATCGTACAATCTGTTTTTTTTAACGGCAAATGACGCCACAGATGTTAAATACCTTTAATTTTCCAAATGGCAATTATCCTTTTCTTGATTCCTGATACAAAATATTAAATTCCACGTAAAAGACCTCTACATATTTTCATAATACTAGTTTAGGAAAGGCAACTTATAATGTTTATCCTGTGGGTTTTAAAGTAAAAAACGTTATTTTTTCAAAAACTGCACGACTGCCTTAACTGGTCAATTTATGTTTACTTTAATACACCAGTGATACCTTCCTGTTTTAAATGTGTATAGCAATACGCTGTATTGTACCTGTGCCTTCCCTGCCAACTTGTGTTTCTAAATTTGGAGGAAACCTCTCAAAACATTTTGAAATTCGATTATCAACACGACTCAAGTACCGCAGGGGATCACACGAGGTGAGATAAGCAGTAATCGTGATGTTATATACTTGGGCAGCACGACATAACAAGACTTTCCTGCCTTTCGCCACCAGCAAACACAAGACATGGCGTTATGGGAGAAGGAGACTCGTGAAAATTTCAAAGCGTTCGACAGGATTTTGTCTTATGTTCCAGAATATATGTATGGCGCTATCCGCGATGCACGATTCCAATACCTACCTAATAGCCATCCGCTCTCTTAATCAATACGTAATATTTTAACTACCATTGGTTTTGTCCTCAATACGACTTAAGTTTACGTCAGAATAGAGAGCTCTGTGGACAGTTACATTATATGTTGTGAAACAGAACCCAGAAACAAGGAGGCAGAGGAGAGGTTTACATGAAGCTGTAAAAAATACAAGAGCCTCACGCAAATATCTTAATGCATCAATTTATCTGTAGATCACGACAGTTACCGGTGTCTATGGAATACAATATTAACCTTTTGTTAATTACGCGTGGTTCGCCGTCTTGCAAATGTTTTCTGTGAGGAGCTGCTTCAGATGTCAATGGGAGCCACCAGGAGGACATTTATCAAAATTACACGAACTAATGGACATCAATTTGCATGAAAATATATCTCCACTGCCAGCGCAGCCATAAAAAGAAACGTCAATGATTTATCAGGTTGCCGAAAGTACTGATAAAAAACAACGTTTTACTACGACGGTTCCCTTGGGTGGTAAAATGAAATCAATGCTTGAATATATTTATAAGTGGCAAACGTTTTTCAAAGGCAAACAAACTGAAGTGGAATTTTCGCCTTAGAGGTGGGAAGTTTCCAATGGCCAATGCCTGTTTCAGTATAAAAAGTGTATCTTTAAATGTTTCTTACCTAAAACCGAAGTAATATACCATTATCGTATAACTGCAGCAATAACCAAAAAAGGGTTCAGGCAATTAAGTTCTGAAAGAGTCTTTGGAACAGCAATAAGCCACCCCGCCAAATTCTACTCTTTTTACACAAAATTTATAAATATTTAATAATCTATACGAGCCCCGTTAAATTACCCAAAAAGAATAATTCTAAAAGCATATTTGGTTCATACAAACTCATCACATTAAAGCTTTTGTGAGAGGATTGCGCACGAAGAACACGTAATCAGCAGGTTTTACGTAACTTTTATTCCCTTGAGTATGACTTGGGCTTGTGATTGACAAGATATTATGTGTCAAGTGGGGTGCCATTATTCTATAAGGATAAAACAAGACTCGAGTCTATAGTCAAAGTATCTCGTAATTATCAAGACTGCAGTTGCCGCTAGAATGTGGTAAACCAGGTACCGTAATTTTTGGCCATGACTGTTGTTTTTTACATCAATACATAAATTTACGTGGTTTATAAAACACTCCAAAGTAACACAATCTTAGTCGATTTGAACGATAAACTCATTCTGACCAAAGGACAAACATTGAAATTCAGCAACATGTAAAAGTGAGATTTATTACATTGTGCGGCTTGATGTGTCTCCGTCTATATTTTAATCTAAAACGGGGTCTTAAAGGTTATTAAATGAACCCAAAGAAATCTATCATTCATCTGACAACTAATGATGTCAAGTCTCTTATTCTGCCATAAACAGGTCATCTGTATACACAATCCTGGCTCCAATTTATTATGCTATTACCAGAACTATGGGCAGTGGGCCCGCGGTGATTATTATTCAGCGTCAGGGCAATATGAGCGAAAAACACGTTCTACCGAGGACATTTATAACGGGAGTAACACGCTGCAGACCCGCCTAAATCGATTGAAATTTGATCAAATGCAGAACAGCTGTGAATGGAAGTCAACCCTGATCAATTGGTACACACGCATTAGGCACTGGCGAATCTAAAAGTTTACTTAAGCGGGGAAGGGGGTACTAGAGATCATAGGGGAAGAATATTTCATGTAAAAAAGTGAGTGAAACCAAAGGGGCCAACTGTCCTTGTATCCCATCTCATTTTAAACCACCTCTGGTTGCATATTAACGTACCTTGAGGTATATATACATAATTAACTGCCTTTACAGGGTAAAACACAAGCAGCTAGGAAGCGTCTGTTGGAAATATATAATTTAACGTACATGTACTCGCACACAAGCCATAGAGAGTAATCACCAAGAGTTATATCAATCACGTTTTTGATTAGAAATAAGCATTAGTGGCTGAACATGGACGTTTTGGACAAGAATGGGACAAAAAGGATAAATAGGGGTAGACATTTCCGTGCAAAATTCAACTGGAATAGTTATCTATAAGTTTTGATAAGTGCATTTAAAGGTACTATAATATGCAGATGTGTCTATGTCACAATAAGACCGGTTATTCTCCTCGTGTGGTCTTATATATAAGTCCGTCACCTGTAACTTTCAGTGCTGTCCGTCTTATAGGAGCTCCATGGCACATGTCCGTATGTCCAAATCCCTCAATATAAAAAGATGAGATGCAGACTTACATAGCAGATCTTAATGCACCCTAGCTGTGCTTAATGGTAATAATAAGAAGGCAAACTTAAACTGTGTCCCAATTGCTCAAAGTTTAACAAATCCCTGTGCTTGCTAGAACAGATAAAAACAAACATAGGAGATGAAGTGCAAATTGACTTTTAGCAAAGTGACAAAGGTTAATATCATGATTCATGATTCTTTACATAAACAAAAAATAATAAGGGATAATAAAAGCAATATCAGAGTGCAAAATGGGGCCATTACTGATATAAACGTTACATTGGATTAAATTTGATTGTGTTAACAAGCCGTTCTTTTTCCATGAATCCTCTTGGCCTGTATTTTTCTGACACCTTGACAACATTAAGCAGTAATGCTTAAGTAAGAGTCTCATTTTAAGAAAAAATTACTTATTCTATGTCTTTCTCTTAGCTACAGTACGAGTGGATACAAAACCACCATTTCTTTTGGCAAATACGTCGCCAGCCGGTTCCGAACAGCACAGTAGAACAATTAAATTATATTTGTCTTGCTTATATCTTGGACACCAAAGAAACAGACAGACATTAAAATGATTGTATTTTTTTCAGTCTGTCTTTTTTTTAAATAATTGACTTGTCCTTCGTCTTTCCAACAGCCAGTAGAAGGCCCAGCGCGCTGCCCGCCTCGGCACCATCGATCTCGTGACGCTTATTAAATTAAATACTCCCTAGAGGTTTCAACGTCGCAGAGAAATTCGAATTTCTCTTAGAACTTGTCATACTGACATTTCGTTGTGATCGATTAGCAATCACCGCGGAGTCCCAGGGAAGCTAACGTAGGCTTCAGGAGAACAGCGACACAAAGACTTAATTCTGGCCAAAAACTCAAAAGATTAAATATGCCGCTTTTTATGTGTTAAGTCATTGTGAGTTTTGCCTTGATAGCATTAAAGTGTCTCAAAAAATTTAAAATACACAGGAAAGGTTGTGAAAACACAAGATCACAAAAACTAGGCTTATAATGGCTAAAGATAGCAAAGAATTTGGGTCGGGCCTCGACAAATATAAAACATCTTGAAAATCTTGAAACACATTTGGACAGAATCTGTGGCAAATTGCCGCCGTTTGTTCCAGGAAAGTATCCAAGAAACGGTCAAAATTATTCTTTAGTGATCAATTTTCACCAATAATTCATATGACTTGTTCTAAGCCGTTGTATACATCAGTTGTCTTTCTTTTTCGACTTTATCTTCTTCACTTAACGCCTCATTGAGCTACTCAGATCAAGAAAAAAGGTTCACGCGATGGTACTGTAAAACATGAAACGACGACAGTGTGACAATGCTTTGACTTGCAGCTTGGATAAACCGTTTATTCACGCTGCGTTTTGTTGCTATGGAAACTGTAGGCGCATGACAGGAAACGCTGTTGATGACCACCAGTAGAACTTCAGCTACATGTATTTGCAAAAATGCATTTTAACCAAAACAGACGAACACTCAATTCATCACATTACGAATATACTGATATTTCTGAACAAATATACCTAACTGTCACTCAATCGAGTAGCAATCATATTACCACCCAATAAAGACAAATCAAAAATATTCAAAATACCAAGGTAGCCCGTTTTTTTCTTCACGTGTTTATTGAAAAAGCTTTGCAATCGTATCACCTATATTGTTAGAACCTGACGAATAAACTTTATTTTTCAGTTATTTTCATTTGACACCAGAGGTTTAATTCAAAATAATAACATACGACCCACACAACACCATACAAACTGAATGCACAATATTTCAGGCACGCTGCATTTGTGAGACATTAGTGAATACGTATTACTTTTAAAATATCAAAAAAATAAATATAAAAAAAAAATAATAATAAATAAATAAATAAATAAATAAATAAATAAATAAATAAATAACTGACAGTGGTGCATTTTTTCATCTTTGCCAACCTGAAACAGCTGCTACAGAGGTTCCCATATATGTTGTCATCTACGGTATTAATAAAGAGGCAAAAATAGTTCATTGCAGTAGCGAAGACCAGAGGGCATTGTCTGACGGCAACTAGCACATTGTCATAAGTCTCCCTGTAGTCGTGTGTGCACAGGTGTGACAGGAATGGTAGTCCTAGGAATGGAAGTCTGGGGTCCGATATGATTAGTGCAGGTTAGGGTTAGTAGGAGTATTGGGTTCAGTATATGGGACGAATGTCACCTGTACTGCAATGGGGAACACAATACGGTTGCAAGCGGACTGCTATTCCTGTCACAATGATCCAACCTTTTCACAACTGTACGACCTGAGCAACTACCACGTGACTGTGCCTGATGTCAGCCTACATGTACCTGGCTTGGTTCATGGTCGCACAAAAGAGATACAAAGGCCGACTTTCTGTGTAAAGGGGTTACATTAAATTAAATCAAAAATCTGATTACCGAAAGCATATTTAATTCATAAAGGGGTAATTTATATCACCACTCTTTTTTTAGAATGTGCTTTTCAAAGTAATTTTGTCCATTTAAGGTTATCCAAAATCGAATTCTATCGATCTGGTTGGGTTGTTAACGAGGCCCCTAGTTTCTTTGAAAATTTATTCAAATAACATGCTCGAGTGATGCAACATCTGGGCATATGCAGCACGCTCTGCACGTTCGGTGAGCTCTAGGCTGCTGTTGTAGAATCCAGAGACGTTGCTTAGCTCGCAGGTTGACGACGCTTTTAGGTAGTTCAACGAAAGGCAATTGTAGTCGCGTGTACAGTGCATGGAACATTCAATAACGGATGGGACACCAGGGTTCGTTTTGTATATAAGCGAGGTGTCAATACCCATAGCGACATCTTGGTGAAGCTTGAAACGGACTTCTTGCACTGGAAGAGAAAGAGAAAGCATCCTTAACAATAATAACAATAAATATGATGATAAAAACAAAAGCTGATGCATGCATGGTTTTATGCCATATCAAACTATTAGCTTTAAATTCATTGGGGTAATTATATATCATCCTGGGTTGAACCTGACAAACTAAACCTTTGAAAATCGATTCTGGCATTAAAAACTGGTTTCAAAGCCAAAGTGATCAAAATGAACAGAGCGGACACTGTAATTCGTGAGGATAAAGGAAATGTGGAAATTTACGTGACATTAATTGTTTTTTTTTTTAGTAAAATGATTCAAAGCTGGCCGAGCACAGATATATTTTTGATATAACAGTTTTAACTTAATGCTTCCATAAACAACATGGGTCACATCTTTATAAACAATGGCAAATATGCAATATATCAAAAGCAAAAGAATACAGGGTACGACTTCAAAAGCCCAAGAAAGAACTTTGTACGTGGAATCCTCACTATAAAACTGACTCACCGGGCTCTCTGCACAGTTCTACGGTCTGCAGGATCTGTTCTGCAGATAAAACCGTTCCGTACCATTGGACACACTTCATGGCACCAGAAAAGAACCTTGAATCGAAGTACGCCGTGGAGCTGTGTCTGGCTCCCATACGCACAGGTGTATCGGTGATAAGATTCAGCTGAGGGGTGTGCTGAAGCTGACCCACCTCGACTCCGTTCACCCACAACCCAACAATCCCGGTCTGGAAATTGTAGGTAAAACCAGCATAGATCCAGGCAGTATTAGTTAGTACAGGAAGATGGTATTCTTGTGCATAAGTATACGGTTCCTTTATCATAGGACGAATAAAGAAAATGCCGTTTCCCAGCAACCATATGTGAGTTCCGTATTCATAATCGTTTTCGCTTCGGCGAAAGTGGAAAAGTGGCCCCTCATTCCTCATATCTTCCAGGCGCACGTAAGCCAGCCATGTGAAGGAACTGACCGCTAGTGTACCGTTGTTTGGGATTTCGATGAAGGAGGTAACTGTGCCCGCAAATTTAGCCGAGCCTTCGCCCTTGCCGTAAATACCTAATTAAAGTAATAGGGATATCATAATAAAGTCGGCAGTATATAGATGAATACGATTCTCACCGAGTTGTACATAAAACATAGAAAATCAAGCTGCGCGACTGATTAAAAAGCATTAGAAAGTTGCCTGTGAATAATAAACATTGCTAGCATTATTTTTGGTTTTTAAAGAGATGATGTTAACGTGAAATTATTATTGGAATGGTAGTAAAGAATAATTAAGCCACTGCCCTTTTCCCAATCAAAGGGCAGAGGCGAAATAATGAGGTTTTCAAAGCGAAGAAGAGGTGACAATGTATGGTTCGGCTAAATTTTATCTCTGTACTCTTAAATAAGAGGCTTTTTCTTGTCATGTTCAGAATCTGAGTTAAGCATCCGAATTGGTTTGTCACAGGCTAAGTGAAATAACCATTGACGTCCATATTATTAATTCAATACTGACAGACAAGTTTATGTGGTAAGAGTGATGATTTTGTCGTGGAAAGTGTGCGATAACTCATAACTGGACACATTGACCACTGTTTCTAATTAAAAGTGATGAATAATACATACAATATTTATTTCTTCCATTTTCCTAAAAGCACGCTATGGTGTAGCAGTGTGTTGAGAATATAGAAAACGCCATTTTCGATTTCAGTGTTTTCACAACCACCG
Source organism: Lingula anatina (assembly GCF_001039355.2). The sequence goes on from NW_019775514.1 coordinate 143,660, forward strand.
AACCAAAATTGAATGCAGAATACAGAACAGCGACAGTGACCTTTTCCAAATGGATGTGCACTGTTACAAACAGTTAAGAGGAAGTGGTACATTATATTATCCATAGAATAAATGCACTTAAACGCCCTCTTACACGATCTTCTAAATTACATAATGGCGTCGTTTCCGCTTCCGGTGTTTTCTCAGTCGCTGGGAACTGTTGTGGATAGAGAGATGCGATGAAGCAAAAGCACATTTTTTAAAGTAATGATACATCATATACGAAAACAAATGAAAAGAATGAAGTGCGTTTTAAGCATCTGACTTAAGTTTTAAAAAATTCCCCACCTCGGAATGGAGATGGAATACGGTTGGTAGTGGTCATCTCGATGAATTCTAAATTACGAGAAAAGAAATATTGCTAGTGAAAATGGTTAATTTTCAAAGGAGTGGACAATGATATGTCGGTTTAAAGAATCGAGATTTGCAAAATTTTTTTCAGCAAAACACCCACAAGACACCTTAATACATGTGAGGAAGCAAAAAGCTGTATTCATTTCGGAGCGTCACTGAAAAATAACACCATGGTGTGTTGCCCCTTCGCATATCTAAATATATCACGTTTATAAATGCACTTGACAAGAAAAAAAGGTACGCTTTTAATAACCATTTATGAAGATTTGGGATATTTAGTCAGTTCACAGTTTCCAATTTTTATTACTTAATCATATATTTTTTCCAACAAGATCTAAAAAAATGACTTTTGGAAGTAGTTTGAAACGATATCGGAGGACACCTTTTAGACTAGTGTCAGTGATGTATAGATTTGACTTATGAGAATTTACTTCACTACAGGGGAAATATGGCCTACCTGCATTAAAATCGACTCCTTGCACAATGGCGTGGTTACCGTTCCCACTGACGTCCAAGCCTCCGTATCGTTTGGTGAGTGGCCAAAAGCCAGCTGGACGCGGTAAAGCCACTGATTAATAAAGAAAGTATTATGTCAGACAAAATTAACATATTTCTTATTTAAATCAATATATATATCAGAAAACTGGCTTCGATGATTGGGTAACTATGAATGGAAGGTTTTTGTCAAATGAGGGTACTTAGAGATGTGCCATGGTTCTGGCAAGAAGGGGCAACTTCACATACAGCCAACGTTCAGGACATATAATCTTGCCTCAGTTCCTTGTCTCAGTAATAAAACATGATCAGTAAACATATATGCAGTGTACATATTGAATTGATTATCCGAGTGGATGTACCGGTTAATGTAATGTTATGAATATAATACTTACTGACACTCATTAGTTTCTGGGAATTTTAGCAAAGCTTATACAAAGAAGTCAAGAAATACAAACTGGATTACAACTAAAATATATAGATTGCATTCTATTCAGTTTTTCTCATCGATTTTTTTTTTTTTTTTTTTTTTTTTTTTTTTTTTTTTTTTTTTTTTTTTTTGTAATCTTTGACTAAAAATTGCAAACTTCCATTGGAAACATAGATATATTGAATCACATTTCAGAGACATACTCGAATTAAAACAAATTCCAAAACAAATATATAGAATATACTCACAACTTTCACGTCCCTCAGCAAACACCATAATAAGTATAAGTAGCATCACAGTTATCTGTTATCTTTTAAACAGATCGGATATTGAGAAAGAAGAAAGCCGATTGACTCTTTTCAAAACTTATCGAGATCGCCGTATAAAGTTACTGAGTCCTGCACCTGAGGGTCTCCTAATCTTTGCTGTCGCTACAGCTCGGTTCTTTATATATATATGTAAATGTCATCAGCTAGGATTATTGATCACAGGCACATGTATCTTCAAGCAAAATCCAGGGATTTATGTATGTTGCCTCCAACGTATCGAAAATTGTTGAACTGGGCGTGTAGAACCAACCAATGTACCCTTCCACCGAACCACCCTCATGTTGCCCTTGACACATTATATAATGCTGTTTTTTCTCTCCTCGTTGTTGTATGGCATCCAGGGACCACCACGATTGACATTTAAACAACATTGCAACAATAGGCAAATATACACCTAACACCTAACGGTGGCGTTATTCTTGAGGTCAAGACAGTTCGGTTATTATGTGTGTGTGTGTGTGTGTGTGTGTGTGTGCGTGTGACAAATAGAAATAAAAAACAGCAGTTATTTTACCCTTTATATACGTATATACATATGTATGGCATCACTTAAGATTTCTGATCACAGACGCATGCATCTTCAAGCAAAATTCGGGGAATTATGTATGTTACACTCTGATGAATAAAAAATGGGCGTTCAGAACCAATGCAGCCACTCACTGAACTAACCTTGACGTTACCCAACTGACACATAATATAGTGCTGTTGTCCTCCCCTCGCTGTTGTATGACATGGCATCTAGGGACCAGCACATCTGACCTTTACACAACATTGCAACAATAGACAGATATACACCTAACGGAAGCGTATTCTTTGAGGTCAAGACAGTACGGTTTTATATATATATCGAAAATAGATGAACTGGGCGTTCAGAACCAATGTACCCTCCCACTGAACCAAACTTGATGTTACCCAACTGACACATAATTGAGTGCTGACGTCCTCCCCTCGCTGTTGTATGGCATCTAAAAACACCACATCTGAACATTACAAAACATTACAACAATAGACAGATATACTTGTCATACCATTTTGATCAAATTGTGAGAAATGCATATCTCCAAACTCCTTCATCTGGGCAAATTTGATAAATGTCGGTAATTCTTAATATCACACTTTTCAATACTAAGGTTAAATATATTCAGAATGTTAAATCTTGATTCATTTGGTTTTGTGACTACTTGGAGAATCATTGTGATAAGTATTTAAAGACTGGATAATTTTTTAAACTGCAGGACACCATTATTGAGGTCTCATTTCGATCTTCGGTGCGAATAAAATTAATGCAACCTCTCACTGTTATTTAACTGAAATATATATTTATTTTTTTCAATTCAGGATTTTGTGATAACATTTAATTCAGTGACAAACAAATGTATTGATCACAAAACTTGGTCTGCAATGAAAAATGGAATTTTTTGCCTTTTGACAAAAACAATGATATTATTGATATGACTTCTGATAGTAATTATACAAATATTAATAATAGTATTACAAATATTAATAATAATAATAAATACGAAACTTTCCGTTAAGATACTCAATATATATATACTTACAAATTCCTATAACTTGTTTTGAATGAACGTCTGAATTAACGTTTTATACGAGATAAATCGAAAAAAAATGTAACGTCAGCAAATTTACACAATAGAAAAATTGCTATGAGGACAGTGAACAGCAAAATCGATCATTTCAAACAATAAAAATCACATTTAGTTTCTATAATTGTTGGTAGTCATCTGTTAGATTCATACTCGTGTCATTAGCAGAGGAAATCTGAAGGGGGCAACACCTAACACCATGTTGTAAATTATGCCACGCAAGGTGTGTGTGTGTGTGTGTGTGTGTGTGTGAGAGAGAGAGAGAGAGAGAGAGAGAGAGAGTTATTTGGCCACGTTGAACGTCCACCACGTTCTGTTACTAAAGTTTCCATATCTTAGCACGCCATTATTGTCATTATAACATATTGAGCAATTGTCAAACACACGGTCGAGTCATTTGTTGGAAATATTGATCATATATATATTCTCAGTCATATTGAACTTAGTTTCGACAGCTTCATTTAAAATAACTAGCAGATTAAATAAGTTTACATTACAAAGGAAGGCCATAAGATCCAATGTAATCAAAAGCTAACTAGGCGAATTGTTTGCAAGAAAAATATAGTGAATGCATTGCCGTATTCGACGCCTCACGATATTATGATACTGTGTAAATCCCACAGTCAGCATTTCTTTTTCATTACGCTCTAATTATCGTAATAACGTATAGTTATGTTGTTGGAAAAACTGCTTTTTCTCTGAGCCCACTTCTTCACTCCTGTTCACTTCCAGCTAAAAATGACAACTCAGCTTCACGTCTTACACCACTATACGTCACTTCCGTCACAATCCTGTCTCCTCCGGTACCTTCTATTGCTAGGCCCCTTAGTAGTCAGAGTATGGATAAGCGGCACTGTTTTCAAGTGGGGTCGGATATTTTTGATCCGCAGACCAGTTACAGTTATTGTCTGCGGATCACCTGTTCTGAATGCGGCCTATGACAGATAAATATACCGAATTAAAAGTGTTTTAAAAGGCTTAACTAGACGATCCATCTTAGACCCCATTTCCAGAGATTAGATCGATCTACTTTAGATCGACCTAACTCCCTGGGGGTTCACGCTAAATAGCTGTCAGCCGAGCGGACACCAAAGTTAATCACACTCTTACAGCTTGTAGTAGGCGGGACGGACATTTAAGCCGGATTATCTGACAGTAATCTAGTGAGACTCCCCGCGGGGATAGATCGATCTAAAAGCTCTGGGAATACAGCCTTAAATTCGTCGGCGAGCTTAATGGTACAACATATTCGCAGGATGCAACAGTTCGGCGTACACCTCGCTGTCTGAACGTCGGATAAGCTCTAGGCTGCTGTTGTAGACGGTGGAGTACTTACTGAGCTCACAGGTTGCCGTAGTTTCCAAATAATTCACTGATAGGCAGCTGTAGTCTCGGCAACAGATGGCGGCACATTCTATCAGACAATGGATTCCATGTTCTGATCTGTATGTAAGGGAAGCGTCAATTCCCACAGCGTAACGTTTGTATACCTTAAGCTGCGTGCCTTGCACTGAAAGCATAATAAGAACTTTTGCGACTAAAATAGTCTGAAAAGGCAGACATATATCTTTATTTTTTCGACAATATCGGAGGAAATAGAAAATCACTTACACTGAGGAGGCTATCCTTTCACCACCATTTGTCTCTTTGTTTGTTTGTTTGTTTGTTTGCCACCTAGGCCAACTCCAAAATAGATGGTATATGGCATTTCCAGAATAGGTCAGAAAAGAGCTACATAATCCCTTGAAGATGAATAGCTCATGTTAGATCGATCTAGGTATGGAAACCCAGTCTTAGTATGTAGGAATTACAATTATCATTATTTCACTTACCAGGCTCACTGCATAGTTCTACGGTCTGCTGGATCTGTTCTGCAGATAAAACGGTTCCGTACCATTGGACACACTTCATGGCACCAGAGAAATATCTCGCATCTGTAGTTGAGTTGTGTCTGGCTCCCATACGCACAGGTGTATCGGTGATATGATTCAGCTGAGGGGTGTGCTGAAGCTGACCCATTTCGACTCCATTCGCCCACAACCCAACCATACCGGTCTGGAAATTGTAGGTAAAACCAGCATATACCCAGGCAGTATTAGAAAGTACATGAAGAGAGTAGGACTGTCCTAGAGTATATGGGTCTCTCATCACAGGACGAAGCGTGAGTGATCCTCTCCCAAGAGTCCATATTTGAGTTCCGTAATTATAATTGCCTTGTCCAAGGCGAAAGTTGAAGAGTGGCCCCTGGTTCGACATGTCTTGTAGGTGCACGTAGGCCAGCCATGTGAAAGAACTGACATTCAGTGCTCCATTGTTTGGAATTTCGATGAAGGAAGAAACTGTGCCCGCAAATTTTGCCGCACCTTCGCCAATACCGTAAATACCTTGTTGTAAAACAATAGGAAGTTAAGGATTTTGACGTTTGTAGGTCAAATTGCACATAGTGGTACATTTAATAGCATGTTTAAAATTTGTGACCACACGAGGTTCAACTCTGCTGGAAACCTTTAATGAAACGAAACTTCTTGTACACCATTTGTATTATATCGTGGCGATAATACCTGTATCAAAGTCGACTCCTTGCACAATGGCATGGTTACCGTTCCCACTGACGTCCAAGCCTCCGTATCGTTTGGTTAGCGGCCAAAATCCAGCTGGCCGCGGCAGGACCACTGAAAGGTATAATTCCATTATCAAACATGAAGTTTCTCGTTACGTCTCTGTTGTCCATGTTTAGGGGAGATGCTCAACGGGATTCTTTTCGTGATGGGCGTTATATGATTCAAATCGGAATACATTATCACGCATGGATATTTTTGTGTCCAGACAAGGCAAAATATTATGTTATAACTTAAAGAATCCCAAAAATAACCTTAAGTTTTTCATTGCACTGAAAACACAAACCAATTTCAACGTTATTATTTCGAAGCAAAAATTCGCCATCTTTATCTAAATAAGGACTTTATTCTATCTAGAAAGTCACTAGACATTGATTATTGTGCAGATGGAAAGAATACTTACTGGTTTCCCTTTCTGCCACGATACCCGTAAAGACGATCACAAACATCAACAGCATCCCGTGGTCTACCCTTTTCACTATGTTGAAAATCAGTCTCATAAACTTATTTTTTCAGTGTACTGTACTGAAAAGATTGTTTTTGGATAAAAAATTTGAAAAGGTCTCCGTTGCAGGCGATGTCGAATTCCTTTAACTTTATAGTTCTCTGGGTATATCCACTGATCCTCTCAGTTTACATATGCCAACACGTTCCCACACTTATAATTGCCTTAGATTGGTAAATGCAAGAGTCATAAATTAGAAGGATTGATCACAGAGGTGTGTGCTTGACTTTATCAAATTTACTCTACGAAGTTGTCGATTCAATTCAAAATAAAGCAAAGGAAATGAGTTACCCGTGTATGTTCGGCGTTCCCTGCGGGTGGATATTACATTACAAAGCTAGTGGACGGAAACGTTCTAAACAAAGGTAAACCAGGCAAATAATTAGAAGGAAAATGTATTGAATTAATTGTCATATGCAAGGTTTTTTCTGTGGTTTCTGGCCATACGTGACTTTCCATCAAGGTGGCATTGTGTTAATTCCACATTTACTTTTTGTAGTACGTTTGCTGTTATTATCGTAATAACATATAAGATGCATTATTAAAATATATATATATATATATTTCAGGTATATTAAGACGTCAGTTGAATCATTAAGTTCACATACTTTAGACGGGTTGTATACAAACAGCAAGTCCCACCTGACTCCATTTAGCAGAGGCCATATTGTTTCAAAGACATATATTGAGTATAAGGTCCCATTCTCATAGAAAGTCACTCCATTGGTCTACGTGGATCGCTCAAAGCCTGAGGGGCTCTCGCTGAATATTATAAGTTGAACACGGCTCCGTATCTCGAAAGGTTCGCTATGTCGCGCACGTGCGCAAGAGTCTCGATTCCATGTCCCCCTTATCTCGGAAGAATCGGTTATGGAATCGAAACACTTGCGCACGTGCGCAACATAGCGAACCTTTCGAGATACGGTGCCCAGGTAAATATGCCTCCTCCTAGCGTTTATAGAATACTGAGAAACTGGTGACTATACGAGTACGTTGGACACAAGAGGAGGCATGTCATTCAGTTAAACTGAGTGCAGTCATTGAGGCTCCCTGCAGAGTTGGATCGATCGGTAAGCTTAATCGCACAACTTATACGTAGCATGCAACAGTTCGGCGTACACCTCGCGGTCTGAACGTCGGGTAAGCTCTAGGCTGCTGTTGTAGACGTTGGAGTACTTACTGAGCTCACAGGTTGCCGTAGTCTCCAAATAATTCACGGATAGACAGCTGTAGTCTCGGGAACAGAGGGCGGCACATTCTAGGAGAGAATGGATTCCATTTTCTGATCTGTATACAAAAAAACCGTTAATGCCCATAACGTAGCCTTGGTGAACCTTAAGCTGTGCACTAAATACTGTAAGAGACAAAGGTACATTCAAAGTATCACGTTCAATTTATACAGTGCAAACTTATTATTCGAAAAATGAGCCAGTAAATAATTAAATTATTAGATGTATGATTTTAATTTAATGTTTATCATTAATCTGCTTCATTTCGTTTTAGTAATGGAACTTTCAAAAAATGCAGCCGTCAACGGGCAAATTTCGAACATCATACTTCAGTTTGTTTCGTTATTTTATCTGCATGTCATATTATTTAAATTAGCTTAGACCAAGGAGACATAAATAATTTAATTATCAGTATCCTACTAACCAGGCTCACTGCACAGTTGTACGGTCTGCTGGATCTGTTCAGCAGATAAAACGGTTCCGTACCATTGGACACACTTCATGGAACCAGAAAAGAACCTTGGGTCGCTGTACGCCGTGGAGCTGTGTCTGGCTCCCATACGCACAGGTGTATCGGTGATATGATTCAGCTGACTGGTGTACTGACGCTGACCCACCTCGACTCCGTTTACCCACATCCCAACAATCCCGGTCTGGAAATTGTAGGTAAACCCAGCATAGACCCAGGCAGTATCAGTTAGGACAGGAAGAAAATAGGTCTGTCCGAGAGTATAGGGTTCCTTTATCATTGGACGAAGGAAAAATGATCCACTTCCAACAGCCCATATGTGAGTCCCGTAATTATAATCGTTTTCACTACGGCGAAAGTTGAAGAGTGGACCCTGACTCGACATGTTTTGTAGGCGCACATAAGCAAGCCACGTGAAGGAACTGACGTTCAATGCTCCATTATTCGGGATTTCAATGAAAGAAGACACTGTGCCTGCAAATTTGGCCGAACCTTGGCCAATGCCATAAATATTTAGTTTGAAATAAGTTGTATACAACACGTGCCATAATGTATGTAGAGGTGTGTTACCAGTTAGCAGCATTCTACTTAAACAACTACAAATTATATTTGAATGTTTATGAAAACATCCTTTAAAAATTATAAATATTTTACCTGAATCAAAATCAACCCCTTGCACTATACCATGGTTACCGTTCCCACTGACGTCCAGACCCTCATACCGCTTTGTGAGCGGCCACAAGCCAGACGGACGCGGCAGGACCACTGAAACGTGTCAAATACTAGGTTCAATAGATTTAACACCACATATTGATAAAATTTTAATGTTGATGATGCTTACTCATTAAACACGCCACTTTCAGACTGCGAAGCTGAAATATGGTATAAATGCCATCTTAGATATCAAGAAGCAACGGGGCATCAACGTTGTCTTTAGAGAAGCCATTGCAAATCACGTGTGGTTATTGTATCGTATTGGTTCAACTTTTCCTACATTTTGCAAATAGAAGAACCTAGTATTTTAATATTAATTAAAACAAAACATGTTATCTACAATCAATTAGATGGAATCTTGCCTTAACGCGACTATTTAATGCCATGGTCTACGTCAACCGTTTGTAGTGCACATAGACACCGGCTAGGAAAATACATGTAATTTATGCGGACTACATGTTGTCAGAAAATACGTTTTGAGACCACTGTTTCTCTGTAGCTAGGTCCGGTCTAAGGGCTGGCCAATTGTATTCCTTGCGCATTTTTGTTCAATAAATAGTTTATATTGTACCGGGCAACATTATTGTTTTTTAGAAGTTTGAAACATACCTTTTTGGAACTGCATGAAAACAAGTTAAAACCCCAAAGCGTGTAGAATCCATACAATGAATTGACACTTTTGGTGGCCGGTGGGTGTTTTAACTAAAAATCGCTGACGGTAATTTTCAAATAATCCCCCAAATACGAACAATAGGCGGATTTCCACATCTTATTTGAAGAGTCCCAACTTCAGTAAAATCCATTCTTGGAAATACCAGTATAACTTAATTATACTCACGCTTTCCGTCGGTTTCCCCAACAACTGCAAATGCTATCGTCATCAGTAACAGCATATCGTGGTCCAGTCCTTTTCTATTCTCGCAAAGTTTCTTTGACATTATTCAATGTAGATCTGATTTGAAGTCCGCCCGCATAGAAACCCGTTGCACAACTTTTATAAAGCGGGCTTTGTCAACGGACCGTTCAGATTCTGACCATTGTAATTTAGGTAGGGTTTTTAAGACATGTTAAATCCTCCAAAGCGTCTTTTAATTTGCGTCCGCACAACCGGTTACATGTGTCTGACTGATGTTAATACGTACGTTAAGTAATTATTACATATGCTTTTAGGACTGTCAAAAGAGTCCGTTGACTACATTAATGTCTATCCACATTAAAACCTCATGTGCATTCAAACCTTTGTCATCACAGAGATTAACTTCAGGAGAGAGAGAATATTTTAATTAAGCTTAAAAGCTTCGGTAACGATTTCGTTGCGATATCGACATGGACTTCATTAAGGCATTCAGTTCTATTGCAAGCGGGCAGAAACCCGTTGCACATTTTGTCGATTACTTGCTCATATTACCTGGTCTCCATTCGTGTTGGCCAATTAACGGAAATGAGCTACTTATTCATTTCAGTGGTGCATAATGATTGGTGCCGACAAGTGATATCAATACACCATTCAGTTTACGATGAAGTACTTGAACTTTGTTTTACTGACAACACGTACGCTTTAAATCAGTTCAAACTAAAACAAAATGTATAGGTGTAAATTACATTGGTCTATTGCAGGAAAGTTGGTATACATATACCCACTCGAATATTAAGAGACAAAAAGTGAGTTCAGCGAGTGTTACTCGATTAAACAGGGGAACAGATCAGGTGGCAAACAGGAGATTTCTATGTTAAGAACTACACATTTGCTTCTGCAAGCAGTTAATCATGGCGAATACTGATGACACATTTCCGGATACAATGTCTGGCCGCGGCCGAAAGTATGAACAAAAATGTCCGGTTAAATTCTGCCATCGATTTATGTGAGATAAGACAACGAATGCTTTATGATTAAGTCTTCAAATTCAACTCTTTCCATGGCCTATACATATATAACATCAAAACAGGATTTCAAAGGCAAATCAAGACAAGGTAACAACGCACATTGCGGTAACGGAGACAAGAAAAACAATTAACACTCCGCAACACAAGCACAATGTTTAGAATGGCCAGCACATAATGGTCACATGTAAAGTGTTCTAAACCAGATGTAAGTCGACTCACAAATTTAGGAACGCCATAAAGAACATAATCGTTACTTTTAGGATTAACAAATCCGTGTCAAATCTGTAATAATATGTAGCCCATGGTGAAATGTCTCATTTTTCGTTGACACAATATACAAACCAAAGAGTTACAGTAAAAATGTTTTGACAGTAACTTGATATATTTCAATGGTGCCAAAGTGTGACTAAGTGTTATAGGGCCAATTGAATCAGTCAATATAACTCATTTTAAACTTGCAAAAAGTCAGCTGGATAAATCATCCGATGTTAGACTGGTTTAAAACTCAAGATAAATCGATAAGTAAAAAAATTACCTTCATGTTTAAAAAAGCTTTTTTCCATTTCTTTTATTAAAAATTCTCACTGTGCAATAAAATAAATCACTTTCTGAGAAGTGCGTGGGATGATAAAAACGAAAAGGGTAATCTTAGCTCTTAAAGTGTTGAATGTTATTGCACTAAATATCTAGATAAGTTTCATACACAACACAAACGACAAAAAAGCTATTTTGACCAATTAAGGCAATTTAAACGTAGCGATCCATCTAAATTCGTCGGTGAGCTTAATGAAACAATTTATTTCCAGGATACAATAATTCGGCGTACACCTCGCGGTCTGAACGTCGAGTAAGCTCTAGGCTGCTGTTGTAGACGTTGGAGTACTTGCTGAGCTCACAGGTTGCCGTAGTCTCCAAATAATTCACGGATAGACAGCTGAAGTCTCGGCAACAGAGGGCGGCACATTCTGTGAGAGAATGGACGTCATGCTCGGACCTGTATGTAAGGGATGCGACAGTACCCATAACGTAGCCTTGGTGAACCTTAAGCTGTGCACCATATACTGAAATGGGCATCAAGGGATTCTTTGTATTGGATTGAATTTATGCAGTGCAAACTTATCATATCATTTGGAAATACTATGGGACAAGTAAAAAAAAATTAAAGAAGATGCATGATTTGTTATATAATCATCATTATCATACTTACTAGGCTCTCTGCACAGTTCTACGGTCTGCTGGATCTGTTCTGCAGATAAAACGGTTCCGTACCATTGGACACACTTCATGGCACCAGAGAAATATCTTGAATCTGCAGTTGAGTTGTGTCTGGCTCCCATACGCACAGGAGTATCGGTGATATGATTCAGCTGAGGGGTGTGCTGAAGCTGACCCACCTCGACTCCATTAACCCACAACCCAACCATACCTGTCTGGAAATTGTAGGTAAAACCAGCATAGACCCAGGCAGTATCGGTTAATACAGGAAGGGAGTAGGACTGTCCTAGGGTATAGGGTTCCTTCATCATTGGACGAAGGAAAAATGATCCACTTCCAACAGCCCATATGTGAGTCCCGTAATTATAATCGTTTTCATTACGGCGAAAGTTGAAGAGTGGTCCCTGATTCGACATGCTTTGTAGGCGCACATAAGCAAGCCACGTGAAGGTACTGACGTTCAATGCTCCATTGTTCGGGATTTCGATGAAGGAAGACACTGTACCTGCAAAATTGGCCGAACCTTGGCCAATGCCATAAATATTTAGTTTGAAATAAGTTGTATAGGGGCCTATAACACGTGCCATAATGTATGTAGAGGTGTGTTACCGGTTAGCAGCATTCTACTTAAACAACTATAAATTATATGTGAATGTTTATGAAAACATCCTTTAAAAATGCTTGAATATTTTACCTGAATCGAAATCGACTCCTTGAGCAATGCCATGGTTACCGTTCCCACTGACGTCCAGACCCTCATACCGCTTTGTGAGCGGCCACAAGCCAGCCGGACGCGGCAGGACCACTGAAACGTGTCAAATACCAGGTTCAATAGATTAAACACCACATATTGATAAAATTTTAATGTTGATGATGCTTACTCAGTAAACACGCCACTTTCAGACTGCGAAGCTGAAATATGGTATAAATGCCATCTTAGATATCAAGAAGCAACGGGGCATCAACGTTGTCTTAAGAGAAGCCATTGCAAATCACGTGTGGTTATTGTATCGTATTGGTTCAACTTTTCCTACATTTTGCAAATAGAAGAACCTAGTATTTTAATATTAATTAAAACAAAACATGATATCTACAATTGATTAACTTGGTATCCACGTGATGCGTGGTTATATTAGATGGAATCTTGCCTTAACGCGACTATTCAAAACCATGGTCTATGTCAACCGTTTGTAGTGCACATAGACACCGGCTAGGAAAATAATTATGCGGACTACATGTTGTCAGAATATACGTTTTGAGACCACTGTTTCTCTGTAGCTAGGTCCGTTCTGAGGGCTGGTCAATTGCATTCCTTGCGTATTTTTGTTCAATAAATAGTTTATATTTTACCGGGCAACATTATTGGTTTTAGAAGTTTGAAACATACCTTTTTGGAACTGCATGAAAACAAGTTAAAACCCCAAAGCGTGTAGAATCCATACAATGAATTGACACTTTTGGTGGCCGGTGGGTGTTTTAACTAAAAATCGCTGACGGTAATTTTCAAATAATCCCCCAAATACGAACAAAAGGCGGATTTTCATATCTTATTTGAAGAGGCCCAACTTCAGTAAAATCCATTCATGGATATACCAGTATTACTTAATTATACTCACCCTTTCCATCGGTTTCCCCAACAACTGCAAATGCTATCGTCATCAGAAACAGCATATCGTGGTCCAGTCCTTTTTGATTCTCGCAACGTTTCCTTGACATTATTCAATGTAGATCTAATTTGAAGTCCACCCGCATAGAAACCCGTTGCACAACTTTTATAAAGCAGGCTTTGTCAACGGACCGTTCAGATTCTGACCATTGTAATTTAGGTAGGGTTTTAAAGACATGTTAAATCCTCCAAAGCGTCTTTTAATTTGCGTCCGCACAACCGGTTACATGTGTCTGACTGATGTTAATACGTACGTTAAGTAATTATTACATGTGCTTTTAGGACTGTCAAAAGAGTCCGTTGACTACATTAATGTCTATCCACATTAAAACCTCATGTGCATTCAAACCTTTGTCATCACAGAGATTAACTTCAGGAGAGAGAGAATATTTTAATTAAGCTTAAAAGCTTCGGTAACGATTTCGTTGCGATATCGACATGGACTTCATTGAGGCATTCAGTTCTATTGCAAGCGGACAGAAACCCGTTGCACATTTTGTCGATAACTTGCTTATATTACCTGGTTTCATTCGTGTTTGCCAATTGACGGAAATGGGCTACTTATTCATTTCGGTGGTGTGTAATGATTGGTGCCGAAACGTGATATCAATACACCATTCAGTTTGCGATGAAGTACATGGACTTTGTTTTACTGGCAACACGTACGCTTTTAATCAGTTCAAACTAAAACAAAATGTATAGGGGTAAATTACATTGGTCTATTGCGGGAAAGTTGGTATACATGTACCCACTCGAATATTAAGAGACAAAAGGTGAGTTCAGCGAGTGTTACTCAATTAAACAGAGGAACAGATCAGGTGGCAAACGGGAGATTGCTATGTTAAGAACTACACATTTGCCTCTTTAAGCAAAGTAATTCATGGCGAATACAGATGACACATTTCCGGTTACAATGTCTGGCCTCAGCCAAAAGTATGAACAAAAATGTCCGGTTAAAGTCTGACATCGATTTATGTGAGATAAGACAACAAATGCTTTATGGTTAAGTCAACAAATTCAACTCAATCCATGACCTATACATATATAACATCAAAACAGGATTTCAAAGGCAAATCAAGACAAGATAAGAACGCACATTGCGGTAGCAGAGACAACATAGACAATAAGAACATAATCATTACTTTAGGATGAACAAATCCGTGTCAAGTCTGTAATAATCTGTTACCCAATGTCTCATTTTCCGTTGACACAATATACAAGCCAAGAGTTACAGTAAAATTGCTTTGACAGTAACTCGATATATTCTAATGGTGCCAAAGTGTGGCTAAGTGTTGTAGGGCCAATTGAATCAGTCAATATAACTTGTAAAATGTCAGTTGGATAAATCACCCGATGTTAGCCTGGTATAAAACTCAAGGTAGATCGATAAGTAAAAAATTACCTTCATATTAAAAAAGGCGTTTTTCTTTTCTATTACTTATAATACTTATAGTGCAATATAATAGCATTTTCTGAACAGCGCGTGAGATGGTAAAAAGCGAAAAGGGTAATTTTAGCCAAAAGTGTTGAATTTTATTGCACTAAATATTTAGATAAGTCTTGAACACAACGGATAAGAGAAAAAAGCTTTGACCAATTAAGGCCATTTCAACGTATCGATCCATCTTAAATTCGTCGGTGAGCTTAGTGGTACAATTTATTTCCAGGATGCAACAGTTCGGCGTACACCTCGCGGTCTGAACGTCGGGTAAGCTCTAGGCTGCTGTTGTAGACGTTGGAGTACTTGCTGAGCTCACAGGTTGCCGTAGTCTCCAAAAAATTCACTGATAGACAGCTGCAGTCTCGGCAACAGAGGGCGGCACATTCTGTGAGGGAGTGGACGTCATGCTCGGTCCTGTATGTAAGGGATGCGTCAATACCCATAACGTAGCCTTGGTGAACCTTAAGCTGTGCACCATAAACTGAAATGGGCATCAAGGGATTCTTTGTATTGGATTGAATTTATGCAGTGCAAACTTATCATATCATTTGGAAATACTATGGAACAAGTAAATAATTAGTATAAAGAAGATTCATGATTTGTTATATAATCATCATTATCATACTTACTAGGCTCTCTGCACAGTTCTACGGTCTGCTGGATCTGTTCTGCAGATAAAACAGTTCCGTACCATTGGACACACTTAATGGCACCAGAAAAATATCTCGTATCTGCTGCGGAGCTGTGTCTGGCTCCCATACGCACAGGGGTATCGGTGATAAGATTCAGCTGAGGGGTATTCTGAAGCTGACCTGCCTCGACCCCGTTCACCCACAACTTAACCATCCCAGTCTGGAAATCGTACGTAAAGCCAGCGTAGACCCAGGCAGTATTGGAAAGTACAGGGAGGTAGTAGGACTGTGCTTCACCATATGGTTCCTTTATCAAAGGACGAAGGTACAATGATCCACTCACAATAGCCCATATGTGAGTCCCGTATTCATAATTGTTCTCACTACGGCGAAAATTAAAGAGTGGTCCCTGATTCGACATGTCTTTCAAGTGCACGTAAGCTAGCCAAGTAAAGGAACTGACGTTCAATGCTCCATTGTTTGGGATTTATGATGTATGAAGAAACTGTCCCCGCAAATTTAGCTGAGCCTTCGCCGATTCCATAAATACCTAAATGGATAGCATAAAGTGAAAATGGTAAACTATGTAAAGCGTGTTTTTGTGAATTATGAATTGCGATAAAATGTTCTAGGCAACTGCTTGATATTTGCCTCGGTTCGTGTGGCAATTCTCTTTTGCTTTGACCCCCCTCCCCCGTTAGAAAAATCCTGGTTTTTCAGGAGAGTGTACATTACCAAAGAGCCACAAGTAGATTTCAGCCAAGATTTTCTTGAATAAAGGAAATAGCTGTGCCTACAAATTGAGCCCAGCCTTCCATGATATTATAAAAACTCAATTAAATGATAAGTTTTATCATCCTTTAATCTGATACCATATCGCTTTTCTTCAAGCCTGTGATTAATTTATCTGCATTAAAATCGACCCCTTGAACAATGGCATGGTTACCGTTTCCACTGACGTCCAAGCCTCCGTATCGTTTGGTGAGCGGCCAAAAGCCAGCTGGGCGGGGAAGATCCGCTAAATATGCAAATACCATATGTAGATAATGGAGGATGCAAGGTTTATTCCTAAAGCACTTCTTAATGTTGACACCCTTACTGTAGACGCTAGTAAAACATGCAAAGTTCGTAACAGAGAATAATAGGGGTATAATTATAAAAGTGGAAAAGTCACAACCGGCGAATATCGGCAATTGCCGGTGTGACATGAATGGTACGTGTAGTTAGCTAGGAACAGTAGTCTGTACTCCATTATTTTGTACAGGTGACATTCGCCCCATATATAGTTTTAACCCCAATGCTCCGATAAAGCCTAAACTGTACTTATCATATGGGATCCCGGACTTCCATTCCATGATTAAATTTTGAGTGGGGGTGGGGGATGGGGGGTCAGGAAATTGAAGCATCTTTAAAGCTATACAAGTTAATTTGTTTTACTTCTCCTTGGGCCCACCGCAATATTCTGTTTTTGACACCAGGTTTAAAAGGAATCGTAAAATCCGCGTTATATCATTGTATAGCAAAAAGTAAAAAAAATGCTAGAAATATAGACATAATATAAACTATTACTATAACATATCCTGTCCAATTCAATTGAGAAAATGACAATTTATAGATCCATTTCAAACTCTTTCTTTTAAAAACTTTTTTTAGACCGGAAAGTGTTAATTTTATCAGTCTTCGTCTTCATTACGACAGCAGCCCAAAACCAATACTCAGTACTAATTATATTCGCTCAATTCAAAACCATCAGTTCAGATTTAATTGGCAGCGGCTGATGCGATGTTAATCTCTGCCATCAAATTACAGCACATTATTACAAATTAGAAAATGAACACACAAGGGGACTATACTCACAGCTTGTATCGCCAAACGCAATTTCGGCAAGTACGAATACCATGGATGACCAGGGAAGTAATAAAAACATCTCGTGCCCTTGGACGCGTGTAGTTGTTTTAGAAAAAAGCATGAAATATAAAATGTTAAGTTTTCTGACTTTCGGATTTGCTTGTCGTCAATACTGCATACCCCGACAGGCTGACAAAAAGACCGACCAAAGTGTTGTAGGCTTGAAAAGATCGTTTTTATCCAAAGAAAAAGGAAAACAATGTCATCATTCAAAGTAACTATCAAATATTCATGCAATCTAAATTTGTCACGTTTTTTTTTCCTTCCGTCTGCTAGTACAAAGAATAAGGCAAACATATATTGTTTCCCGTCGTCGCACGTGTCACTTAAAACTCTGGGACCAAGAAGTGCCGGATCCGGCAGTGAAGGCCGTACGGCCAGTAGGTTTGTTTTGAAGGCAATCTGTGAAAAGCACACTGCATGTGAGGTTTAATTTTTTCTTTTGCAATCGACCTCAAATTTCGATGTTGTAAATGATCTGGCGCCCAGTACCTAAACCAAAGTAGGGGAAGCGCAAACGCAAAGGTTTCATTGAATGAGCGAAAAGTTCTGGCCTTCATTCAAGAACATACTAGTGTTCTTGCAGTATTTTTCAGGGTGGTCATATTTTGTTGGTGCCCATTACTTTTCGTGTTTATCTCCAATCATTTAACATGTTCTTTACATAAATTCATGTATTTTTACTGAGCAAATGTTTAAATAAGTAACCATTTTGCATAACATTCAAGGCATGATTCCGAAATTGCGGAGGTTTAGATTTGAATGAATAAAAAAGTAAGGAAGAAAAAATGCGCCACTTTAAAGATCTTCAATAATTTCCTTCAAGAAACACAATAATTTCGTTCGGCCTGGTCCATTGCTTTAGATTCCACTATGTGTATTTACTAGATCTATTGCGTAGATGTTTTTCATCGACAGCTTTGTTCTCGTGTTCAAGTTGATGTGTCAAGTAAATCAGTACATGAAGTTCCATAACAATGACTATAGTTCCATAATAATGGCACGTCGAGAGAATTCTCTCAATTATTAAACATCTCTTCTATAAGCAAATAAAAAACAAATATTTAAATAGCATTACAAAAAACATATTCCAATGTTTATTTTGAAGACAATCTGTGAACCAGATGTGCGATATGGATAAGCACGTTGCATTTGACATTATAATTTTGCGTGTATTTATTCAAAAAAACGTTGTGTGCATTGAAACCCTCGTTAAAACGAAAACTTAACCCGGGAACGAAAGAAAGATATAATTTAGCTGAAAAACTTTACTTATGATTTGTTGCAATATCGACATGGAATTCTGTTAAGGTATTCGGTTCTTTAGCAAGTGGACAGAAACCCACTGCACATGTCGATTACTTGGTTATATTACCCGGTCTCCATTCGTGTTGGTCAATTGACGGAAATGGGCTACTTATTCATTTCAGTGGTGTATAATGATTCCTGGCGTTATGCGATATCAATACACCATTCAGTTTAAGATGAAGTACATGGACTTTGTCTTATATACAACACCTTCGATTTTAACCAGTTCAAACAAAGACAAAATGTAACTTACATTGGACTATTGCAGGAAGATGGTAAACCTATTCCAATACAAGAGACATGTGAGTCCATCGTATTACTCGATTAAATACAGGAAAAGAGAGACGCATCGACCCATCTTAAATTCGTCGGTGAGCTTAATGGAAAAATTTCTTTCCAGGATACAATAATTCGGCGTACACCTCGCGGTCTGAACGTCGGGTAAGCTCTAGGCTGCTGTTGTAGACGGTGGAGTATTTGCTGAGCTCACAGGTTGTCGTGGTCTCCACATAATTCACTGATAGACAACTGTGGTCTCGGGAACAAAGGGCGGCACATTCTATGAGAGAGAGGACGTCATGCTCGGACCTGTATGTAAGGGAAGCGTCAATACCCATAGTGTAACCTTGGTGAACCTTTAGCTGTGCACCATATACTGAAATGGACGTCAAGGGCTTCCTTGTATCACATTGAATGTATGCACTGTAAACCTTTATGTCATTGGGGAATACTATGGAACAAGTAAATAAATAGTATAAAGAAGATGCATGATTTGTTATATTATTATCATTATAGTGCAGCCTATGGGTCGTACACCATGCGCCATGTACTGAAAGACACATCTTTTCGTCTAAAATAATATTTAGGGACATGTTCGAATCCCAATTCAAACGGCAGTATCGGAGCACGTAAATTATATTTGTAAAGATGTATACAAAGATGTGAAATAATCATACCATTACCATACTCACCAGGCTCTCTGCATAGTTTTACGGTCTTCTGGATCTGTTCTGCAGATAGAACGGTTCCGTACCATTGGACACACTTCATGGCACCAGAGAAATATCTTGAATCTGCCGTGGAGCTGTGTCTGGCTCCCATACGCACAGGTGTATTGGTGATAAGATTCAGTTGAGGAGTGTGCTGAAGCTGACCCACCTCGACTCCGTCCACCCACAACCCAACCATACCGGTCTGGAAATTGTAGGTAAAACCAGCATAGACCCAGGCAGTATCAGTTAGTACAGAAAGGGAGTAGAACTGTGCTAAAGTATAGGGTTCCTTTATCACAGGACGAAGAAAAAATGCTCCACTCCCAGTAGTCCATATATGGGTGCCATAATCGTAATCATCCGCTGTACGGCGAAAGTTGAAGAGTGGTCCCTGATTCGACATGTCTTGTAGGTGCACGTAAGCCACCCACGTGAAGGAACTGACGTTTATTGCTCCATTTTTGGGGATTTCGATGAAGGAAGACACTGCACCTGCAAATTTGGCCGAGCCTTCGCCAATACCATAAATACCTAAATGGATGGCATAAAGTGAAACTGATACATTATGTTAAGCGTGTTTTTCTGTGAGGTACATGTTTGAATTGGTTTAAATTGTTTTAGGCTACTGTTTTATATTTGCCTTGGTTAGTGTGGCATTTCTTTTTTTTCTCCCCCTCCCCCCTCCGTGAACAAAATCCTGGTTCCACCAGAGTGTACATTACCAAAAAGCCAAAAGAAGATTTCAGCCAAGCTTTTACTCAATAAAGGAAGACACTGCGCCTACAAATTGAGCCCAGCCTTTTCTGATATTTTACATACTCAATTGAATGATAACTTTTTATGATCCCTTAATATGATAACACATCGCTTTTCTTCAAGTCTGTGATTCACTTACCAGCATTGAAATCGATCCCTTGCACAAAGGCATGATTACCGTTCCCACTAACGTCCAAGCCTCGAAATCGTTTGGTGAGGGGCCAAAAACCAGCTGGGCGGGGAAGAACCGCTAAAATATGCAAATATAAATGCATATTTATATAGATGCAATTTCCTTCTCGCTAAATTTTGTACCTAAAGTACTTGTTAATGCCAACAGGCTTGCTATAGGCACTAATAAAACATAGTCATAGCCCAACGAATATCGGCAATTGCTGTCGTGACAGAAATGGTAGCTAGCTAGGAACCGCGTAGTCTGTTCTCAGTCATTTTGTACAGGTGACATTCGTCCCATGTAAAGTAGTAACCCCAATACTCCCACAAGCCCTAAATTGCACTTATGGAATATATGGAATCCCGAACTTGTATAGCAAGAAGTAAAAAAAAAAACGCTGGAAATATAAACAAAATACAGACTTGACATTTAATAAGGAACATTTTTTCCCAAATTTAAATTCATCATTTTTTTCCTATTTTGCTGACTGATAAATGAAAATGAGGATTAAAATAATATTTTAATAGCTTTTAATAATCTTTCTGGTGTCATTGCGACACCAGTTCATTAACTGGATTAGCCAGTGAAGCAAACAAAACTACATTGACTATTTTAAGTCATACGACAATCATTGAAACGATATTTTCCAATTATCCTCTTTAAAAGAGGTACACACCCCACAAAAGATCCTCATGTCAGTGTCTAGTCACAGCAATGGTCGCTGTTACGCCTGACCGCATCTAGCTGCTACCGCATTTTTAAAGCGGCAAGGTATTCCTTGGGACGGTTTCTAGAGTTTAACCTGGAATAAAATTCCAGGCAACGGTCAAAACTTGTCCAATTTGGTTCAGATTTGTTGCAGGACATGCAGGCCTTTGATTCGGCGAGTAATGACCTACCCACATATTGTGTATGCGGTTCAAAAATGACCAAGGTAGCTGCTCATTCCCTTGGTTCTGTAAGTTATCTGCTATTAAAAGTCCTTTGTGTGAACCGGCAATCTCATTTTGCAACCTAAAATTGTTCCTAAGGTGCCCCCTATCAAATGAGAGTCAAGTGGTTCCCAGATTATTCCTTTGATGTAGTTCAGGTTTTCATCGATGACTATACCATTGGTGTTTTGGCACCAATGTGGTATCCACTGCAAATACTGGTGCTGTCAATGTCCCTAGTCACTTTAGAAGCGACACACGCTTCATCGTAGGCCTCTTTAGGATGCCTGCTAACTCTTTTTGACCAGTTGAGCGGTACAGGTGAAATCTGACCTCGATAAAGAAAGCCACGCGGTTTCAGTGTTCTACCCAGAAACGGCCATGGTCCCCAATTCATTAGAGAAACATACGACGATGTTTTGCTGTTTACAGTGGCTTCCTCAGACGATGTCTGGTATCCTAACCTGCTAAAATCAGTTTGGTGTTCGCTAAGAGCCTCATTCTGAACGGACCGGGTGGTTTTTGTTAAGTTGCAGCAGCATATCCAGAAGGACAGTGAATCCTGTACCCCGGTGGTAAGATTTCGATACATTCGGCGCGGCCTCTGTGTTGGTGCATCAGTCTGGGCATATATCTAAATTGTATGGACCATTCCGTGTGACACAATAATCTGTCTGGCAATGTCTGTATGTCTGCAAATGTCTGCAAAAGCCAAGCACTGGCCAGCCCATATTACACAATACAGCAGTGCAACAGACATGGTATTCAGTTAATTGGTAGCGACACACCTGACTTCACACTTCTCCAGTCAGATATCTTATATGAGATCTGATTTTTTTTAAAGAACGCATTTTTACCAAGTTATACTTTTGTAACTGAGATACTCCATATTATCTGTCAAGTCTGTATAAACCATATTACTTAGATATATCCTGTCCTATTCAATTGAGAAAATTGCAATTTATAAATCTGTTTCCAAACTCCTAATTTATGAAATTTTCTAGACCGCCAAGTGTGAATGTTAACAATCTCAAATTCCAATGCGAAAGCAGCTAAAAATCATTAATCGGTATTAATTGTTTTCGCTCATTTCAAAAACATCACACGTTCTGTTTTGGTTTTTAATGTTTGCCTCTGACATCAAATTACAGTGCACGATTACAAATAAGCAAATGAACACACATGGGGACTATACTCACCGATTGTATGGCTTAACACAATATCCGCAAGTGCCATCGCCATGTACATGTATGACCAGGAAAGTAATAAAAACATCTTGTGCCCTTGACGCAGTTTTAGAAAATAGCATAAAATATAAAATGTCAAGTTTTCTGATTTCGGATTTTCTAGTTGTCAATATACCCAAGGCATTCTCGTGTGCAAGTTAGTGTATCAAGTAAATCAATACATGCAGTTCCATAACAATGACTGAAGTTCCATAATAATGGTACGTCGAGAGAATTCTTTCAATTATTTAACATTTCTTGTATAAGCGAAGAAAAAAACGAACATTTTAGATAACATTAGAAAGAACTAATGATATAAAACGGTCTGGCTAGTTGATTGTGTTTCTGCATTCGTAAATGAATGAATGAAATTTCAAAAACACTAGACTGCAAATTGAATTTATATATACACCGGATCAATACACTTTCTGCCATCCATTTGATAAGCAAGTTAAATAAAACTCGAGGAAATATCAATAAATGTTATTTACTCATCTGACATTGAGTCACTTAACCCCGTTTGCCCTTTCCTGCCGTGTTACGCATAGTTGACATTTAACAAAAGCTTCAAGTTTCTTAGCCACTTTGGAAGATGATTTTTTACAAAGAAATCAATTCACGGTTGGATCCTTTCTTTCTGGTAGGATTCAATGTAATTGCGTTCGTGTAATGCCAAACACCCCAGAATGCAAACTTATAGACGTGGGACACAGTTCAGGGGCGGATCCAGGATTATTTGAAAGGGGTTTTCGCGGATGCGAAACCGACCCCCCCTCCCACCTTGATATTATTCTTAATTTGTTTTCTCTTTTGTAAAAGACCAGGAACCCTGCAGCACTGGGTGGTGCGACCCAACTCAGCATGAACGGTCCCAGAGTTTTAACTGCAGTGGCGGATTTAGATGGGGAGTCAGGGGGGTCCTGATCTCCCCCCCTCGACGTCTGGTTCCCTCTTGAAATTTTGACTAACTGAATCACAGTTTCAAACCATACCAAATGGCACCGTTCGCCCTCTAAAAATACCTAAAATTTTAAGTTCAAGAGAGGACCATTGGTGTGATTTTTTCCAGAAATCGAAGGTGGCCAAATTTCAATGGACGCCAAATAGAAAATAATCCGAGATATGTAAGGACATAAGCGGGACTTAAAGACCTTTATAACTATGTCTTCACTTTGCGGTAGCTCAAAAAATAGTAGTTTCCAGACAGACCACATATCGCTATTATTGTGTTGTTAAGTGAATGACTTGCGCTTTCACTAATAGCTGGTAATAATTAATGAGGAATCCAATTATAAATAAAAGGATATGGAGTGATTGAGTTTAAGTTTAATTTCTCTGGGAGTCAACAAGTATGGAAACTGTTTTAGTGTAAGGAAAAGATAAAAAAGGTCTAAGTCAGATACAGTTTTATTTGACCGGTTAATTTCACAATAGGATTGCAATTTTCTATCACGAGTATGCAACATGAGAATGGAAAATTTCTGATAATCATGCCATAGACAGTGGAAAAAATTATTGAAAGTGTGATCAATACAGAGAAATAGAGTATAAATATTTGCCAATTTGTATGATAAGTGAGTTGGTGAATAAATGTTTGAAGGCTCCAATATAAAATAATATTACTCATACCCTGCCTATTTTCAAAGGCAAAATGTATGGCAGTTGAGTTCTACCCCAACCCCAAACACAGTCTCAGTCGCATGTAAATATAATCAAATGTCATTTGATGATGACTTACAAATATGGGTATATTTGGTAATCACCAAAGTCACCAAAGCCAGCAAAAGTGTTCAAATTTCATAAATGAAAATGGTCAAACACAAGCCGAAATAATTTCACACCGTTAGCTTACGACCAACCTGGACGCAGGTCTTCATCAACTAACGGTATGAAAGTATTTCGGCTTGTGTTTGATAATCTGTAATGTTTGTAAGTGACATGAGTTAATAAGGAGCGGGTAGTGTTTTGTAGAGTAACTTGAGTTGATTGTCATGTTCATATGGTATTTATGTCTCCTTGATCTAAGCTGATGTAACAAAATAGAATCTGTCATTTAAAAGAATGGAACAAACTCAAGTGTGATGTTCGAAATTTGGCCGATGATGGCCTCTTTTATTGGAAGCCCCAATAATAAAAAGAAATAAAGCATATTAATAATAAACATTGAATAATGTTAATAAATTAAATAAACATTATGTGTGCGCCAGAAGTATCTACATTTAAAATATAATTCCAAACAAATAGTGCACACATTTCAAATTGCGGGGTTGCAAAGAGTCCAACCGTATACAACTGTGCGTAATGTAAACGGGGGGAGAAGGCCGCTAGAGATTGCATGAGGTAGAAATAGAAATAAAGAAAGCGGCGCGGGTAACAACCGGAAAGTAGTTTAATAAATAATAAGAAAGACTATAACTGAGTTGTATTAGCTACCTCAGGTAACATCATTAGCAGATAAAGACAACAACTTCGTCACAATGATCCAACTACCAAGCTAATGAACATTTCTGCTCATTGTTGAAATTTCCTTTTAAATTACATGCGTGGTATAGGAAAAATTTGCCCTAGAATATGCCGTTGTATATTGTACTATAGTAGCACCCACCCCATGCCAAATGAATCCGGAGAAAAGAAATAAATTATAACCTTTACGGCAAAATGTTGCGATAAGGACGCTAAGTCGAGGTGACGATTTCATTTCTTTTAATCTTGATTCAGTATATGGTTGTTTCAAAAATTAATTCAAACTGTTTTCAACTTAAAACTTTTATTCCAGGTTCCACTTTTTGTAGCAGTGTGTTAATTGTCATTTGAAAACAAAAGTTGATAATTAAAGGGTTTAGGATGGAAAAATTATCAGGAAGCAGGAAAGAATGGAGAAAAGGGCATTAATAAAGCCACCATTCACTCTCTTCGATTTTCTTCTTTCACCCATCCCTTCCTAATTTGCTAGGCCACTACCACCAGATTCACAATCTAACATTGAGACGACACTAGGATACAGGTAGAATTTAAAAAATATACTTATATATAGGAACTAAACCAAAGCCTTAAAATGTAATTAATGCTCAAAATTATTTTTGTGACACAATCAAGATGCAATATAAAAATAGTTTTATTATCATTTTTCAATATTTACAACAAAAGTATACGACTAAAGGTTCCTTTTTCTTTTTTGGCTGAAAAACATGAAAATATTTTTGCTGTGGAGATTTTTAATCAACTAGTATTTTAGTATTTTCTCAATCGAGCGACACATAAATACATAATTATTAAAACAGATGAAAGGAACAAAGAGCTATGCGTTAGTAATCAATTTTAATATTTGAGATCTTAAAAGTAAATATGACAATTAGAACACGAAAGCGCACCGAAAGCTGCGCGACGAATACCATTGGCCAGCAACGCCACACAAACTTTCACCCTAGTGTATAGTTCATGCTTTTTTAGAAATGTTCCGTTATTATTCTGTAATAATTAAGCCTTACGCATGAACTCCCTCTTTTTAAAAGCAATAGAACCTCCCCTTCGATTTCTGACAAAAATCACACCAATGGTTCCCTCTTGAAATTAGAATTTGGACCAGCTGAATAATAGTTCTAAACCGTACCAAATGACACCATTCGCACTCTAAAATACCAAAACTTTTCCTTTCACCGGGTCCGAACCTTATGCCGGGGGGGGGGGGGGGTATGGGGGGGCGTTTTGGGGGGGCTAGTAGACGTTTTATGTGCAAAAAATATTCATTTGTTTCAACTGTCTGGTATAAGTTAATCAAGATATTTCATATAACCTTCTGCTGCTTCCTTTCGTTTCGTAAAATCACAATAACGTGTTTTCTGTTGCTCAGAATAACAAGTCAGTTGATTACAACATATATTTCAGAGTACTGAGTAGGTGGCTGTACATGCTAAGTCCAGTGTACTTTCAATTGACTCACTGCAATTCACTACAAACAAAACACCCATGCTCCCTCAGGCTGCCTCAAAAATGCAGTCACCCTACGTCCTATTACATTATCCTCATTTTGAATCAGTGCTCGAATACCACGCACTATAGGGGCCAGCGAGCAGTTCACAGCTACCTGTACCAGTTTAACGGACATCGTGCCTATCATAATTTTGGGGAGAAGGTATGTTGCTCAGCAATTGTCCTCAAATTTGCCTGTACATTTCGCATCAACAGCTTAATACATATTATTCTTTTTATAAAATAAAATGATAAACAAACTAATCAAAATAAAAATAGTAAATAAAATGTATATGATAATTAATAAGATATTATAATTATTATAATCAATTTTTCGCATCACTGCCAAACGCCACCCCCTATGAACATAATGACCTGTGGTGACGACAAGAACGCCACCATGTGACTATGTATGTCACTGAAGGTATATAAGCGCGAGATTTTGAAATTGCGTTCATTTAACACAGACAGATCTGGAGCAACAAGGAGGATGTACTGCGCCTCGTATCAAGCGAAAAGGACACAGGAGTCAACTCGCATTTCTCCGAATCTTTTCCTCATCCCAAGTCAACGCATCGCTCATCGACAAATGCTGTTTCTTGCACACGCAGTCGTCCGGACGGTGGATTCGACGTTTCTCTTAGCTGGCCAGCTTTAACCTTCGCTTCTCTCCACGAGGACTCGTCACTCAGGAATCTTCGCAGGATACACCATCGTCTCTCTGCTTTTGTGGGCTTCATTGTTTTAGTGTCATTGCATGTGTTTCCATGCATTCCAGGTTATTTCTTATTGCAGGTCCAGGATGCAGAGTGCTGATATAGGTAAGAAAGCTAATTAATCCGTATTTATTTCTGTTAACAGAACTCGATTATGGCGATTCCCGATAGAGCTCCCACTGACAACTGCAAGGAGAAGAGGGCCACGTCTACACTTCAGATACTTCGATCAATCCTTGGTGCCAGCGAGTCCTGTCATGGTCTGTCTACAAGGTGGCTGCATTGGGGGAAGAGTCAACGACATACGGTGTTTCACTGAGATGGAGAATCCTTAAAGGTATTGTGTCATTGGGAGGGGGGAAAGTATAGAAAACTCATTAATCCATTTTACTTTGTTTACAGAACTCAAGGAGATTGCATTGGGGAGAACGTCCAGCGAGTCCTGCCATGGTCTGTCTACGAGGTGGCTGCATCAGGGGAAGCGGCCAGCGAGTCTTGCCATGGTCTGTCTACGAGGTGGCTGCATCGGGGGAAGAGTCCAAGGCATATGGTGTTTCACTGAGAAGGAGAATCCTTAAAGGTATTGTGTCATTGGGAGGGGGGGGAAAGTATAGAAAACTCATTAATCCATTTTACTTTGTTTACAGAACTCGAGGTGGTTGCATTGGGGAGAACGTCCAGCGAGTCCTGCCATGGTCTGTCTACGAGGTGGCTGCATCAGGGAAGCGTCCACTGAGTCCTGCCATGGTCTCTCTACGAGGTGGCTCCATTGAGGAAGCGTTCAGGGAGTCCTGCCCTGGTCTGTCTACGAGGTGGCTGCAATGGGGTAGCATCCCAGGCATATGGTGTTTCACGGAGATGGAAAACCCATATAGGTAAGCCTGACTGCAGAGTGCTAACATAGGTAGGAAAAAGTCATTAATCCGTTTCTATTTCTGTTAACAGAAAACCCTTAAGTGTAAGCCTGGCTGCAGAGTGCTGCCATAAGTAGAAAAGTCATTAATCCATTTTTTTCTGTTAAAAGACATATGTTGGAAAAATCAATAATCCGTTTTTTTCTTTCTGTTAACAGAACTAGATTATGGCTATTATCGACAAAGCTCCCATTGACAACTGCAAGGAAAAGAGGGCCTCATCTACATTTAGATCAACCCTTAGTTCCAGCAAGTCCTGCCATGGTCTGTCTACGAGGTGGTTCCATTGGGGAAGCGTCCCAGGATTATGTTGTTTCACCGAGATGGAAAACCCTTAAGGGTAAGCCTTACTGTATCTTCATATGTAGGAAAAGTCATTAATCCGTTTTTATTTTAAACATAAACCCTAGGGTAAGCCTGAATGCAGAGTGCTGACATATGTATGAAAAGTCATTAATCCATTTTTTTTATTTCTGTTAACAGATAAATGTAGGAAAAGTCATTAATCTGTATTTCTTTCTGTTAACAGAACTCGATTATGGCGATTCTCGGTGGAGCTCCCACTGACAACTGCAAGGAAAAGAGACCCACATCTACACTTCAGCTACTTCCATCAATCCTTAGTGCCAGCGAGTCCTGCCATGGTCTGTATACGAGGTAACTGCATGATGGAAGCGTCTAGTGAGTCTTGCCATGGTCTTTCTACAAGGTGTTTGCAATGGGGAAGTGTTCAGCCAGTCTTGCCATGGTCTGTCTACGAGGTGGCTGCATTGAGGAAGCGTCCAGCGAGTTCTGCCATGGTCTGTCTATGAGATGCCTGCATTGGGGAAGTGTCCAGCGAGTCCTGCTAGTTTTCTACGAGGTGGCTGCAATGGGGAAGTGTCCAGCGAGTCCAGCCATGGTCTGTCTACGAGGTGCCTGCATTGGAGAAGTGTCCAGCGAGTCCTGCCATGGTCTGTCTACGAGATGGCTGCATTGGAGAAGTGTCCAGCGAGTCCTGCCATGGTCTGTCTACGAG
>NW_019775514.1:183785-211481 GCF_001039355.2 Lingula anatina
TGTCGATATTTGGTTTCATCCAGAATGGACCTTTTTTAACCCCCCCCCCTTCCCCAGTTACGGGCGTGATGAATCAGTCAGCGAGGGCAAGTCTGCTTAATTAGCACAAATTGTATGTCTATAACACTATTTTGTCATCGGGGACAAAGGAAATGACAGGTACGTCATGCTTCCAGATTAGATCTTCAATTAATAGTTTCTTCCTCATTGACGAGAGCTATTGAAAGGACAACAATTGACAAAGGGCCCGGCATGCAGCATCTATATGACTGGCTTGAAAATTTACCGAGTCTTGCCGACGATGTGGTCGAACAATCGGAACAAGAAATAAATTCTGTCGCATGATTTTCACGTATGGACTAAATGTTTGAGCCCAGAAAAATTAATTTTATAATATAATTTTTTTGGTCGGATTGACTGGGCCCGTCGAAATGCTTGGCACATTACCGTGAAAGGAGTTACTTGGATATGTAGAAATGGTCATAATTGCTTTGAGAATTTAATTTCGAAAATTGATTTCTTAAATTTGGTGGACAGTCAGTTATACAGTTGAATTTTAGCTGGTTTAGATATTAGAAATGTAGTTTCTTTTTTAAAATGATAAAAATTTTATTGCCATCTTTGCTGTTATTATAAGGTACTAAGATATGTTCAGCTCCAGTGTGTTTGTGTAATAATACAATTACCTTTTTCTTTCTTTCAGAGCCCCCAAACTAGTCCAATTCCTCCAGTCAGAGGGATATTGTGCCAGTCGAACCCATTTCGATCCAACTGCAGTGAAAACTTCTGCCAATCTTGCACAGTTGAAGGCAGTGTTATTAAAACATTGCAAGACTGTTGATGCTACCTGACCAAATTTTGTTTGATGTCAACTACACTGTATTAGCCAGTAGACAGATGCCTCAAAATCACAAATTATCAATTTCAATATCAGTTACAGACACTGGATATTAGGAAGTGACTTAATGAAACGAGGGTTTTACTCATGTTATTGGCACGGTTAACATGTGGACTTTGACTGAATGCCCAGACTGTGTTTTTCTTTCAATTTTAATTACAGTAGGAAACTGAGCCAATTTCATATTTTGTATGCTGTGATTTTGCAATATAAATTTGATATTTTTTCATCTGCTTTAATGATAAAAGAATATTAATATTTTGATATACCAGCCACTTCAGTCGTGAGGTAAAATGTTTTACCCCTAGATACAGTGCTTTGTGCCTCTTCAGCTGGTTAATGCAATTTGGAGAAGTTCTTATTAGTTTATTGTAAAATTATGCCATTTCACACACTTGTAATATTTGATGAGCTCAGTAATAGAACATAAAATTAAAATTGAAATCAACATTAAAAAAGTTGTATCTGAGCCATATTTGAAAATGAAGAAGTTTGTATTTTTATTAAAAAAAAAAAAAAAAAAAAAAAACTAACTGGGTATCTTGTAATATTTTATTTTGTACATATATACAAAAAATTGGCTTGCAATCTTTACAATTTTGCAATGCTTGGGTCCACATAGTTTTATAACTGCCGAGGCTTTACTTCTAGACTGCATATTCTAGCATAAAGAAATTTCTTGACTTTTGAGACCCTATGTGTGCTAATAAACAATAAATCTTAGCAGTTGCCCACTTTTATTAACCTCAATCTCGTATCTTAATGGGCTTATGTTATCCATATGCAAGGTGGGATGGACATCTTATTTCAGCAACACTGCTACAGAACATGACAATTTAAGCAAATGAAAGATACTGAAATTGTTTCATACATGCTATTTGTTACAGCCATTATTAATATTGGCACACCTTAGCTTGGAATGGTCAACTATCACTGAAACATATGATAAGAAACAGTCACTTTAATTAAATACTTGAATGCGTCAATACTTTGCAGCATGGAACAACTATTCAAGAATGGGGGAACACAAATGTGAAGATGCAATGTGAAAATGTGAAGCTCCATGGAAATGCACACTTATTTTAACAGCACTATCCACATGCTTCACATACAGAGCATTCTATATAAGTAGCAATAATGACAAACACTTGGACACAAATGCCTGGGTCTTGGTAATCTCACCAAGCGGTGACCATCCAACGCCAGATTTATTGTCATCTGTAAGCATCAAAAAACTCGAAGAAATGCGTTTTTTTTTTTACCAACGGAAAAGTCTTGGTCATCAGATGACTCACTGTGAATTTTGACCAATATGCAAGCCCCCATTGTCCACAATCTATTTGCAGCACGCTCTTGAAAGAATTTGAACATCATGTCTATACCTGAAGATCAGTTCTAGAACACCCAGTATCTAAGAATCAGCAGGATTATTATGACAATAACAATAACTGCTCCTATCTTAGCATATGAGGACTTGAGGTTCAAGTAGTGGGCGTCTTTCTTGTACTTTTGTGACAGTGTGGAAAGATTGGCTGCTTTGGTGTCCAATGCTGAAATGAAATGAAATATTGTTATATAATGTAATAATAAGCAAATGTTTCTCTGAGACTGAGAATTTTTATTCTGGTTTTAATTCCCATTAGTGGAAAATAACATATTATTTATTTTTATGTATTGTGTTTCACATAAACTTTGCCGGTCCAGAGGACTGGCAACATCCTAAATCTTACCATCCTCAGGCTTTTCTGGTGGTCAGGACCAGTCTGTCTGGCAGTTTCCCCATGTCTGCATTATATTTCAAAGGACTGGATCTTTGCACCTTTTCCTTATTAATGCTCAAAACTAAGTTTCCCCTCAGCACTTGTATATAATTCTACAATGTAATCCCCATCACTTTCACCCATTCCTACACCAGACATTACTAACCTGATAATGCTTCCCCTCTTTGTAATACATCATCAATGTTTTGCACCATGATTCTTTGGACATCTTGTAGTTCTGTGTTGATATGACCAAGGTTTCTTCTAGCTCTGGAGTCCATGTATGATTTTTTGGCCTTTTGAATATATGTATCTGAGAAAGAAAGGAAACGATTCTATTATAAAATTATAAATGTTATATTCAAGAAATGAAAAAAGGTAGATGCTCACAAAAATAATGCCACATGTTACCTACATAAGGTGAAATGAATTATCACTTTTTCATTTTTTTTCACAATTACTGTTCCTTCATTTTTTTAAACAAAAGACAATTTATTTCACCTTTCATTTGTCATAATATTCTACAAATAAATGCTCAAACAAAAATGCATTACTAATTAATTAAATGTATTCCAGTAGCAAAGATATATCTATGCAGCGTTCTCTTTTATTAAAAAAAAAAAATGACCAAATCATTAACATCTTTCCTACTTTGAAAACTATAATATAAATGGCCATCCCAACAGTCCAGTTCATGAAATAAAACATTCTGTTCATTTTCATCTGAAAGTTGGATAACTCGACTAGACCTACCAAATTCAATAAAACTGTATGGCCTGGATACTGTTTGTATTTTTGTCCCATATTGCATATTAAATTCTGTTTGTAAATCTTCTAGGTATGTGTATGCTAGTCTTTTGGAAAATGATTGTTCACACAGGACAAGGTAACACACCCCTCTCTCAATCAGGTAGCTGAAAAAAAGAAAAGATCTTCACTGTTCTGATATGTGCAGTACATCCACCTAAAATTTAATGCAGAATTTGTTAAATATCTTTTTAAGTAATTTAAATGATTATTAGTAACAGTAAACTAGAGACTGGACATGGAAACAATAATTATTCACAGAATGTTCATATGTTATTGTAGATGTTTACATGTGACAGTTTGTAAAGTATTGTGTCTATGTACATTTAGTTGCATGTACACAATGTTGTGTTAACAGCTGGTAGGCAAACTCATTTGCCACACCCATGCACACACACACACACACACATGCATATGAACATACACACTCAAAACACATGCACACACACACATGCACATACAAACACACAGACGCCTACTTACTGGAAAACATAAGCACCAGCCTCCAAGCTACATCTGACTGGGGATTGTTCGTTGAGTTTCTTAAACAACTGTTTGGCTTTATTTTGATACTCCATCAACCCTCGACCAGACTGAAAGAAAATTGGGAAAATCAAATCAAAAAATAACATTCACTAAAATGTTTTTGCAGTGTTTTATTATAATTATGATAGTTCAAAGAATATGAAAAAGTTTAATTATTAATGTGATTCTTATTGTTAATTTGGTTGAGGTGGGGAACTCTAACATTTAAGTTACTAGTACATCTGTTCTACTTGTGATTCTTCATTTTTTTGGTTAACTTCTAATAATGTAGCCTTGGCTACCATCAACTGTTGAAATCAATGATTTCAGTAATGCATGCAAAATGAACATAATACTGTGAGGATGTTCCCATTCCAGATGATATAATTTACTGGTACCAAATTAGCTGTTCCAATTTGACCATTGCAAAAAAAGGGCAAGGGGGGGGGGGGGGCTTGCAATCTATCATTTCCCATGGATAAGGTTTAATCAGTGCCTTTTCCTATGGGACTTTTTTCCCCCAAGTACTCATTTCCGCCTTATAATTTTCCAAACTGTCTGTTCCCATTGGCATCATATACCATATGCACCCCCGTTATCATTTATGAGTCCTTACCAGTAATTTAGTTGCTAGTGGTATGTTTAAATAATATCTGTTATCACCATAACTTAAACATTCTGGTGTATAGAATTATCAGACTGGACTGTCAGCTTTTGCATGTTAATCTATCTAATCATAATGATTTGGTATCTTAATTTCAAGTTGGAAAGTCAAGAGTCAATTTGTGTGAGAAACTCTAATAAATTTTCAAAAATCGTTGACACTAAAACTCACCATTACTCTGCCTTTTTCCAAGTGATAAATGTGCGTTCATATGAACGCCGAGTTTATCACGCAAGCATGATCTTTAACTTGGAGTTTACGATAACGTCAACCGAAGAAACTGGCCAACGTGGAACTTGAAGTTTGAACTCGTGAAATGTCCACGCTTACCTGTTCGTCTTCTTGCATTGACGCCGCTAAAGGTAGCCCGTCCACTAGACGTGCGATTAGTGTCATCAACACCATTTTGTGTATGTGCTTATTTGATGCTACTTTTATCTGAAATTTGATTAAATCTGGTCTCTCACAGTGACACAGTTAATTCAATAACACTGACGTGGCCAAATGTACGCAAGACAGGAACTATGACCTACTTCATACTTCCGGTATATTCGGCAAAGTTCGTAAGTAAGTTTTGATCAAAATTTTCTTGATTTATTGTTATTTAGTGCATCTATTTTATAAGTGCAGGGGTATATTATAAATATGCCTTTTAATTATTATATATGCTTAGCTAAAAGTTGCTTAAATAAAACTAGGTCAATAAAAACGATTACCGAAAACACGTAGCATCGACTTCGGCATTAAAATGGCCGACCTTACAGATGGTTCCGTGACAGGGGCATATTCGGCTCTTTTTCACAAAGAATAGGTGTTTGAGAATAAAAGGAGACATTGTTAACCCAAGGTAGGTAGAATAGCTCGATGTAACAGCCACACTTTAGGAAACCTAATGTGATTACGTGGAAATTAAGACATAATTCTTATTGAATCAAACAGCTGTGTATTGACTTCCTTCAGTTTTCTCACATAATGACATTGGCTTTTATAAATATTTTGATATCAAACTGAGAACTGTCTTTAAATTGACTTTGTTGAATTTGAATATTTATGCTGAATCGATACAGTTCAACCAGATACTAGTCTTTGGTGAGACTGGGTTTTCTTTTTACGTTATGAACGTTAAATATGGAAGTAACTGTTTTACATGTCAGGTACATTACGATAAATATAGGTCTGCGTTCTATGTGTGATCTCTTGCGTGATAAGCCTGGGGTTAAATACAGGTGCATTTAAGTATGTTATTACGATTCCAAAAAGACTGAGATATTCAAATACAGACTAAGTTAGAAAACCTTATGCAGTGATAGTCACTTAACTGATGTGTAACTTGTCGTACAGATGAGATGTTTATTTACAGCAATCTGGAAAAGGAGGGAAATTTAATTTGAAAATGGTCAAAACATGAATCAGGCCCACCAATTACTTATAAGTGATAACAAATATTTTATTACTAGGTACTATCAAGAACACTTTGCAGCCTGTGCAGATAGAAGAAAATACAATATTGAGTAAAGTGTAATAAGCCTACTTAGAGGTGAGTAAGTGGAAGGTTGAATTTTTGACAGCATTTCACACATTTATCTGTTAAAAGTGATAGTGAAATTGTTGAATCTTTTATGACTTTAAATAGTGTGCTTATTATTGCTAAGTCTTGTTTTTTACCTGAAGATTGAGTTGCTGACAAGTTTATAAAGCTGTTATTAATTGTAAATTGTTGTGTGTCAAAAAAGCTTTTATGATTAAGTTTTAAAAGTTGTCAAATAATTATATGAAAAAAAATTGTGTCTATGCAATAACAGTTTCAAATTATTTTGACCAGATTTCATGACGTGTACAGGACAGGTTCTTTTTTTTTTTTTTGACAGTGAATCATTAATTTACTTAATATTGAAGAAAACCCATCATAACCTCTTTTCTGTACAAAATTTATGTCTGATTGAAATGGAGAATGGTGGTAGTTTGCTAGAAGCCATGAAGTAGGAGTGAAAGTATTCAGCAAATTCGGGTTTCATTGAATTTGTTCATTTGACACTGTTAAGGATACACCATCAATTCATTGTTGGTTGATTTCAAAAATTACAAGTTTAATTTATGTCAGGGCATTTTTATGTACAAACATCACCTGCATCTACCTTGCCCTTTCAGAGATAACAGGGTAAGTTGAAAACTGTTTGACTTAGTGTTTTGTTTATGTTACAGGTTTGTCCAAGATGAGTCAAACACAGCCGTGGCAGGTACCTGGGTTTGATCCCACTGCCAGTGGCAAGGTGCAGATGTTCAACCCAGCCCAGTTTGACAGTATTCATCAACAGCCACCATCACAACAACAACAACCTCAACAGCAGCAGCAACAACAACACAATGAAAACAACCAACAACAACCACAATACCCAGCCACAGATGGGTTTCAACTCAACCCCAATGCAGCGAGCTTTAACAGCACTGGTTTTTCCCCCATGGACCCTGCAAACATGGCAGCCCCATATATTATGAATGGGGGCTATGATAACAACTGGGGACAGCAGAGCTGGGGTACAGACTCCTGGAATCAGTGGAGCCAGCCACCGGGGCAGTATGGCTGGAATGGTGGGGATGGCAGTGGCTATGGGGGAACCCAGGGGGATTGGCAGAATCTCGAACCAGGGGACGAGTGGGCCACTCAGGGAAATGACCAGTGGAATACCCAGGGGAATGAGGAATGGAATAGTAATACCCAGGGGAATGAATGGAATACCCAGGGGAATGAGTGGAATGCCCATGGGAATGATGAATGGAATACCCAAGGAAATGGTGGGTGGACACAGGATCGGTCTCAGCAGGATGGGGAACAACTGACCAACCACGTCCAGTCTGGTCAGTTTTACTCCAGTGACCAAGGGCAACATGTAGATGGACATGTGTCACAGAACACAGGGCAGCATGTTAATCAGGAGGACACAGGGGAGCAGAAGGAACAACAGGAAGGTTACCATAGCAACACTGATTATGAACAGTTTCCAAGTTTAAATGTCGATGGTATTGATCAGGTGCCTGATCATGACAATTCGCAACCTGTGAAAGATAAAGAGGAAATACCTGTTACATCAGATGTTTCTGGTGGTGATCCATCTGTCAAAAATCAGTACCTTGCACCAGGAGGACAGACTGGTTTGGTGAGGAATTTATCAAACATAAGTGATTCTAGTCTCGTGACAGTGAACTTCTCCCGTCAGAATTCTGAGTATGATAGGGATGATAGAGAAAAGCTAAGGGAGCAAGTGGCCACTTTATCCATTCAGGATACCCTAGGGGAGCACAGAGGTGATCCTGCTGGTGCACAGGTCTTTAACCCTCATGCTCACTTCAGTAACCCCGATATGCAATCACACTCCCCCTTTGATGACCTGGTTCAAGGGCAAGGTCATCAGCAGGGTGAAGGTCAGGTCGGAGGTCAAATGGAAGTGAAGGTTGCACCAGGTCACAGTACGGAGAGCTCTTTTAACAAGCCACTTTTTGTTGTGGGGGGTTCTGCTGACACCTCGGCTCACAACAGTGCCGCAGGGTCCCCTGCTCCTCCGGACGTTCACCCGGAACAGCAACAGCAGAATGCTCAGGTACATTCCCACCCTCAGCACATCCAACAACAACCACCACCAGAGGGCAGTGGTGCACCAGTCCAAGACAGACCACCTTCAGACCACCAGCAGCATGGAAGACCTCCATCCTCTCAATCTGTTCATTCTAATGCCAGTGCACAGAGTGGAGATAGACTGCTCCACAGTCATGGAGAGGCTGCCTCTATTTCTACCACCACTGGTCAGAATACAGAAACTGTGAACCCTGCCAAAGATAATGTACACAGTCCTGGGGTAGACCTTAGTAGCCCACTGCCCCCTCCTCCTCCTATGGTGGGCAAAGGGGGAGAGAATCCTTACAGGAAAAGCCCTATGAATGCACCAGTACCACCAGTGGAGACAACACAGTCGCATCAACCCAGTGTTGGCAGTGGAGATGGCGGCACCTCCCCTGAGGTCCATATGGATATATTTGCCAGCACGATTACACCAAGAAAGGAGAGCCCATTCCAACCCCCGCTGAGGGCGCCCAAGATCCTCCCGCACCCGGAGGCACAACAGCACACAGATACCGCTGCTGGTAAGCCAGAGGTTTCT
This sequence comes from Lingula anatina, assembly GCF_001039355.2. Next base: position 192,594 of record NW_019775514.1, read on the forward strand.
GAACATTCCAAGTCTGGTCATCCTGTGTCTGTGGCCCAGGCGGACCTCAGGAGCGCAGATGCCCCTCCCCCTGGGAGTCCCCAGCGTAGGTTATCAACACAGAGACTACGAGACCATCACAACATGTCTCCTGCGACAACTCTTTGGGAAAATCCAGCTCCACTGTCTCTGGTTGCTAATAATATACTTTTGGCTCCAGCAGCCTCAACTATAAGTCCGATGACAGTGGATCGGACTCCAGTTAAACCAGCTGGGCCTGCAGGAGTGCAGCCAACTTTACCAGCTGAAAGTCATTTGGGGATAGTCCCTCATCAAAATGATAATTTCAGTGATACCTCCTCTCTGAAGTCTGAAGACGTTGAGGTCAGTAAGATTACAGCTGCCCCAGGGGGAGAAACTGCCAAACCGACCCCAGTTAGTAAACCAACGCCAAGTCAGCCAAAACAAAATCCAGTCAATACCCCCAGTGCCAACCAGCCTCTTCCTCCTTCTCAACCTCCTCCTCCTCCTCCTCAGCAACACGTGAATCAAAACCTGAGCCAAAAGACAGATGGCATGTCCATTTCAGGAAAAGAAAACGCCAAAGATGAAATCCAAGAGACGCCAAAACGTCCAGTAGAAGATCGCCAGAGAGGCAGTCGAGATCAGAGGTCCAGTGAAGATACGGGTGGTGACCGGAGCAGGAGAGATGACCGACCAGATGAGAGGAACTATAGAAGAGATGACGACAGACTACAGACAGACGACAGAGACAGAGTTAGACCAGGAGATAGAGACAGGGAGGAGGACAGGGATCGTAGAAAATCACGCTATGACAGATACGGTCGTCCATACGATGACTATGACAGAGATCGAGACAGGTACAGACCCTCTAGTCGCCAGGGTTATGATGATGACAGATCTAGGGGGGAATATGATAGCTCGGCTGATCCCAGTCCCAGGGGGAGTAGACCTGGTGAGTATGAAAGAATAAGTTGAGAGCGAAAAGTTAAAGATTTGTTATGAGGTGAACCAAATGTGAAAAAGTAATATGCAGTTACTTGTAGCTTTTATTGCCAATTGGTGAATAATTTCAAAGATGGTCAAACACTGTTGATTGCTTCATGTGGTTGTTGGTCGATTTCAGCTAGTCTAAAACTGGGAGTTATCCAAAAGAAAGTTAGATAAATGATATCATAGAAATTAACATTTTATTTACCAATTGCTTATCACCTACAAGAGATGAAGTGAGTAGTTAAATAAATGTTGTCTGATCAATGTGGTGGAGAATTTGATTTTTTGCTTTTAAGAAAGCGAATCCTCTGACAAACGTGTCACCCCTCGAATTTTCAGAAGATCGTGACAGACCAAGATCCAGAAATGATTATGATAGAGATCGACCAAGATACAGAGATGATTACGACAGAGACAGGCCTCGATCAAGGACCGATTACGACAGGGATAGACCCCAATCTAGGACTGACTATGACAGAGATAGGCCTCGATCTAGGACTGATTATGATAGAGATCGACCACGATCCAGGGCCGATTATGATCGAGATAGACCAAGTTCTAGAACTGATTATGATAGAGATCGCCCCAGGTCTAGAAATGACTATGACAGAGATAGGGGAAGGTACCAACCTAGTTCAAGGAATGACGATGGGCGTAGGAGAGACAGGGATTACTATTCAGACAGAAGAGATCCATACTATAGTGATCCGAGATATAGTAAAGGTAGGTTGACAACATAGAATATACTAAGAGGGAATGTTCTGATTAATACAAAAGTGTGATACCACCTAAGACTTGTCGGGTCATTGATACTCATCATTTCCCTGTTGAAAATGGTTTGTAGGTATCACAATGTCAGAGCTTCTGATGGAAATTCATATGTGTAGTCTGTTGTTAATGGTCATAAGTGTTAACTCTTCACTTTCTACACTATAGCTATACCTTACAATGATTTTTGCCACCCTTTCTCACTCAGTGTCACTGTGTAATTATGAGACTTAGCACTACTAACGTATCAGTAATTTTCTTGCCCCATGTGTGCCAGAATTGGGGTCTCCCCTGGGCCCCATCTCAGCCCAGGTAGTGAAACTATGCTGGCCTCACTGAGAGGGTCTAGGAATGAGAGTTCTTCAGGCTTGCTTTGTAACAAAAACAGCTGCCATGTTTTAAAAGAAATGTGGAAGTAAATCTATGCAGGTTGTTGTGTTGAACAGTTTATTAACAATGAAGTTAAATATCATTGTGCTTTTTAAAATGGTGAGATACTGAAAAAAAGCATTAGCATAACGGTAGTGATCAAGAATTGTACAACAAATATTGCTGTGGAAAGCAGAGTTTCTCACTGTCTATTTTATATTCCAGAATATTATGACTACTACAAGAAGTACTATGGCTATGGCAGTGCTGAGGACTATTACAATAGCTATTACTATGGTCGACAGAGGGACTCCTATAGCAAGGGGTATGCAGAGGAGATGAAGTTACAGGGACAGCAGCCATATGATGACAGGTAGAAGTTTCTCTCTCTCCTTCTCTCCCACTCTCGCCCTTTTATGCCTCTTGGACTACTTTGGCCAAATACTGTCTGTGGCAGGAGTTTAAAGAAAAAAACTTGGATAGAAATTTTGACTGATTGTATAATACTAATAAAGTCCTACCATATATGTATGCAAAAGTAAAGTTACTCCTTTGAAGGGATCAATAGGAAGTTGGGTAGAAAACTATGTTGACCAGCTTTAAAAATCCCTAATTTTTTTTCTTATCCAGAAAATATAAAAAAAATTTAATATGTATGTATTTCAGGTATAGAGATTACTATGCCAGACAGTACAGTGGAAGCCAGCAGTATGGATACAACTATGACTATAGTGGACGTGGCAGTCAGCCTGGCTCCAGGAGTCAAACTCCAGGAATGGAGTAAGTATTAAACAGTACTAATATTGCTAGGCAGTCAGCCTGGCTTCAAGAGTCATATTCCAGGAATAGAGTTAGTGTGAAACAAGGCTCATATTACTGTGAATAGCATATTCATATATCAGTTTGGGGTAATGAAAGCCTTGGATTGGATATGTTAGTGCGTAGTACAATTTTTATTATTTAAAATCATGTATTGAATCCAAAGTATTTAAACCTCTATATTTTCATTCAAATTTTTTGGGTGATTTGCAAGCAGTTACAAATATAATCATTATTATTATTATTATGACACAATATCCTTGTATTTCCCCAGAGATCCTTATGCTGGTTACTATAGCGACCCTCACAACCAATCCTATGCAGACTACTATAACCAGTATTACTATGGTGATACATCATACAGTCAGCAGTCACAGGCAGGAGCTGGCCAGGAGGGGCAGGGTAAGAGGAGTTCACATACACTATTATTGTGTATAAACACGAGTTCCCTTGAAATTGTGCTTGTGGTGAAATAGGATTTTCATTATCTCTTGAATGATGATACTGAAAAGGGTATTTTTTTTCCAAAGACTTAAGGTGTATTTGGTCCATTAGGCATTTGTTTTTATCCTTAATCTACAGTTCTCATTGATGGGTAAGTCATGTGATTTAGGCTCTTTGATGAGTGATGTTATTACCCTAGCCATACAGGTTGTTTTTGCCTTTGTTGGTTTGTCAACCTTATTCAGAAAATTGTGCATGGATTTTGATTGAATTTTCAACAATATATAAGTGTCTCAAGGTACAGAATTAGCAAACTAAGAATATGTTGTATTTTGGTGGTAAATGCTTAATTGATAAATTAATTGATAATGAGAATTGAGCTGCATTGATGGTGGTCAGATCAGCTTTCCTAGTTAGCAATGTAAAACAGTAGGAGCATAGAACAGTGTAGTCATTTAACCAGTATGATATCTTTTAATGAGTTTCAAGCAAAGTCAAACTGACCCACTGAAAGATCATAGTAAATTGAGTTCTTTCTTTTCTCTGCACAGCATCTGAGTCTCTGGAACCCAAGGAACCTGCCCGCATGACTCCCGTCAAGTTCTCCATCCCCCACGTACGTGCCACCTTCAGTGCTTGTGGTCATCTGGTCAAGGTGCTGCCCAACTGTCCATCCAGTGGGGAGCCTGCCATGGTCCACATCAGCGATTTGGAATCTGTGATACCCGAGTCTGACGAGGCAGAGGAATTACGAATATTCCCTGGACCGTTGATAAAGTAAGATGGAATTGAATCATGGATAAAATGCTCTTTTGATAAGAGGATTTATAAAGAATTCTCTATGTTACAGTAACAGGTTATAGGTTTTGTACCTCTGTTGTGACAGATTAACAGAAATTAACATTACCTGAAGCACACTTATTAAAAATTTTTAACAAATAAAATATTTGATTATGTTATATTTTTCAAAAGCTATGTTAAATTTGGTTATTTGTTTAAATACAATTTCCTTATTTTTCCAGGGGCCAGACCCATAAGAATGATGTGATAGCATTCTGCATGCACAAGGCCAAGGAGTGCAGGGAAAACGTGAACATGATAGACAGGGAGAGCGCAGAACTGCTCTGGAAGTTCTTAGTTCTGCTTATCAAACAGAATGGGGTAAGTTTGGCCACTTTTACTTCTGGACCTAAAAGGTCTAGTTTGCTATTTCCCTTTTCACGTCTTGTGGTATTGTACTTAACTGGACTAGTCCAGTTTGAGAGATTGAGAATTGTGTGAGAGGGTCACCTCAATAGAGCCTGCATGCTCAACTAGGTCCATTAATTAACATTCAGTAGGAAGTGAATTTGTGAAGAACTTGTGACACGGTTCAAATCCCCCTGTATGGTAATTTGTTAGGAGCTTTCAAAGTTGACTGCTTCAGTTAGGAATACCACTTTATGTGAAAAGGGAAAATCTGATTGCTGAAAAATTAGAACAGAAGTAAGGACATTGTTAAGCAATATTTAGAGGATTAATAAGAAAAATTGATGTGTGATTTAATAAAATCAAAATAAAATTAAAAAAAAAACTAAATTGGAAGTAGCATTCTCTGGGATACAGTGGTGCAGGATCTGGTGATGTACTTAAAGATCTGTGTGAGATATGTTCATTAACAGGGGGGTAGTTTATTAAAAAAAATTGAAGTTCTCAAATTTAAATTTTTTTAAAATTCCAGACTGTGGTGGGCACAGATGTTTCAGAACTTCTCCTAGAGGGCCACGAGCCAACGACGCGCGAGTACAACCGTATGGGAATGAAGATAGTGTCTAGTGCAATGGAGTTGGATGCCTTGGAAGAGGAGACGGACAGTGTTCAGCAAGATTCTGTTGCCACTGGCGACGACCTCAATAACACGTCTGTGACGAGTGACAGGTCATTTGTGAACAAACGAGGGTTGCTACGAGACGAGAGTGTTGATAGGTTTAGACATTTGTTGCTGTTTGGAAGAAAGAAGGTACGGTTCTTGCCTCTTCCAAGGAGGTTATCAATTATTATTAATAATTATAATTACATTAAATAATGATTGGAATTGAACTGCCTTATTGTAGGTTTTCAGTCTTTGTGTGCTGTTAGTTTAAATTTCTAAAGGCATTATTTGTACTGCCATGAGTATTTGTGTCAGTAAGTATTTTTTGATATTAATTTGTACTGAATGAGTTAAGTTTGGGTTTGAGATATAATTCCCATTATAAATGTATGGATCTTTCAGCTTTATGATCCAGAAAGTTCAACCTTGAGTTAAAATTTAGTGATGATTTAGTCAAATTGACTCATTTTTAATGCTCAGTTTATTTGATAAATTTCAATATCATGTGTACAGGATGCCCTGGAATGTGCAATGAAAAATCAACTGTGGGGCCATGCTTTGTTCCTTGCCAGCAAGATGGACAATAGGACATATGCCAATGTCATGACAAGGTCAGTCCTGGGCGCCATGGCATAATGGTCAACTTTGAGCCAAAAATATTTTGTGGTTAATACTTGTTTACTGTAACATATTCATGTGGTATTTAATTGCTAGTCTTCTTAATTTGAATTGTGATTTTGACATTCATTTTGTTTCAGTAATGGGACTAAATGTGTTTTCATTTGAATTGGAAAATAATTAGATCTACAGTATTTTGATAATGACAAACTACACTGTTTTTCTTAGAAGAAGTACTAAACTTTTATTTTTGTTATTATTTTATTTACTTGAATATTTTCAGATTTGCAAACAGTGCCATGAAGATGAATGATCCCCTCCAGACCATGTATCAGTTATTGTCTGGTAGACAGCCAGCTGCTGTTACTGTAAGTAAATCAACTAGGGTTTGAAATATTATGAAAAATACTTGACAGATTTGTTACAGTTTTGATACAGATTTGTTTATATTGTACTTCACCATGGTGATAGTCACTTTTCTGATGTTTGGACATATCAACCACAGCTTTAGTCTGTAATTGTTTCCAATCATGCACAATACTTCGCTAGTTTTAAGTGCATCATTTTTTTGTCACAAATTTAGTCAATGACGGTGTAGTATTTGTTTAGTGAAAAATATGGTTATGTATTGTTGTCCGTGTTTCTCAGATGAGGAATTTGGTAGAACTGGGAACAATTATATTGTTTGCTGTTATCAGTCGATTGTTAAATTAGGTATTTATTATTTCAGATATTGTTTTGAATGGATCTCGGAGGAAGGGTGGGGGGTTTGTAGTCCATACTTAAAACAATATGATTTTTTTTTTGTACCGAGCATTATTGTAATTATTGTTTTCAGTGTATCTCAGAGGAAGGCTGGGGAGACTGGAGACCTCACTTAGCTATGATATTGTCTAACACCACTCCAAAGCCTGAACTAGACAGGAAGAGTATATCAACATTAGGGGACAGCTTAGGTAGGTCACATAACTGTACTTATGTGTGTAATGTGTCTTAAATTTGTTTAAGGCATGATATTTTTATATCTAAAGAAACTTAACATGATTTTTTTTTTTTATTTTGCCTTAAAGGCAAGACATTTTGACACTTCATCAAAAGATCTCATGACTGACTCGCCAGTGGAACATTTTCCTCAACTTTCACATGAAATAAAAAAAAAATAAGATTGTATTTTCACTTGGGTAGAATAATTAAAATAATTGCTGAATCAGTTAGGGCATGTGAATTTCTCTTGTAATATTTTTCAGCTTCTCGTGGCTATCTCCATGCTAGTCATTTCTGCTACCTGATGGCACAGGTGAAGTTTGGAACCTTTGAGAGGAAGACTTCCAAGATTGTGCTGATTGGATCAAATCACAAGTAAGATACAGATCTGAATATTAGGTCAAGGTGAAGGTTAGACCCCTGTCAAGGTCAGCATGTTTTGGAGACTAAGACATAGAAGTCATTGTAAAACAACTTTTTATTTGATAAATCACACAAAACAGAAAAACAGTATAATTTTAATTCCCTTACCACAGTGATTTATTAGCATTGCCTATTTCTATGCCTTACTAAATCCATCTTTCTTCAACTGGACTTATTTTCTCACTTTCAGTCTGTCTCTTGATGAGTTTGCTGTCAACCTGGCTATCCAGTGTACAGAGATCTATGAGTATGCCCAGTCCCTGGGGAGTCCATACACTGCCATACCTACCTTCCAGCCATATAAGTTCATGTATGCATGCAGACTGGCCGAGCTTGGCTACTCTGAAGAGGTGAATGTTTTATATTAAGGCATACAATGTGACTTACATGACTTAAAAGCATATGGTAATTATGATAATAAAATGTGATAACTTCAAAGCTTTTCCCTAAATCACAAAGACGAGGCTTTCCAAATTAAATAACAGGTTTAAAGATTAAAATATCTCAACTTAAAAAAAAAACAAAAAAAAAACAATGTCATATATATTATTGATTCATAAAAAATATTTTGAAAAGCTAATTGGAAGTTGACACACTGTGGTGCAGTTTTGCATATTTGAAAATGATAAATGATTGTACTTGAGTGTGCTTGTCCAGCATCTTAACATATAGTGTATTATTTACATAATATAATATTATCTTGTAGGCGTTGACGTACTGTGAGGTGATCTCTAGTACAATCCAGCAGGCACCTGGTGCATACTCCCCTGTATTGGTCAAACAGCTGTATGAAGTACGTCACGGTAGTATTACTTATTGATCACCACAATAGTTTAGCAAACAGTTTAAGAGAAGAATTGGATCTGTGGATGCTGTCATATTGAACCTTGTTTCACAAAACTACTTGGGGAACTTTTACTCTTAGCAAAGACTGCCAAAATACCCCAAGTTGAATTTTTGTTAGCCTTTTATTTAGGTCTTTAGAGAGTTTGTGAAGAATTTTATTCTTAATGGTGAGAATAGTCTGCCTTGAAATGACATTTATTGTGGACCAACAGTAATTATAATAAAAGTTTTTTATGTCATAAAGTCTACTTTTTCATTAAAGTTTTCTGTGAGAAAGAATTATAATATTAGAGCTGTCTGTTACCCACCTAAGTTAGGCCTAAAAATTCTTGGCTAGACCTCAACCCTGTTGCACATCAGTTATTTCATGTGTATGATTCTAATTGTAGCTTGGCAGCCGATTGAAGTACCACGACCCTCAGACCATCCACTCAGCTGATGGAGAGTTTGATGATCCTTACTGGCTCAAAGCTATGCCAAAGATCATGCAGGCTTTCCAGGTGATTATTTATTTATTTATTTATTTATTTATTTATTTATTTTGCCACCTTAAATAATTTTTTTGAGCACCAAGGTGCCAGTATTTGACTTCTATATATTTGAGACCCTGTTATTGTAACTTGTGCATAACACAGCTCATGATCTTCCTTGCTGGGGTTCATCAAATTAATATTGTGTGGTTCTCTGTCTTCAGGATGGCAGTATCCAGTACCTCAGTGGAGCTGACACCCCCGCAGGGTTCCTATCCAGTGCTGGCAGTGAGGACGCCGAGGGGTTCAACCAGGACTCATCTATAACTCATTATCAGACCTCCTGGCAGCAACAGCAGCAGTCTATGTACCAGGGGATAGATAACGTGGATGCTCAGCAGCAGCTGCAGGGATACGATACCCAGCAGTATCAAGGTATTACTAGATAAAAAAAGTTATTAGAATGATGCATCTACGAAGATCTTCTATAAAGATGTTAGGTCTGATCCAAGCTTTCAGCCCCATAGGCCTTCTTTAGGGATTTGAAAAAAATACCTAGGGGCAGAAAGCTTGGATTAGACATTACATCTTTTAGCAGATTTGCTTAGCTGCATCATTATGAGAGATTATTTATTTCTTAAAGATCTTTACAGTGATTTGATATGAAACTTCAAGGTATTACTAAGAAAACACTAATAAGAGACCTATTATATGTTTGAACAGTAGTGAATAAGCTTTCAGGGACATGTCATTTAGCTAATAGGGTTTGACAATGTGTTCAATTTCTGAGGAGGTCAGCCCAATTTAGCATGACTTTGTTGAACTTTAGGTTATTACCAGCAGCCAGAGGATGGTCAGCTTCAACAACAACAACAGCAGCAGGGGGACTACCAGTTCTACAACCCGCAGGCAGGGTTTCAGGGATATGATAGCACACATCAGATACAAGGTAATGTGAAGATTACAGTGTAAAGTTTATTCACCCAATGTGTATATATGTTATAGTTTATAAAAAGGACAAATACATTGGGAAATTTTGTTTCTGTCTCAGGTTAAAAAAGATATGAAAATGAGGCTTATTTGAAGTACAAATTCAAGATTATCAACTAGAATAGTAATCTGATGTATATTTTCACTTTTGTAAGTGCTTTGGTTGATATTACATTTTATAAATTTAAAGGTTATGTATATATATATTCATTCATTAATTGATGAACAATTCAATGTATTATTTCTCTTCTAGATGTCAATCAGAGCCAAGACAGTCATGATCAGACGGGAGAGTTCAAGCCATTTGGTGGCCACGACCTGAACTTAGCGGAAAGCTATGGCTCAAACTATACAACAACAACAGTGACATCTACAGGAAGCACAGACGACCCTGATTCGCCGTTCGCACAGAGTGCGGCAACGACGACATTTGATTACTATGACATGAATACCGCACAGCAGGTATAATTACATTCAGCTAGTATTGAACTTTCCATTCTTTTTTTCATCCCTCAAAATAGTCATTCTGATTTATGTTTTTTTCTTTAAAAAAAAATTAACCACCACTCTGTTTAATGACAAATTCATTTTGGATTATTAGAATCACGGTTGTCGACTTCTCAGTTTTCAAAGTTCTGAAGTTGAAATTATTATTCATAAACATAAATAATAAAAGAAGTTAAAACTAAGTACCTGTCCTCATAAAGCTTTAACAGTTACCAAGTTAATAATGTGATGATCTTTGTTTGTTGTTTATGTAACAATTGTTACTCTGCCAACATGTTTTTGCTGCTAACTTTGGTTATGGCTGTTCACAGCGCATGGGTTTGTTCTTATGTTTATTGCTTTTTTTCAGAAATATTTCTGTGCATTAACTTTTTTTCAGAACTGTGTTTTATTTTTATTACTGGTTATGCTTATGTTATTTTCTGGTGATTATTACTATGTGAAAACTTCATGGTCTCCTTAATTTGATTTAATTTGGCATCATTGTCAAAGATCATCCTTATTCCTGTATGTGTGAGTTGTTTGAGTACCTGCCATCTTCATCTCTGTCTTCCTCAAATTTTTCTTTCCTCATATTTTACATTTCATAGTTTTTCTTATGAGTTCAGATTTTTCCAAGATTTCTGTAACCACTGGCACAAATTTTCTGATTCAGTTATATTCTTTTCTTGAGTTTCCAAAAATATATAAGTAACATGTTGAAGACCAGATGTGAAAATGTACATTGTGCTGTATGTATTTTTTTGCCTGTTAATTTTGCATGCAGCATGGAGGTCAGGTGGGTGAAGGTACCGGTCAGTTTTCTGGTCAGTTGTCTGGTCAGTTCATATCTAACAGACAAAAGAGAGACTCGCAGTCCACGGTAGGCAGTGGGTTGAGCGCAGAGCACACCATTACCCCACAAGGGAGCCAGCGTGGCACCCCGGGGGCGGACGCCAAGAGCACCCCGACCAAGGGGATTCAGTCTTATTTTCGTGCATCACAAAATGCCACCCCTCTGGAGTTCAAGGCGATTCAACAACAGCAACATAGAAGGGACAGTTGTATAGACATGCCATTGGGGAGTAGTGAGTCGCTGTTAATGGGTAATATGGGTGTGGCACAAGCTGGACTGGGCAGTGGTGGGCAGAAACCCCCGGGGACTTTCACCCCCATCCACAGTACCCCAGGGGGGAGTCAGAGAGGCACCCCAGTGCCAGAAACCACTGGTCACAGTGGTGGACAAGGTGCTGTCCAGTCCATGGTATCCTGGGTGATGAATCATGCCAGGAGTAGCCCTGCTCATCAGCTGACCACTCACAACACCGGTGGTCATCAGGCAAGTCCTTTATGTACTCCACAAGGACCTGGTCACAGTAATGCCAATCCATATGTGAATGCACCTAGCTTAGAACAACACACCAACCATTTGTACTGTGATAGCTCCCCTGTCAAGTGTTCTGCTAACAAGACTGTAGAGGGCACTCCCAGCCAATACAGAACTAACAGTAGCACCCCTGTCCAGTGCAGTGGTAGCAGTAGTATAGATGGCACCTCTCTCCAGTACAGTCCTAGCAGCACTGTAGGTGGCACTTCTGTGCCATTTAGTTCACTCGATCAGGTGCAGTAAACTTTAAGAGTGATAATATGCTGTGTTTTTTTTACTTGCCTAGATTTATTTCTTGTTTTTCTTGTATTTTATGTTGGTTGATATTGATTGCATGATTTTCACCACAAACTGTCACTCATTGTAAGCAGCATTTGTGGCATTTCTGAATCTAAGCACTTTGCTGTGGCATAGTAACAGTTTCCATGGAGACCAAAATGGGGATGATAACAAGTACCATGGAGATATTGCACTGCACAGTACAGTTACCATGGAGATAAGGAAATGCTAAGCACCATGGAGACATTGTATACTTGTCCAATGAATACCTGATCTCAGAGACGGCTAAGTGCAGCTATGGCCACTGCTCAAAGTATGGCATGGTTTCCACAGAAACAGGTTTATTATAATATTTGTCTTCTTCATCTCCTTCAACATCTTCACTGAACTGACTCTACCTCATCCCTGTGTTTGAGCTAAAATGTGTATTATGAGTGTATCACAGATTCATTAGAGCATGGCTTTTGTTTGGATGGTTAAATCTTCGTGGTGTCTTTCCATAGTTTGATGTGGCATTGTGATAGAGTGCATTTTTGTAGATTGGTTAAAGTTTGTGCTGTATTTTATTTAATGGTTGATGTTGCTCATGGTCTTGTGTTTGTGATTCTTCATGGTTGGATCATCTTCTAAGTTGTCTGTATACTTGTGATGCTGGAAGTCATAGTCTGTGAGTACCAATGTTTGTTTATAGTGCCAAAAACATTATTCTATTGCAGAAGACTATGGAAATAAATTTTCAGTTTCAGTTATGTGATTGATTGCTGGGCAGGGTATGTGTATGCTTGATATTGTGAAGATGCTTTCAATGTTTTGACTTTGATTTTTGGACCAGGTGCATTTTCAGCTCTTTAAACTGGAATGATTTCAGCTTCAGTAAATTTTCCAGGGTCTTTGTGATTTTTCTTTTTCCCCAGCTGTGCAGCAGCTATTTTGTGTCAAATTATTGTATTTATTTTAAAAAGCATGAGCTTTATATTGCATGGTTTGCATGCATGAGGGCACTGTCACTGAACACACAGTTTCGATCCACTTTTTATAGGCAGCAGATCAAGTTGTAGAAAATGCCGCACAAGCCACACGGACACGCACAGTAAGCGGCAGCAGCACGGGTTCAGTGATATTCAGGCCCCATAATAATGTCAGCAACCTTGGGAACGCGACGTCGCAACGAGTGCGTACCACGAGCACCAATAGTAATGCCAGCACTATCCGCAGATCTAGTTTTCAGGTCTGAATTGATTAATGAATAATTGTTGCCCAAATTGCAGCCCTGCACCTTGTGACCCGCACTTGATTTTTTCGAACTTTTTTCGCAATCTTTGAACACAGTGTGCTTCAAATCTACTAGCATGAATCTGTAAAAAATTAATCAGCTGTTACGCAGGAACTTTGTAAATTTCTTCAATCAGCAGCAAAAATTTGTATTTGCTGTCCAATATTTCAATGTCTGTTTTGTAATCTTTTCTAGGTAATGAGGTTTAGATCTGAATGTTCAATTGATGCTGCTGATTGAAGAAATTATAGATTGATTATGCTTCTGATTTATATACATTTTTTTAAATAGAAAATTGACCCAATGTATCGGGTCTTAAGACTGAAATCCATGCCTGCTTGAAGTTATCCTGGTTATGCCCTGATTTCATGAAGATGAGCTTGATTTGAGGTCACTGTGTGTTGATGTATTACAGCATGATAAATCTGTCATATAGCCTCTTTCTGACATGTAATGGAAATCATCTGAGAAAACCTTGGAAATGAGGTTGTCAGCACTACATGATATGGGACTAGAAATTGTACGAGGATCAGAATGAGGTGGGATCAACTTTAGGCCAATATTTTGGACTCTGCTCTCCTCCACAAGTCTGACAAAATCGCACTTGATTTAGTGCAAAGTCATAAGGCTTTGGTCTATCTCAGATGATTCCCATTGCTAATGATTATGCCTGCAACTTACATTTAACATGCTGTAGTAAGTAATCTCTCTGCATGCAATCTGTGTCTCAAACTATATAGCACACTGAGAGATTGAATGTTCTGATTCAACCCGTAGTGCACTATCACATAAGGAAGAATAAATAAATCTTGTGAGTGATAAAGCTTTGATCCAACATTGCAATGAGCGCCACCTATATTTCACAGAGAAATGAGGGTCAGTGACCTGAAAGACTTGTCATCTGGCAGGTCAGACAATTGGGTATCTGCTGAAGAGCCCCAGTTCAAGATGTGGGATAGAGAAAAAAATCTCTGTCCTTCTTTACAGTTCAGTGACAGATTTTTTACCACTAGACCATCTCCTCTTTAACTCTCAGTGTTGGATCAATGCTTTACAACTTTGTATGCATATTCATAACACTGCCTTTTTAATTGAGATTAATGTTTATTAATCTTTCGTGTGTAATGTAATGTAATGTAATGTAATAGATGTTTTCCCCTTGATCTTGGGACAGGTTTCTCGAGATCTGTTAGAACTAGAAATTTCTACTTCCCTTGTAAGTAACCGCTATAGCTTTTAATAACAGCTCAATCTTTATTTCAGCTCGAGTCTATATAAAACTCCTTAATAACCAGGAGAAAGTTTGTTGCATGATTGCCTGTTCTAATATTTATAAATGCATTTTGGGGCTGTTTTCTCATTCTGACTAGTGAATTAAGATAATTAAATTGGAAAGAGCTTAGTTAAATGTATGCTGTGTTTTTTAGCAAAGTAGTTTATTGCGAAACTAAACTTACTAATAACAAGGAAATGTGTATAACAGTATTCAACATGATACACCCTAATATTGCCATGTAATTATGTAACATATATCACGTCACTAATGTTTTCAAGTAAATCACAAATAATTATGTATATCATACCATAATAATTATGCTTTATATTTCACATTTTTGTCTCATTTTCAGCAGAGAAATCTCCACTTTCAAAAATCCTAGGGACAAAATTGTATTTTAGAAAGTTATAGTAAATGCTTTTCTCCTTAAAGCAGCAGCCAGTTCGGCAAGAGTCAGCTGAAGAAAAGCCAGCAGCACCACCTCCAATGAAGGAAGAAAAGAAGAAAGATACTGGAGCCAAAAAGGTACCATAATAACATAAACGTTTTTTTCTACATATTTTACTTTTTCGTAATTTATCATTTTTAGATGCAAAAAAAAAATGTACTTCCTGACTTTGAACCTTTTTTTTTTTTTTTTCATATTACCATCTAAAAATTTTATGTGTTACTGATAATTGCACTGTCAGTAACTTCTTTGCAGGGCTGTTTCTGCAGAGTTGTATATTTTTGTATTTGTGAAATTTTTTTTTGCAGGGGGGCTGGTTAAGTGGAATTTTCAGATGGCCTAAGGGAAAAAATGAGATGAAATTGCCGGATGATAGTAACCCTTCTGTAAGTATTTTGTTTTATTCTATGTATTCATCCTGCTTTCTTCTTTTCCACCACTCTACCTTGTCTTGGTTACTTTGAGTTAAGAGTAGAATAGTGCATTTTCATTAGTGTGGCAACTAAATTTTACTGAAATTTAAATCTTTCTTTTAATTTGTTTACTTTGAAAAGTGTGTGTTTATATCCCATTGATGTGATTAAATCAGCTGGTGGTACATACCTAGGAGGCAGCTGAGGCTCTCTGCTCCTCTAGTTGTGTTTATATTGTGTTGTAATGGTGACGGGCAACGTGTTTATTATATTTCAGATTGTGTGGGACCCAGTCAAAAACCGCTGGGTGAACACGGATGGAGAAGAGGAGGAGACGACTGCGGCACCACCGCCAAAGGATACTGACCTTATGGGTAAGTGGAGATTTGTTTGCATTTCTTATCTGTTATACAGGCTTTACAATAGATCCTTTCTTTTGATTATTGGGCTGTGATGGACTGACAAAAATGCCAGAGTTGTAGACAGTACATTTATTAAGCCATTGACCTTTTGCAAGATGTCAGATTATGAAAAAATAATGGAACAATTCATTTTCTTGCCAGGCAACTATGATAATAAAAAAAAGGCTCTGATAAGTGACATATGAAGTAAAAAAATATTTTTTTTATTATAAATTGTTGCAAAAACAAAAAGGCTCTGATAAGTGACATGTGAAGTAAAAAAAAATTATTATTATAACTTGTAATGTTGTTGAAAAAATTCCTGACATATTCTGCATTCTAGGTGGTGCCAAGCCTGCTCCAGCTATGGCTCCACCAGGGGGCAGCACAGGTGCAGGTACAGACATGACAGCCCCACCCCCACCTGCTGGGAACAAGTTCTCACGGCCAAAAGCTAGAGGTAAGGGAATACAGACTAGAAAATTGAGAAAATGTCTGAGGATCTAGATGCACAATGGTATTGAAAACTAGAGAGGTCTCTTTGGTTTCCTTAATTAACTTAAAATACACTGAAATCTTGTTAAATAAATTGATTTTTGTATTTCAGAGTATAATTGAAACTAATGGTGTTGACTAATTTTTTTGAGAGCTTTTAGCAATTAACCACTACCTTTGAAAAGTTGTTTTATTTTTTCTCATAAGTACATAGTTATGAGTGTCTGAAAATTAGAAATCTTGAAAAGGTAAAATATTAGAAAAAGAACGGTGTTTGAAATTTAGAAATTATTAACTTTTAACGATTTTACTGTGTGTTGTCTCTTCCCAGGTGCCAGGAACCAGTATGTTGATGTAATGAATCCGACCAGTGCCTCTGCTGCTGGACCCCCTCCAAATCTACTGCCCATGATGCCAGCACCATCTGCCCTGCCTGCCAACCTCTTTATACCTCCTCCAGGTCAGTGATGTGCCAGCAACACACACACACACACACACACATGCAGGCACACACACGCACGCACCTTGCATGCACACATACACACACACACACACATGCATGCACCTGGCATGCACACACACACACACACACACACACACACACATGCGATCAAGTATGGTCTTTGCAACTATTCAACCTTTGTTTTGATTTTTCTTTATAGAAGGACCCTCAGTATTGCTTTTAATAATCATTCAATATTTTTGAAATCAATTATTCCACAGCCTATGCCATTTTCCTATGGAGTTCTAAATTTATAAAATGTTGTCTTCAGCTCCAGAAGGCAGTGATGCACAGGCTGAAGGTGTTGATCAACAACAGCAAAACACTGATCAACAGCAGCATCAACAACAGGACCAACAACAACAACAACAGTTTCAGGATCCATACCAACAACAGCAGCAGCAACAGCCACCTCAGTCACAAGTAAGATGTTTATCCTTGATTCCTTTCAAATTTGAACAGCCAACCCAACAAGTCTGTGGGACATTGTAAATTCATCCCCACCCCACCCTACCCCTTAGCTATTTTCATTTATTATGACTCTTGACATTTCTAATTTCATTAAACTAGACACAGTGAAATACCCGTATTACCTCAGTGAAATACTGTTGAATCAAAGTTTTTTTTTACATTAAAGTTCTACAACCCTGGTCAGTTTGCCCAGCAGCAAATACAGGATCAGGACCAGGTATGTTCTGTTTTCTGTGTCACATAGGTAGTATTGTGTGTGTGTGTGTGTGTGTGTGTGTGTGTGTGTGTGTGTGTGTGAGAGAGAGAGAGAGAGAGAGAGAGAGAGAGAGAGAGAGAGAGAGAAATACAGGGTTCTGCATCAGCTAGTATGCATGAGATGCTTCTGCACTGCCAGAGCAGCCTTTGCCATTAGGAATTAGTCTGAGGAGACACTGGGCTAGTGAAAATTGACATTTTATACTATACCACTAGCCCATTTTAAGACCTTGATTTGCCAAAAGGGCTAGTAGCCCAAAAATTTTGTGGCACAGACTGATACAGGGTATCATGATAGCAGTGTGTTTTATCTCATCTCATGTACTGGCATGTATGCATAGAGCATGTACAAGCAGGCACACGCAGAAGCATGCGTACATGTGAAGTCACATTTGCACAGAATTAAGTATTAAACAACTTAGGAATTCCCAAATCTCAGATTTTATTTCGATCCAGTTTCACCCCTGTGTAACCATGTCATGATTTTCAATAATATTACATGTTACCCTAGAGTTACATGTTGCATGGCTGTGGCATGGTTTTTTTATTCTTTTAATTATGTTATTGTAGTTGAAAGCTTGTGTAATGCACCTATATAACACAAATAGTTCTAGGACATTGTAATTTGTTAACAACATTAAGTTATATTTGGGGCTGGTTCCACAAATTAAAAATATTTTAGACTGAAAGTAAGTCCTAACTTTTAGATTTCAATTTTTCTTCAGTCCAGGTGTAAATATGCAGTAGTCAGCTAAAATAAAGTGACTAGAGTCTAAAGCAGTTATAGCTTTTTCTTTCCCTTTTTATTTTGTTAAAACAGTGCTATCCTGGACTAAGAGACTATGTAACAAGTCTATAGTAAGAATGAAAAAAAGCCAATTATAAGTTTAAGTGGACCACCACTGATTTGATTGACAGTGGAAGATAAGGGTCTGAAATTTTAGACAAGCTTTTAGTCAAAAGATCTTTTGTGAAATATGCCCCAGCATATGATTATTTGGTGACAAAACTTTTTTATCACAAAATTTAAGAACAAGATAGTAATATTTTAGTTACACTTATTAAAACCAACCAAGACCAGAAAATAAATAAATAAATAAATAAATAAATAATAATTAGAAGTAATTAACTAATTTAGGTCTGACTTCAATATCATTACACATAGTAACTTTGCTAAAGTTATGGATGATCACAACACTACTTGGTTCCTAGTGCTTTAAAACCCCTCATCTTTAGTTTTAGAAACTTCAGCTTTACACACTGTATTCTTTATGTTTAAGTGATGTCTTGCAGCAAATTTTAATGCTTGATTATTTTTTCGTAAAGTGAATTTAAAAGAAGCATTCTCTGCCAGTATTGATGCCAGTATCTCTCCCCCCCCCTGAATTTATAACAAGAAAATATGGTGGGTTTGGAGGGGAGGGGGGGGGGTGCAATAAAAGGCATTTTGCTTTACTGAGTAGGTAAAATTGCTTTATGGCTCTGTCATAGTTTCCATTTTGGGTGGGAGGCTGAATTTGCCGTTTTGCACATAAATGGGTTGGGAGTCACCTAACTTAAATTGTAGCTCTTTCTAGCGTGATGCTTGCTTTTATTATTATTTATTTATTTATTATTTTATTTATT
>NW_019775514.1:212624-228624 GCF_001039355.2 Lingula anatina
ATTTTTCATTAAATTTCAGTTTTTATCTGCTTTGTATAAATTTGTTTCCACATGTATGATTTTATCATTATATTATAATTATTTTTAACAGATTCCTGAATTTCATATCAGCTGACAATAAGGGAAGAGGTGTTCTAGTCAAGACCAGGGAAAATTTATTTCCACACAATTTTGTGTGATGGTGCTGTTGATGCAGGTGTGACTGAACAATAGATGGTGTTTTGTAGAGTCTTGGATATTATTTACCCTAGAAACCTTTCTCATAGCAGACAAGTTCTGGAACATTATTTTCTTCCAGTACAGTATTAAACAGGATGGGCTTTGACCCAAAAGACTTCCATTGAGAGTGGCCTGCCTTTAAAGAGTACATTGTACATAGGTGGCAGGTTTATAGTGAATTAAAAAAAAAGACGTGTACCGATTTGTTTCAAAGCTAGGAGACCAGACAAAGATTAGAATACATACAATAATGCTAACTGAAATTGCCTTGTTCAGCCTGTCTACTTCTCAGGTGGAGGGAGGATACAGTGCTCTCAAAAGAATCAAATCTGACTGGAGGTCAAGTTTGGGGAATATTATGCTTAAGTTAACAAATTTTTGACGGCAGTTTTAAGGGGCCAAGTTTTGATGATCATTTAGTCAAGGAAACTATCAACCCCTGGGTGGCAGGGAAAACAGCACAATTTTGAACTTGAAAATTGATTTAGTTTTCTGATTGTCATATCCAGGTAAATGACCTGACCATTGAAGATTCTAGGGAAATAAAAAATTGAAACATACTCGTATACTTTACTGAAGTTTTTTTTTTTTTTTTTTTTCATTTTTAATGCATTTTACTTTGATATGTATTTAATTACAAATTATATTCAAGAATTTTCAGCTGGGGAAGATCTTATTTGTATGTCAGTTTTGGCTAAAGTAATATTCATAACTTGATGGGGCAGGTGCTTCTCCTGCCCCCAGAATAGACGGATCAAGTTGGCCAAAGAGTTTATTGCAGCCTTGTTAACTGCTTTGATTTAAAAGGCAAACTTTGAAAAAGTTCAGTGCATATTCATGAGGCTGAGTGAACATTTCCCAGGAACAGTGTTTTAAGGACACGAGTTTACTTAGTTTTGTTTATTACACAGATTTTAATATTTTGCATGTAAATTTAAATAGATTAGGGATTTTTTCAAATTATAATTGGAAGGGTCTCATTTTAAATAGTTTAATATGTAAGAGACAAAAATAGTACTAGTACATAGAAATAAATCTTGAGCAGTAAAATAAGAGAACAATTGCAAGGCATAAGTGCAGATCTTATGAATAAACTGGTGTTGAATGATTTTTTTTATTATCAAAACCCTTTCAGGCTTTAAAAAGTACAACCTGGCCATAGGCCAGTACTTCATTGTACAGTAAATATATATCCAAATAAAAAAATGTGTTTTATTTATAACTAGATCTAGCAATATCTTCCTACATGTAGGTCTATATTAGTCAAAATTCACACTGGATTTCTTGTGGAGTGGATCATAACTATACCATTTTTGATGTTTTCAGAATGAAGCATATAACTCTTGGAATAAATCCGATGTTTGATGTACAGTCCTTGTTCGTATTTTTATTCTCATTGTAATCTGTTTGCTCTGATATTCAGAATATTTAAGAAAACTTGTAGTCTTTCTAAGTCGGGTCAGTGCTTCAGGTTGGTCACGTGACGCTATAAATTATGACGAAAATGGGGTTCCATTTTTGTCGTCGTTTTGGAGATTCACTTATTTCCCTACACAAAATGGGTAAAAATTGTAGGAGACGTACCTTATGATATATCATTTGAAAGTTTATGATATCGTCTTTCTGCAAGATATAATTGTTTGAAAATATTTTGCGTTTCCTGCGATACATAATCACAGTAACCTACTGCACTTGAAATAATCGGTTTTGCCAACTTTTACACCGACTTCACGGGATTATTAACACTTTGTCAGCCAGTTGGGACCCGAACGCAACATATATTTAATATCAACACGAAGCCCACTTGTTTAGCTTTTAGAATATATGTAAAACGCTGGTGAAATAAACATTGTAGCAATTTTGTAATAGTTGAAACGCACTAGTGTGACACGCTTCAGAAATGCGAGTGCTTGGCGTCGATTTCACCTCGCGCTAAAAAAATGGACAAAGCTGAATTTACAAAACATACATACTGCCAGAAACCCAGCTTAATTGGCTTTCATGATTTAGTTTTTAAAAAATTGTGAGATTTCAAATTCTTACAGAAATCTTTAAATAGAAAATTGCGGACACCTGAAACGGGGCTCCATTTGCAATCACCCGCGTGGATAAATCTCCCATTTTACAGTTCTAAATCTATTTTTTATGACAACTAACCTTAAAATTCCGAATCCCTAGACATTCCCGCTTCCTTTTATATACATATCGTTTAATCACATCAACAGTTGACAAAAATACACATGAAAACAAGAAGAGATCAAAAGTCGTCCATTTTCACTCGATTTTGCTGAAAGTAGTGCGGAAATGGCCGTCGCTTCAGTCAATGTGCACGCGCAGCTCGGAATCTCCGGACAGACTGATTTGCCTACTTTTTGCTTTTCTGTCTAGACTACCTTGGTCATTTTCATCAAACCTCATTAAAAAATAAATATTGCAGCAGTATAATGTGTCATACAATAAGATGTCATTACTACAACAGACTTTTATGAAATTAAGGGACAGAAAAGTATACCAAGTTTAAGAACAGAAATTAGAACTAGGTGCATTTTCAATGCTTTTTCTACTGGTTGAGGGATTGATTTGGTTTATCGCATGCCCACTTTTAATTTACAGCACTTGGTTAAAGTTGGGAAATTTTTGTGGTCTTATTGTTCATGTTAGTTTGCGAGGGGACAATTAAGCTGGGCCTTGGAGAGAATCCCTGCTGAGATAGATTGGTCCTGCTGGACAGATAACTTTTAATCTGAGCACAGCCTGGCGAAACTGTAAACTTGAAAGTGTTGGAAGTTGGTCTGTGAATGTTGTACCTGTCTCAGAGCCATCAACAGTATAGTTTGTGTTTTTAAATGATACTTTTACAGCAAAATTATGCCTAAATGAATAATATAAAGTCTTTACATAACTATTTTAGTAGCATTTTCTGAATGCTCACAGTAACAATTATGCATAATTATAAAATTTGGTTGTTAAGCATTATGTTATATTGCATCAAAATTAAAAAGAAGTGGTTTTTTTTTTTTAATGTTTGTGATTAAATTGATTTTTGTCATTTTAATACTGTTTTAATGATGTTGCTTCTATTAGCTTTGTCATTTATATGTCTGTCCATTTTACAGCTTTGCTGTTTTTAATAAGATGAAACAAAGAGTTTGTGTGGGTGTGGAAGATAGGGGAAATGTCTTTCCATGAACTCAGACTGAGTGTTTTTCTAGCCATTTATTCAATACAAACAGTACAATACACTCAGAATCATAGATACAATACACAGTATTTTGTCAAATATGTCAAAAACTTATCCACAGCAAACCACACTCACACACACTGACATGAAATTTATCTACTAAGTGATTATAATTATAATATTATTTTAATATAATATGTAGCAAACATTTTATATGTAAAAAGGGAAAACTACTAGTACCCANAGTACATTGTACATAGGTGGCAGGTTTATAGTGAATTAAAAAAAAAAAAGACGTGTACCGATTTGTTTCAAAGCTAGGAGACCAGACAAAGATTAGAATACATACAATAATGCTAACTGAAATTGCCTTGTTCAGCCTGTCTACTTCTCAGGTGGAGGGAGGATACAGTGCTCTCAAAAGAATCAAATCTGACTGGA
Source organism: Lingula anatina (assembly GCF_001039355.2). The sequence continues at coordinate 216,466 of NW_019775514.1, forward strand.
GGTCAAGTTTGGGGAATATTATGCTTAAGTTAACAAATTTTTGACGGCAGTTTTAAGGGGCCAAGTTTTGATGATCATTTAGTCAAGGAATCTATCAACCCCTGGGTGGCAGGGAAAACAGCACAATTTTGAACTTGGAAATTGATTTAGTTTTCTGATTGTCATATCCAGGTAAATGACCTGACCATTGAAGATTCTAGGGAAATAAAAAATTGAAACATACTTGTATACTATACTGAAGTTTTTTTTTTCATTTTTAATGCATTTTACTTTGATATGTATTTAATTACAAATTATATTCAAGAATTTTCAGCTGGGGAAGATCTTATTTGTATGTCAGTTTTGGCTAAAGTAATATTCATAACTTGATGGGGCAGGTGCTTCTCCTGCCCCCAGAATAGACGGATCAAGTTGGCCAAAGAGTTTATTGCAGCCTTGTTAACTGCTTTGATTTAAAAGGCAAACTTTGAAAAAGTTCAGTGCATATTCATGAGGCTGAATGAACATTTCCCAGGAACAGTGTTTTAAGGACACCAGTTTACTTAGTTTTGTTTATTACACAGATTTTAATATTTTGCATGTAAATTTAAATAGATTAGGGATTTTTCAAATTATAATTGGAAGGGTCTCATTTTAAATAGTTTAATATGTAAGAGACAAAAATAGTACTAGTACATAGAAATAAATCTTGAGCAGTAAAATAAGAGAACAAGGCATAAGTGCAGATCTTATGAATAAACTGGTGTTGAATGATTTTTTTTTTTAATTATCAAAACCCTTTCAGGCTTTAAAAAGTACAACCTGGCCATAGGCCAGTACTTCATTGTACAGTAAATATATATCCAAATAAAAAAATTGTGTTTTATTTATAACTAGATCTAGCAATATCTTCCTATATTAGTCAAAATTCACACTGGATTTCTTGTGGCGTGGATCATAACTATACCATTTTTGATGTTTTCAGAATGAAGCATATAACTCTTGGAATAAATCTGATGTTTGATGTACAGTCCTTGTTCGTATTTTTATTCTCATTGTGATCTGTTTGCTCTGATATTCAGAATATTTAAGAAAACTTGTAGTATTTCTAAGTCGGGTCAGTGCTTCAGGTTGGTCACGTGACGCTATAAATTATGACGAAAATGGGGTTCCATTTTTGTCGTCTTTTTGGAGATTCACTTATTTCCCCACACAAAATGGGTAAAAATTGTAGGAGACATACCTTATGATATAGCATTTGAAAGTTTATGATATCGTCTTTCTGCAAGATATAATTGTTTGAAAATATTTTGCGTTTCCTGCGATACGTAATCACAGTAACCTACTGCACTTGAAATAATCGGTTTTGCCAACTTTTACACCGACTTCACGGGATTATTAACACTTTGTCAGCCAGTTGGGCCCCGAACGCAACATATATTTAATATCAACACGAAGCCCACTTGTTTAGCTTTTAGAATATATGTAAAACGCTGGTGAAATAAACATTGTAGCAATTTTGTAATAGTTGAAACGCACTAGTGTGACACGCTTCAGAAATGCGAGTGCTTGGCGTCGATTTCACCTCGCGCTAAAAAAAATGGACAAAGCTGAATTTACAAAACATATATACTGCCAGAAACCCAGCTTAATTGGCTTTCATGATTTAGTTTTTAAAAAATTGTGAGATTTCATATTCTTACAGAAATCTTTAAGTAGAAAATTGCGGACACCTGAAACAGGGCTCCATTTGCAATCACCCGCGTGGATAAATCTCCCATTTTACAGTTCTAAATCTATTTTTTATGACAACTTACCTTAAAATTCCGAATCTCTAGACATTCCCGCTTCCTTTTATATACATATTGTTTAATCACATCAACAGTTGACAATAATACACATGAAAACAAGAAGAGATCAACAGTTGACCATTTTCACTCGATTTTGCTGAAAGTAGTGCGGAAATGGCCGTCGCTTCAGTCAATGTGCACCCGCAGCTCGGAATCTCCGGACAGACTGAAATGTTACCTTGAAATTGACCTTTGACCTACTTTTCACCATGAACTAAACTTTGCAAATTTTGGTTACCTTTTATCTCCAAAACTGGCAGAGATAGGTCCATAGTTACTATTGAACTTGAATGGGAAGTCATATACTGGCAATCTAAATGTGACCTTGAAATTGACCTTTGACCTTCTTTTCACCATGAACTGAACTTTGCAAATTCTGCTTCCCTTTTATCTCCAAAACTGGCAGAGATAGGTCCATAGTTACTATTGAACNTTGAGTTTTTAAAAAATTGTGAGATTTCAAATTCTTACAGAAATCTTTAAATAGAAAATTGCGGACACCTGAAACGGGGCTCCATTTGCAATCACCCGCGTGGATAAATCTCCCATTTTACAGTTCTAAATCTATTTTTTATGACAACTAACCTTAAAATTCCGAATCCCTAGACATTCCCGCTTCCTTTTATATACATATCGTTTAATCACATCAACAGTTGACAAAAATACACATGAAAACAAGAAGAGATCAAAAGTCGTCCATTTTCACTCGATTTTGCTGAAAGTAGTGCGGAAATGGCCGTCGCTTCAGTCAATGTGCACGCGCAGCTCGGAATCTCCGGACAGACTGATTAGAAGAAATTTATACCATAGTCCAGTTATCACACGGAAATCTGCCTACATAGCTCTTGTCCGTTCCACTCTAGAATATGGTGCTATCATATGGGACCCTTATTTAAAAACAGACATTGATAAAATGGAAAAACTTCAAAGAAAAGCTGCACGGTTCATCACTGGGGATTACAAGTCTCAATCCCCAGGTAGTGTCACCTCCATGCTGAGGGTGCGCTTCGCTATGCCGAAGGTTCGCTATGCCGAAGGTTCGCTGTGCCGAAGGTTCGCTGAGCCGAAGGTTCGCTTTGCCGAGGGTTCGATATGCCGATTGTTTTTATTTTGTGCCGAAAGGTTCGCTGCGTCGACGGCTCGCTATGCCGAAGCCATCGTAGAGTTAGATAGCCATTAATAAATTAACTTACAGAACTGATTATTTAAAGCGATTTAAGATGTTTATGTCCATAAGGATAAACTTTCAATGCGCAGTTTTAACAAATTCAAATGGTACGGATGGAAGAAGAGAACTTTTTCAACTCGTTTATTTAAAAAAAAAGGCCACTGCTCGTCACGTTACATAACAAGCACAATGGGTGATGGGTAGCCGACTTTTTCGGCGCAGCGAACCCTCGGCGCAGCGACCCTTTCGGCACAGCGAACCAGATCCTTTCGGCACAGCGAACCTTCGGCATAGCGAACCTTTGATTTTGGGGCTCCGGAAAAACTTAGCCGATTTTAGACCAATTTTCCGGTTTTGTCGGCACAGCGAACCCTCGGCACAGCGAACCCTCGGCACAGCGTGCTGACCCCCATGCTGAAATCTCTAGAGATACCACTACTGCAGCACAGGAGGAAGGAACTGCGGCTAACTTTTCTATTCAAGGTGGTTGAGGGGTTAGTTCCAGCGATACCCCCCGACACTTACTTCGTACCAGTCTCTAAGAAACATCGTATAAGGGCTAAATCTTTCATTGACTTTGACTCTGAAAACATTGTGAATAGTACTAATAACAGTCGCTGCTTTCGCTTACAACATTGTAAAACACTCGTCAGAAAAAACTCTTTCTTCGTCAGAACAGTTTCCGATTGGAATGGACTCAGTGACCAACAAGTAAACGCTGAAACTGTTGAAAGCTTTAGATCAGGACTACTATTTGACTAAGTTCCCCATGCGCTCTCTTCTATCCGTCTACTTCATACCAGTATTGGTGTCTCTAGACGTACATGGACAGATACAGACACAGATCCACACTATGTCATGCAGAACTTTTAGCACCCATGTGGCCAAAATGAGAAAATGAGGAAACACACAACTTCAAATTTCTTTCTGAGGAAGGCTGCCCACGGATGTTCCCACAAGCCAAGCAGTCATTGAAAAAAATTATAAAATGTCCAGCTGTCTTTGAAAATATAGAATGCACAATTTACCTTTATTTGTGGCCTAGCAGCTGATTCATGTGAAATCATCAAAATTTTGATACCCAGTGTTGAAATTTTTACTTTGGCATTAGGGTATGTATGTATGTGCATGACATTTTGTTTGCAGGGAACTTTTTTTACAACACTCATATACATGTGCAACTCAATCTCAATTTCAGTTTTATTCAAAGTTTTCAATGGTGGAAAAGAAATCAATATATGTGGCAAATTCTTGATGACAGATCCTTGGTGGGCTGCAACTGTGCGTTTGAAAACAATAAGAAGGAAGGGTTTACGTTTTATGGCAGGTAAGATGCACCTGTAAATGTATCAATGCTCGAAGGCTGAATAATTCTCTAAGAAACAAAGTGGTGGTATATAAACCAAACAGAACAAAGTTGTAGTATGGGAAGATTTTGTAGATTATGCTCAAAGCTGTTCCAAGTCTTAAGGCCACAACTAAGTTATTGGAGAATATGTGATGATATTGGCTTTGATGTTGTTTTCAAGGTAATCCTGAGTACAGACTGAGAGATGATCCAGGTGTGAAGACACAGAACTTAGTGTATCTTTTTCTCACCAACACCATGACTGGTGCTGACAGACAGCATGTGGATGCTTTTTTTGAGCAAATAAAGTAATTAGCATATATTATTCACTTTGACTAAATGTTATACTATTACTTTGAATTTATATCTCATAATGTTTTTTTGTTATGTTTTTACTTACATATTGCAGTGTTTAAGTTTTTAATATATGATGGCTTATAATTATAACTTTAATGGACTTTAATGTTCATTGTCAATATTGTACAAAAAACATATTACAATTTATTGAAATTTTCATCACTTGTTTGGTGTCATGGATTAGAACATTATTTTGGTCTAATATGTTATCTTGGACAATTTGTTTTAGGTCATGGGGAGAGGTAGTCTCATTTCAAAACATGCTAGAACTCCTTGAAAGGTTTAAGTTAGCCATTCCATCAAATGATGAGAGAAGTGGGATGGCCGAGAATATAATCTCTCACTTGCAGAGCTCTGGTAGGCAAACACTCATCTCATAAATTTTAGGTAAAACTGTCTATAAAACGGTGAGCTTATACAATGAGAGAAAATCTACAGGTTACAAAATGTAGGTTCATTTTCTCTTTTCTCTTGCTGCTGTCAGCATACAAATAAAATCAGACAATTGTGCTGTCAGTTCCTTACTGTTTTTATTAGTTGGTGTCCTTAATCTCATTATTGGATATTTATCTTCAGAGAGTGGTGGAACTGTATATAAATACCTTACACAGAATTTACAAGACTTCTTCAGATGGATTCCACAGTTGCTTCCAAGACATTTTCTGCATTTTCTCCAAGATGGTGATAAAGACGGAAAAAGAAGATTTCAAAATACGATTTGTCAGGAATTTAATAAAGCACTTACAAAGGAGCCATGGGTTTTTGGATTCAGTCCAGTAGGTTTATTTCACTAATTTTTAGTTACAGACCAATGCATTTACATATTTCGTAAGTGTAAAGTTTGTTCCATGAAAGAAAAAACATTATATTATTATATTATTATTATATTATATTGTTTCTTTAAACATTTTCAAGGTCTTGAGGTACAAGTTCAGTGTGGTTGGCTGTGAAGCTACTCTCCAATCATATAAGGCATGCGGAATCTTTGATAAACTGAGTCCTCTTCATCAAGATGCCTTGTACATTTATGACATGTTAAAGAAAGAGAGCCGAGGAAAGGGACATACCTTCCTGTATGAAAACTCTATTACTCAGAAAAAGTTGGATGACCATAAAGTGACCAACTACCGCAAAGCATTCCAGTTTCTGGTGGATAATTACATAATAGTACGAGAAAATGGCAGAGTCTATTTGAGGTACTTGTGGAAAGCAGAGGAGGAAATCAAGCAAGGGATAGGTACCATGCTGACATGTGAGCCATGGACCTTTGACATTGATTTTGACAGGTAATATTTGATGTAGATACCAGAGCAGTTTATGATTTTGACAGGTAATATTTGATGTAGATACCAGAGCAGTTTATGATTTTGACAGGTAATATTTGATGTAGATACCAGAGCAGTTTAGGAATTATGATTTTGACAGGTAATATTTGATAATAGGTATCACAGCTGTCAAGTAATAGTAGTACATGGTGTGAGTGCGTAAACCGAGAATGGCCTAAAGATAAAGATGGAATTGAAGTTAAAGCTCAACATGAAGCTTACTTATTTATCTTTAGTTTTATGTTTCAGTCTTATCAAAATTTCTTCTTTCAGGAGAATGGTTTATACAATTGTTTCGGTTTTATTTTCACTTTTTGTGCCAAATACTTTTTTTGATGTTGAAGATTTTCACTTGTGTTTATTCTTTCTTTGCAAAGATATCATTTATTAGTTTTATTGTGTAAATAGGGCAAGTATTTCCACAAAATGGTTAACAAGAAGTGCCCATATCACTGTATTTATAGCACACATAAGAAATGGGCTTACTTGGTACATTATCCAGTAAATATTTTAATTTTAGGCCTGAGTTTCAGCAAATAGCTCAGGATGAGGATCAGAAGCTTGCTGCACAGGTCATCAGTCAGAATGCCGTAACTGTTTTGTCAGGTAAAGGTGGCTGTGGGAAGACAACTGTTGTCAGCTCTGTGTTTAGACATGCACAAAAACTAGACAAAACTGAAGACCAGGGATTTGAGAGAGAAGGAAAGACACCATTTGATGAAGAGAAAGATATGATAAATGATGCAGAATTGGAATTCAGCAGAGCCATGGATATGCCAGAGAATCAAGAATTTGGAGAAAAACAAAAGGTGAAAACAAACATTACAGTGCTGCTAACTGCTCCCACTGGCAAGGCAGCCAATATTCTTGGCCGGCGTTCTCACCTGCCCTCCTTCACTTTGCACCAGGTGCTCTGGAGCTGGAGGATGCACCTCAAAAAAGTAAAAAATTCAAATGAAGAAGATCCTGAATGGAAGTTCAAGCATGTCAAAGCAGTGGTAGTGGATGAGTCCAGCTTGGTTTCTGTCTGTCTTTTCAACAATATGTTTCAACTTCTACTTCAACATGCAGATCTCAAAAAGTTGGTTGTGCTTGGGGATGTGCATCAGTTGCCTTCTATTGACCCCGGGAACTTTCTGTCTGATTTGTATGATTCTTTACATGATAGTGGATGCAGCATTTTGTTAAAACAGAACCACAGGAGTGAATCCAAAGCAATAGTTGAGAATGCAGAAAGAATATCTAAGTTGGAGGTCCCACTGTTTAACAAAGAGGATAAGTTCTTTGAGGTCACAATACCAGAAAATGATGATGGACCAGGTAGGTTTTTTATTCATCAGTGTTATAGTTGAAACGTATTCTTCAGTTATTCTTTAAATCTGAAATATACACTGCTGTTAATTTTTTTTCTCTTCAATCTCCTTGTGATTTCATTTTTGCAAAGGAAAGAATTAGTTAAAAGTATTAGGGAAAAAATTAACTAATTGATTACATGTGTGTGCAATTAGAAACTAACATCAGTAAATGATTTATATTCCAGGCACTGGTGGTGCAGTAAGGAGTTTGTTAAGTGGCCAGGATCCGTGCATAGGAACTGTAGAAAACTCCCAGTTTGTAGCATTTAGAAAGTAAGACATGCAGATGCTGCTCTCTTCTGGTAACAAGCATAGTTATAAAAAGATATCAAATAGACTTAGGAAAGGAGGAAACAACAGTTATCAATAATGAAGTACTTGATGATGATAAAAGAATTAATAAGAATGACAGAAAGGATATGAATTTCTTTTGGTCTATTTCTATAAAAACAAAATACATTTAATAGTTCTTAGTCATGTGCAATATTAACATGTTAAATTTTTATAATATTAGCACTTAAATAGATTAATATGTGGAAAGTTAAAAGCCTGAAAATATTTGATAAAGATAAAGGCATAAAGATAAAGGCATAAGCACTGGACTTGTTTACTTAAACTGCACTATTGTAATTTCAGTAAAGATTGTGACTGCATCAATGAGATCTGCTGCCTCCATTATGTTGGTCATAGTATCAAGGATCCAAAAGGCAGATTCAACTTCCAGCCAGGAGACAAAGTATGCTGCAGAAAGAATGGAAGTGTCATAAATCACTTCCAAAAAGAAAAAGTACAAAGGAGATCCAAAAGGAGGAAAAATGCAGCTGGGGAATGCAGTGCCAGGCCTAGTGGAAGTACTTTTGATGAAACAGTGAATGAAACAAATGCAGGTGCAGCTGTTTCCCAGGAAAATGACTCAGAAACTGAGGACGAAGAGCTTATGCCTAGGCTGTGCAACGGGGAGGTGTTTTTTATTAAAGATGTGAGTTTTGAATACTGATTTACATTTATTTTCATCATTTACCGTTGAAGTGTGTTGGGAGCAGGCTTTAAGCAAGGAGAAAGATTTTCAATTTATTTGAAAAAAAAAATTCATTCTGAAATGCAATATGCCATAAGTTTTACTAACATTGAAAATAAGGCAGCTGACTTAATACTTTAAAAGTAGTTTATAATTGACACAGGACTGTGATCAACTTTATTTTGATGACAATATGATTTTAAACCAGATGCTCTAGATATTTCTGTGTTATATGGATAAACAATGAGTTCATAGTTATTTTCATATTTTCCAACTGGGACCTGTTTCACAAAAGTTTAGAGACTTTGTTTTAACTGTTAAAACTGGATAGCTGACTGTATAACTGTAGGAATAATAACTTTGTCAAAAACTGTTACATCAAAAGTTTTGGGTAGAAACCCCCCCCCCCCCCCCCAAAAAAAAGAAAAAAAAAAAGAGAGAGAGATAAAATAGAAATAAAGGGACCTTATACTCTTTTAAAAAGCTGCTTAATAAGTCAGCTAATTTTTTAGTCCAAAAATTAACTTTAGTCTTCTTGTGAAATTGGTCCCCAGATCACTCGCCAGGATATGAACACACTAATGCACTGCATGTTCTTCATATTGAAGGATATCACTGTGGAAACATTCAACAACAAACGAAGATTCCTGGTCCTGGATGACCGAGATCCTGATCCAGACCATCGGCGTATCATAAAAGTTTGCTACAGGGAGGTGATGCGTCAGTGTAAGCTGAGACATGCCTGGGCACGGACTATTCACACCTATCAGGTAGAGGATGTGTGTGTTATGAGGAAGAAGAGGGTGTTAACTGTAAAGTGCATAGGTGAATATCTATACGAATGCGCTTGCTCCAGCTGGTGGTACAATATTCGGAGGCGGTATCGCCTCTCTGATCCTCTAGTTAAAATATCTTATTGAAGACTTTGTAGTTTTGATATTGCTTTACTAAAAGAAGCTCAAGATAAAAAAATATAATGAAGACAATTAAAGCTAACAGTAGAATTGGATTAGATAACAAGTTGTAATGAGAATGTAAGGATAAAAATTGGCTTGCTGTATGACCTTGCAGGGTTCAGAATCGGAGACTGTCACCTATGTGGTGGGCAAAGCCTACGGCCAGAACTGGAAGCACGTGTACACGGCAGTGACACGGGGCAGGAAGCAGGTGATCATACTGTCCGAGAAATCCCAGCTTAAGGCCGCAGTGGGAACAGCGGCAAGGAAGAGGAACACAAGTCTGTATGAGAGGCTGACCAAGCTCATTGGAGAGTTGAAGAAGAAAAGGACAATACATGGCCCATCACTGAAACCTGCTGTTCCTCATGCAGTAGCTAAGCCTGATGAAGTAAGTCTCTTCTGGTGCATAGGACATGGATTTTAGACCCCATTCCCATATCTAGCAGGATCAACCCATCTTTGAGGGATTCTTGCTAAATTGCATTCAGTTTAAGCAAATTAGATGTCGGGTACCCCTGACAGCTTCAGTAGGCATGCCAAATAATAGAGCTGCTTAAGCTAATTGTAATTTAGCGAGAAACCCGTCAGAGATGGGTAGATCCTGCTAGATTGATCTAGGTATAGGAATGGGGTCTTAGATAAAACTTATTTGATTTTCCATTATCACAGACAGGTCCTGGCTGTAAATGAGTTGAGAGGGCACAATATATTTATTTACACAATAAGAAAATTTAGGATAACTCACTGAGCCCCTCCCCCTTTCTATTTTAGGTTAGGGACTGGGGCTTAGCATCTTGTTTTAGAAAATTTGAAAGTTGGGCAGCTGATTCAGCCCATTATAGTGTCAAGGATACATTACAATGTATGCATTTCCCATAATGTAAACTATGTATTTTGATTTTTTAGAAGTTATAGATTAATTAGGATCTATGAACTTTGTACATATCTTGTTCTGATTAGCATACTGTAGAATATACAAAGTTTTTAAATTGTTATTTGCAGACTATCAACCCAGCACTTCCAAGCATCAGTAAGAAAGAAGAATCTTTAGATTTTGAATACGCTCAAGCTGTAGACTCCTCTGAAGAAGATGCTTTGGAATCATCGGTATACTTTGACGACAGTGGTTTGATAAGATTTAATCATACAACTGGCATGATTAACCATCTTTCTTCTGATGGCAATCGTTGTCAAGAGAAACCATTGCAAGACATTCCTGACCTTCCAGTTTCTAACATAACAGGTAATAACCAAATTGCTTCAGCAACGTCTTTCAATGAGGCAGAAGTGCATTCATCAAGGTCTACTATACCCAGATCTGATAATGTGCAAGTTTCTTCCAATACAAAAGTCAGCAATGAGAGCCAAAGTTGGTCGGAGTGGAGTGAGACTTTCTTTGAAAATGTCATGACTGGTGATGAATTCCTTATTCCAGACAAAGAGAAGGAAGACAGTTTAACCAAAGGGGGAATTACACAAAACAAAGCAGAAGGAAGAAAGGAAACAGATGTAAATAGTACACCACAACTAGAAGACCAGACTCCAACAGCTTCTGAAAATTCAGTGATGAATGACTCAGAACTTTTCAGTGTTGCAGAGAGTATGGAAACAGCTTTGGCAAAAGATGACAAGTCAAATTTAGAACTAGCCCGTCCTATTGAAGAAAGTTCAGAGACAGATGTACTCGATATTCCGTCCATCAGTTCCCCATTGAAAAATGATTTTCTAAGAAGGCCTTGTGCCCAGAAAACAAGAGAGGTTGCCAGATTGCCCCATCAAACTACCAGCATGAAATCTCCATTAGTTTCACCAAAACGGAAAGCACAGCCCAGCTTTTCCACCCCAAGTACACCTAATAAGAAACCTACAACAACAGCACTTTATGATGGGATGTGTGACCACTGTATGTCTCCCATAAGAAAGGGAATAGACAACATAACATTCTATAAAACCCCTTACACACCCACTCAAGGTTTAGGCACAAGCTTTCAGAAAAAATGGATTCATGCAGGATGTGATATTTCTACTTCCTCAGACGAACAGTAAACCAACAAAACTAAAATCCCTAGTAAAAAATACATTTCATAACATTCTGCAAAATTTACATTTTAGTTTTTTTAGTTAACATAGATTCATTTACATTTTGGCTTGTAAGAGCTTTCTATTTCATATTCCCTTAGAATGCTGTAGCAGTTGCTTTATGATATGATAAGATGCAAATTGTACCATAGCCATCAAGATGAAGGCATCATAGATTTGGCATTCTTGCAGTGTTTTAAGAATCACAATTGCTAATCATTTCCTATGACCCCAAAGTAACCATAAAGTTGACTAGCCTCATCTGGTTTTACCCCGAATATACTGGATTTGATCATTGGGTACAATAGGTTTTACAAATGACCAACCTTGAAGTGAAAATTGAGCCATTGCTTTTCTTGCCATGATGCTTATTGCAGTTCCCCACTTGAGCTTTTTTGAGGAATCTTCAATAAAAATATAATGCACAAATTGTGCAATGTCCCAATGAAGTAGAAAGTGTGAACTAGACTTTTAGTAAGCACAATCATAGATCGCATTCACAACGAGTTGAGCCAGGCTTTACAAATCCTGGGGACTAAATATGGCAGTCCTACATGAAAGAAAAACCGCCTAATCTTTTAATAGTCTCTCCGCCTCTCACACGCCTCCCCACACGTCGTCCCTGCGGGGGGACAGTCATTAAATCTCGGCTCCATTGGGACGACACATGGGGAGGCGTGTGAGAGGCGGAGAGACTATTAAAAGATTAGGCGGTTTTTCT
>NW_019775514.1:230612-260797 GCF_001039355.2 Lingula anatina
TATCTCCAAAACTGGCAGAGATAGGTCCATAGTTACTATTGAACTGGAATAGGAAGTCATACACTGGCAATCTAAATGTGACCTTGAAATTGACCTTTGACTTACTTTTCACCATGAACTGAACTTTGCAAATTTTGGTTCCCTTTTATCTCCAAAACTGGCAGAGATAGGTCCATAGTTACTATTGAACTTGAATTGGAAATCATATACTGGCAATCTAAATGTGGCCTTGAAATTGACCTTTGACCTACTGTTTACCATGAACTGAACTTTGCAATTTTTGGTTCCCTTTTATCTCCAAAACTAGTGAGATATGTCCATAGTTACTATTGAACTTGAATAGGAAGTCATATACTGGCAATCTAAGTGTGGCCTTGAAATTGACCTTTGACCTACTTATTATCATGAACTGAACTCTGCTAATTTCTTTCTCTTTTAACTCCAAACCTGGCAGAGATAGGTCTATAGTTACTATTGAAGTTGAATAGGAAGTCGTATACTGGCAATTTACTGTGACCTTGAAATTGACCTTTGACCTACCTTACGATGAACTTAACTTTGATTGTACCATTTTTAGTTATATATATTTTTTGCATATTTTGAAAATGTTTGTGAATTGCATTTTTACAGCTTGTCAAGCACAAGACTGGTGGCTGTGTCCCTTATTTTGTGTATGTGGGGGTCTATACGAATGCGCTTGCTCCAGCTGGTGGTACAATATTCGGAGGCGGTATCGCCTCTCTGATCCTCTAGTTATGATTTAGTGATTTAAGGATGACTTACTTAAGCATGCAGAAAAACTTTTAATAAATCAGTATTATCTTTTTATCTGTTATTTATATTAATTTGTCTACATGTTTACTTTACCAGTATTTTTTAATTTTTGATAAAATAAATAAAGTTATGTAGGAAATTGTATTTGAATAATTTTCGTAATAATAATGTTTTAAATATATTTCTATATTACAGATGACTTGCTTATAAATATGATTTGGAAAATAAAATTTCAATGGGAGTTTATGTAAGAAATGGTCATTTTCTGGAATTTTTTTCAAATATTTCTTATGCTCACAAAAACGATGTATTCCTTTGTCTTTAGATTTATCTGTGAAAATTTGTTTTAGAAAATGAATAACTGGGTTATTTTGTTAAAGGCATACCATACACATCCTCCAAAGCAGAAAAAAGGCAACAAACTTCCAAATGCAATAAAAATAACTAAAATAAACAATGAGACTTTACTTTCATTGATTGTGACAGGTGACTTTGAAGGTGACAAAGCAGGTTGTTTTATATGCTGAAATTATATATATATACATGTATATATATATATATATATATATATATATATATATATATAAAGACAATTGAGGATGGACAAGCTTGCAAAACTTGGGAGCAAGTTTAAAAAGATTAATATAACATTTTTTCCAAAAAAGTGTTTTAAATGTTAAATAATGTCATGAGAAGAATTACAACTTTATTGGACTGTTTTTCTTGAAGACATGAAATTTTCATTTTTTCACCAAATTGGCATTTTAAAGTTGTGAGTTAATTTGAATAACCGTGCCAGTTACATTTTTTCGGTAATTACTCAACCTTTTCAATGGGTAAAAATTATCAAACTTTCAGATGCATATTTTCATAATCTCAAAAATTATATTTTTATAGTATTTGTGGTGCTTTTACTACGTAGAATAGAATGCTTTCAATTTTGTTGCTACCACTCAATGTGAATGTTCTCAATTTAAGAAATGATGACTTAAAAATAAAGTATCTGTAGTTTCAGCAATCTATTAAAATGGCAACGGTAACGACTAATAGGCCGTAATAGCCGTATATTCGAGGGTTTCCTTTAACGACTTTCAGCAAAGCTGGATTATTCTATATTCGTCACTTTTCGCTTGTTATACCGAAAACAATGATTTTCAGTGAGCCATATAGGAATTCCAACTTAAAATATTCAAGTAAGCTTGCGTGTTAAAACTTCCCATACTACATACAGAGGTGCATCGTGCTCTTCTTTCGCATGCTTATCTAGCAAACGAAACCGGTGACGATCACGATACCTGCGCACTTCCGGAAGTACATGTAGAAGCCAAGACGTAAACAAAGTGCGAACAAAATGGCGTTATACTTGGGAGCTTAGATTCTTCGGTTTTCAAAGCAGAGAATCAGTTATAAGAACCTTTCTTTTTATAATACAAGACCATGTAACAATTTTCCTTGAGGTGAGGATAACGGTAAGAGCGTATCATGTACTCCGGTAGTAATTTTCTTGCGAAAACATACGATTCTATCCACGCACCTGCTGGCGGTAATAAGTGCTGTCACCCAAAGTTGGCAAACCTTACATAGAGCCTTGGGGTGCATGTCACGAGGTTAAGTTTCAAAAATAAAATTGCATGGATTAAAAGAATTTTTTTAGTTTTTTTTTTAATACATGCAGTTCATGTAGATTTTTTAAAACACTAGAAAACCCATCAATGACAAATTCAATGCAAATTAATTGCAGATCAGTGCAGATTATTTATTTATATATTTGCATAGTTTTGTTTGACAATTTTTGAAACATTCAAATAAAAACATTAGTAGGACATAACTATCTGTTTTGCCTACAGCAACACTAAAGATGGCTTGATATTGTCCCTCTGACTTTGTCTTTCTCGGAGAGACGATAAAAAGCTTTTCTCCACTACCCCCTTACTCTCCACTGCATCCATCCCTCTCTCTTTCTGCTGTCCTCTGTTACCCCAAGCTCTCCACCCCATCTCAGCATCTCTTTCAGCTGTCCTGCTGCATTTTCTCCAGTCCTTTCTATAATTTTATTACTGTTTTTTGTTAATGTAGTCTACAGGGTATTGTTATTTTTCAGCAAAATCGTTCTGTCAATTTCTATTCATTTGTATTGAATTTTAGAATGCTCACTGGCAGACAATTTCATTTTTTTACCGCAGGCATATTACCTTTCCTATCTTTAAGCATTTATTAATTTTGAAATGAACATTCATTATACATACCCTGTGTTTTTATATAGAGACAAAATAACTTTTCTTTCCATTCTTTCAGAACTTTTTAAAAAGACATACATTGTAGACGTGTAGCTTGACAGATACAGTACCAACAACCATATTCAAGTTCATTGTGGCATTGAATCAATATGAGTTCTGTGTGGACCTTAACCAGGATAGGATATACCCTGTGGGGGACTACTTGTGGTCTGGGGGCACTGACCATGGTGCTACTGAGACAGAGACCCAGCAATGGCATATTTGTCATCTACCTGCAGTACCTAGCCACTCATGCTATTTTCTCAGCATTGAAAGTAATTCAGGGAGGAGTGGAGACCAGCAGTGTCAATGCAATCCTCAATTATTTCAACAATATCCTGCTGTTGTTTGCTGCAAGCACCTACTTTCGCCTAGCTTCTGTGATATACTTCAGGATGATGCCGCCAATCCATCGCTATCTCACCATAGCAGCATGGGGATCTTTCGCAGTCTTTGCTATTGTACTGACCATCACTACATATGCTGCAAAACTAGTAGAACAGGAAAGTATTGTAGTGTTTGTGTACTACTGTCCATGTGCTCTGTTTGCCTTAGTGGGCCTTTATAAAGTGTACTGCAGTGTTCTGAGAGGAGAACTACTACCTGAAAATGACCACTTGATGTCCTCTAGACCCTGGGTGTCCTGTGTGGGAAGACCCATTGGATACGTCCTGCTTGGTGTCATAGGAGGCACAATGGGGATGATAGACTATTTTATAGTGGTGCTACCTGCAGTTGGGGTGGCCATATGGGAGGCAGAATTCCTGAGCAGACTGCTGGACTGCGTTTTCTACATTCCGTTGGTTATTCCATGTCTGTTGTGGCTGGATTGCCCGGAAAACTTTCCAATGAAAGATACTAGATGAAAAACTTCAAAACTATTTGTTTCTGTGTTTGTGTCAAACGTTTTACTTTGGTGTGAAGAATGCTTCTTAATGGGGCATACATTGTTAAAAACTGTACAGAGAATTATAGATACAAAACATTTACAATGATGTATACATATATGCATACAGATTAGTATTTTTGAAAGTCCATTGTACAAAAGTTATGTAATCAATCTAATAAAGAGACCATGACATAAGGAAGATATATGCATACAGATTAGAGTATTTTTGAAAGCCCATTGTACAAAAGTAATGTAATCAATCCAATAAACAGACCATGACATAAGGAAAATATAGGTACAGACCAAATATGAGGTGAGGTATGTATTTAAAATTTGTAAATAAAGATTTGAAATTCATTCTTTTTTAACATCTACCCTATACTGAGTAGCTAATGATTCATCATTGACAAATGCAGTTAATTGTATTGGATGATTTATTTTGGCCCTGTAACTATTTTTTTTTTTTTTTTTTTTTTTTTTTTTTTTGCCAAATTCATATGGGATTTTATGATTTTATTTTAACTTATTGATAAGAGTGCTTGATACCAAGTATGACGTACAGTAATGACACAGTCTTTTCAACAGGGAGAAGTTATCAATTGTCAGATAAATAGTTTTGTAATCATCAATAATATTTTTGTGTAGCATTTGTGGTGCTTTTACATTCAAAGTAGCCTGCTTCTCAGTTTTGTTGCTGCCACTCGGTAGAAATGTTGTATTTTCAAGAATTTACAGCTTTAAAAAAATACAGTACATGTAAAATTCACAATTTTCCTTCATTGAAAAGATCTAGTTTTACAAAGACCAACATTTCTCCAAAATATTGTAAAATGAAGGGATTTCCTTGTGGAAAGAGTTGAAGTATTCTATGTTTGAGTTTTAATGAGGGTGTGTCAGCTTCTTTCTGCTTTGAACACCGTTGATGAGTACTTGGAATTCCCCCTTAATTCTATCCCCATAAAGGTGTAGGACCAAGTCCTCAATCCATATTCCAACATAACATAAATTGGGAGAAAAGAGATGTGGCTATGTGATCTGTGAAGGTACACGTGAGCTGTGAAGGTTTGGACTTAAAACTTTCATGTGGAAAGTTGATAAAAAAAGTCAGTTTTTCAACTTGTCTTGAGGGGAAAGGGTATCATGAACAGGTTATAGTTACTATTTATGAAGTCAAAATTGTTTTCCATTTCAAGATTTGTGTTCCAAAGTGTATGCATTTGAATCCATAAAAATATTGTTTCACTGACAAAATGATATCCAGAAATATATGAAAGACCTAGACAATAATTTATGTCATAAGGAATGTTGCTTCACAAAACTGATGTTGTTTGATGAAAAATCAATGATACGTCTGTAAAGTAAAATATATCTTGCCCTTACTGCAATTTTCTTCAGTGATCTTTTTAAATTACATTGTATATTATTCTTTGTGACATGAAATAAATTTTGATATTATTATTATTATTGAAATAAATAAATTTGATTCTGTATGTATGCCTGTGTAGTTTGCATAGTTCACCTGTGACTATGACCTGCCTGCTGATAAAGACGGTTATATTGTGTGGACACCAGGGCGGTGGTCTGTGATTGTTTGTGTACACAGGGATTACCTGTGTTAGAACAGAGGGTTGAGAGAAGGTTTGGATTGGAAGGTGTCATTATCTAGGACACTAACTGACAGTAACCTGGAAGCTTCTGTTTTTAAGTGGTGACCACCGACTGATATTTGTGCAAGTTCTAAAATCTGGCTGAGAGTTCTTTAACTTATGGTAAGAAAACTTGCATGTTATGTTTCTTCTGTCAGCTTTAATTTCTTTTGGAGGAATGTTTTAACCCAAGATATATGAAGCTATTAGGATGATTGCTGTAGGATCTACGTTCAGTATGTTGGGTTTACGTATTGTAATACGGGTGTGTCCTTAAAAGGATGAAATTCCACCATTTTACATGCTGAATAACCTCAAGTTTTCATTTAACCCTTTGATAGTTGAACATTTGTTATGTTTTACTTGTAGCACCATGAGTGCCGAGTGGCCTTTATCCAGGATTGGCATGGTCCTGTGGGGTGGCACATGTGCAGTGGGAACCATGGTCATAGTGCTCCTGCGGCAGCGACCTAACAGTGGACTGTGGCTGCTCTATACTCAGTACCTCATTACTCACACTGTATTCTCAGTGCTAGTTGTGGTACAAGAAGAGATACCAGGATTCAGAAATGACAATGCAACCATAAATAATAATACAGACAGCACTGGCAACATCCAGAGTCCCAGTGTACAAACCTCTGTGATCATGGGCTATGTTACCAACTTGCTCTTGTTATTTGCTGCCAGTGTTTATTTCAGAATTGCTGTGGTGATTTGTGTGAGGAAAAGACCTCCCTATCATCTTTATCTGATGATAACAGTCTGGTTATCACTGATTGCAGTGGCTGTCTGTATCACAGTTATGACATTTGCTGTCAACTTGGGAGAGCTTACTGGACTAGTAGTGTTTGGGTATTATTTCTTATGTGCACTTTACTTTCTGATCATGGTATATGTAGTTTACATCAACCTCCTCAGAGGAAGAATTGACAGGAAATATGGACAACCCATTTACCCAGCACTTGTGTCTTGTGTTGGCAGACATGGTGGATTTGTTCTGGCAGGGGTAATTGGAGGAACAATGGGAATGCTGGATTACTTACTGGTAATGATTGCATCATTTGGGGTTCCCATTTGGGAAGCTTCTTTTCTTAGCCGGTTGCTGGACTGCATTTTTTATGTCCCACTTGCTATCCCCTTTCTTCTGTGGATGGATTGTCCAGAAAATTATCCCATGAAAGATACCAGAAGTTATGTTTTGTAAGTGACAATAATAGCATTATTCCGAGGCTGGTAATAATTGCATTTGTACTTTACTAACAAGAGGTTAACACTTGCCTATTCCTTTTTATAGTGTATTCGTCATCTTGCAAATGAAATACAAGAGCAAATGATCTTCTTGTCCCTAATGAAGTGCTTTACATAGGATAAAATGGCTGTGTTGATAATTACATTTGTATATCACAAACAGTGGACAACAGGTCATGTAACTGCTAAATGAAATGAACAATGGACAGATGTGATGACAAATGCAAGTATTGATGAACATAAATCTATATACAATCCAGGTTTGTAGTCACCATCTTTGCTATCACATGCTCAAGTGATGAGTATAGCTTTATCTTTCTTGTTCCTTTAAGTCATTTGATCTGCATAAAATTAATGGTCAATTGAATATTGTACAAATTTGATAATTTCATTATTTTATTTCTTTCCTTTTATAGCACAAATTGTAGAAATGTAGGATAGGCATACTGAACATTTAAAGATGCACATTTTGTAGTACGTTTCAGAAAGTGGTTTTACTTGAACCACAATGCCGTGCAAAATTGACATGAATTGAACTGTGAAAACTGTACCAAGAATGAAAACTTTGGGGAATTGTAGCCCGAAATGGCGTTTCCAGACAAAGCTATGATATTTGACACTCGAGAAAATGTAATAAATATTTAAGGGATAGAAAAAGAGCCTCATCATCAAACAAAGTTTTGATGACAATAAAATTAGATTTTTAATTTTTTTCTTATTTGACTTTCTATATACTGAATAAACAAATCTGTTTATTATTTTTAACAAAGTTTTCTTTATTACAATATGTTTATTTACATTTCATATTCTTCAAAGAAATATAAAGCATTTGCACATTTTGCTGGTAGTAGTGTCTTATATGATAGAATAGTACAAGAAACATGTAATAACTGATGAAATGAATGCCCATACACTTACACACAACTTTCATCTCAAATGCTAAATACCAACTATGTCTAACATCTTATCACTGGACAATCATCCAAAATTGTGAAGTTTATTCAATTTACTATATGTTAAACTGTTGCAAAATTTCTATTCTACAAAAAAATCCGAACAGACACAGGGCTTTTTGAATGTAATAAATAAAATATTCAAGTGAACTTCTGCTGCTGCCATGATCATTGCTTGTTCAATCGCTTTCAAAAAATTAAATAGTGCATAAATCACTACAAATTCTACATTCTGGCAAGTGCAACAAACCAGTCTGCTCTGCTCTGAATGCTAACTCAATTCTGTCCCATTCTGAACAAAAAATTCCACTTACTGATTTCAATCTGAGCAAATCAAAGTACCAGTAAATGGGCTGTTTTACAACCAAAGATTTTCAACTATAAATAACACTTAAACAACAAAAAAACAAATTTCTAGTACTGATGATAATGAATAAATGGACACTTGGTGAACTGTACATTACATATCTACAGAACTCTCCAAGCTTTGTTTTCTTCCTCAGAGGAGCTATATGGACTGTACATACTGTAGAGCAATCTATGCACCAGACTATACTGATGCAAGTGTTCATGCATCTGTCTATCATGATACGTGTGAGCATTCATACAGCACATCTGCCAGGATCTGGGCAACATGCTGGTCTAAGATCTGTGACATGGTCAAGGTGAGTAACCTCTCTTGGTGGTGAAGGAACAAAGAGCGGTTTTCCGGCACGCGGCTCAAGTAAAGCAATGTGTATGCAGCGCGACGTAGCATGTCCAAACTTGTTCCCATCATTTCTGGGTTGTCCCGCAGCATGTTAATACCCTGAGTGTTTGCTACTTGAAGAGCGTTGTGTTCTGCCTTCTCAACAAAGTCTATGAGAAGTGATATACTGGGGTGTTGAAGTGCAATGGCCCTAGCGGCACTGTCATCCCCACGTACAAGACTAGATAGTAACACCAACGCAAACTCCCTTGTGACTTGTTCTGATGTATCTGACAGTAATCTTACTAGTCCTGTGAAAAGCTTTATCAAGCGGCTGAATGGAGGAGTGGCCAACAAGAGATCAACATTTGACTCATGAATGCACATCTTGCACAAGGATTCCAACACTAGACGTTTGGGTGATAGGACGGAGTTGGGTGACATAGTAGGCATGGGATCGTTGGCATATGCGGAGGAATTCACAGCCCAGTAGAGAAAACCTTCCATAACTGGTCTGCAGCACTCTTCAGGATACTTGGACAGATTCAGATGGCCAGCAATATTTGCAAATGTGACCAAAGTATTCTCCCGCAAGGCTTCCAAACAGTGCCACCACCACTTGTCTCGGCCCTGGGTCTCGTCAACAATATCTTCACTCAAACTCTCATGTTCTGCAGACTGAGTGACGTTAACCTTGGATTCATCTTTGCCTTCCTGGTGGTGAGACACAGAATTCTCTGCATGCAGTGTTAGAATCTTCCCCATGATGGTGAGAAAAGCAGTGTGCTTTGACAGGTAAGTATCATTGCCAGGAATACAAGCCAAGCTGCGGAAAATGTTGGAAATGCATGTACACCTACGTGTGAGCTCTTCTTGAGCATCAGAGATGAGGTGTAAGGGAGGTTCATCACGAACATAGGGCTCCTCTTCTACCCCATCTTCTAACTTGCGCTTGCGGCAGAAACTAACAGTAGACTCAGAAGCATTGCATTTTTCAGCCATTGGTTTTGAATGTTCACCATCGTCCTGTTTATCACCACTTTCACTTAAAAGTTCGGCCTCTTTGTCATTTTGCTCATGTGTTTTATCATCCATGGTGGATTCTTTGTTCTCTAACTTGACTTCATTCCTTTTTGACTCCATGTCTTCTATGTCCAGTAACTCCTTCTTTATGTTGTTAGGGATGTGCGGCAATATGTCATTTTTCTTCACCATGCTCTTTTCACAATTTGCTCGTTCTTTTTCACAATTGACATGGTTTTCAGTTTTGACATCTAATGTCTCAAGTTCATTTTTTGTGATCACATCTTGGTGAGAAGGTTTGGATGGCTCAAGTTTCACTTTGGCATCTTCCTCTCCAGGTGCCTCGCTCTCTTTTTCCTCATCCTGTATTGTCTGAACCTTCTTCTCTTTCTTGACCTCCTCCATCACTTCTATGTGCTTCTTTGTGAAAAACTTCTCTTTCAACACATTATATGCATTCCCATCCTCAAAATGTGTCTGAACATGAGTAGAAATGTCTCTAAACCCCATCAGAAAACTTCCTGTATCTGGAAATCTTGTGTATCTGTCCCAAAGTTTCTTGTCCAAAGCACCATTTTCTGGTGAAGATTCCTCGACTTTCACCTTTAAGCCATTTCTAGTAAGCATAGTGTAATTATCAGGCTGTGTAAGTGATTCACATTTCCTCTCTTCTATGTCCATAATGACAGCCTTGTAAGCTTTTTCTTCATCACTTTCTTCAACAAAAGAGTCATCCTTATGCTCATCGTCACTATTATTGCCATCTTGTTTTAATGCAGATATTTTACACTTGTCACCTTTTCCATAACCCAACTGTTCAAACTGATCTCCAAAGACTTCTACCAAGCACCTGAAGAAGTGGTCCAGGAGAACGTCCACTAGCCCTGGTAACTTGTTAAGACCAAAATAAGTGACTGTGCTGTCATCAAACAAGAGAATGGTCAAGGTGTCCAGAGCCCAGGTGCTCTCTGCAAGTAACCCAGACTTGAGGGACATCACTAGCCTCCAGGGGTCAACAGGAGCTGAAAAATTGATCCAGACTCTCTTCACTGTCTGAGAATACATAAATAAAGGTCGTTAGTTTATAGTCGGCTTAAGAATCTTGTTAACATTATTCAGTTACTGTTAACTTTATAACATAAATTAATCCTCAAAATGAAAGGTGAACAAAACTTTACCATAATCAAGAATAATGTTGTCTGAACTTACTTATATCCTTTGCAGTTATTTTCCTGCGTTTAGCAAACACTGGGGTGACAGCTTCCACACTTTCAGGTGGGAATGTGACCTCCTTTTTAGGAAACTGCATGCCAGGCTTCTGCAGATATAATAAATTAATCTTATAAATATCATAATGAAAAGTTTTTATTTCTTTCATATCTATTTTCCTATTTCTTTTCATTCTGGTAAAAGACTATTCTCACTTAAGACAGTAAGAAATTTTAAGTACTCAAAACATGGGACAACTTAATGAAATTTAACATTATCAAATATTTTTGTAAGAGTAGCATATCAAATGTATCAAATTTGTATACCAGGGGGGGTTCTTCCACTTACATGCATCCTTCCAGACTGGAAATACTGCCTGGCATCCCTATGTGGAGACATCCTGGCTGGCATGGTCTGGGACCCATATGGCATCGGTGTTGGCATGCTGGCTGGAGACTGGTTAGGAGGCAGGTGCTGGGCCATACCAGCCGGTCCAAACCCCCTAGGGTGCACACTGCCATATCTGTTCCCCCACTGCTCACGTCCCGGGGAGCGGTGATCTGTGAAATCATTAGACATTGTCATAGGACCATGATCAGGTGTGGGAGGAAAGGAGTACATTCCGTTTCCTACTCCCCCTGCAAAATTATCAAACTGCATATCTGGTGTTGGGCGTGGACCATTTCTCAATTGGCTCTCATAGTAACCTGAAACATACAGAGATACAAAAATGCCCTCAGATCAGGCCTTGGCTTGGCAGAAGTAGGATGGGTCTGGGAGTTAGGTTAAATCTAAAAGAGAGAAAACTACAGAGTTACTGTAAGATAAGAGGGCATCATGGGCTGGAATAAGGTTGCTTCAGGCTTAAATAGGTATGTAGTTTTACCCGTGCCTCATTCCATGATGCTCTCTAGAACTACAAATTATTTCCATGCAGATACAAAACCAGTGCAGTTTGCTGACTGCATCAACAAACAGACTGAAATGTTAAACTCAAAAGAAGAGTTAGTTCTGAAATGGTAAATCATAAAGATATAACCTAAAAGGTAAAACTGAGTTAGCTACACAGGTCTATCACATAGGGTACAAGACTCCTACAGATGCAGAAATATTTATATAAATTAGGGATGTAGAAAAAGGTAACATATTCAGTATAAATTAGACATGTTAGTCTATTATCTACCATCAAAAAGAATTCTAGTAGTACTAGAAAAATCCTACACCAATTTAGAGAAATGAGTGCATACATCTTTTAAGTGCACAACTTATAACATTCCACCCATTAAAGCAAATACCAGTTGTGACATTAAAACTAATAAAAATGTCCAAATTTAAACTTTCTATAAGTTTATATTACCTGGAGGTTGTGAGGCTTGCTGCGGAGTTTGCTGACCAAAACCTAAAGAGAGAAAAGAACCAGATTTATAATTTTTTCTGTAAAAAAAAAAGGTTGGTTTACAAGTTGCAAATGCATAATTAAAAGAAGGGACATGTATGTACTGAATTTTTTTTTTAAATACCTGATGGCATGTTGTATCCATCTCTCCCCATGTCTCCAGGGAACCTTTTCTGTGGTGTCTGCATGGGTCCTTGCTGTGCTGGAAATCCACTTGAGGGCGCCACTGACTGCTGCTGCTGCTGTTGCCCCTGGTTACTATAGCCTCCAGAGCCACCAAACTGGTCTTGACTAGGGAATGGTCTCTGATTGGGAAATGTCTGGTTACCACTAAAATGTTGCTGCTGTTCCTGTTGAGGACCTGTGGGGCGAGGCATAGGACTACCAAACCGGTTGCCGAACATCTGCCCCTGCTCTTGATTGGGCGGCTGCTGCTGTTGCATGCTGGGAGGTTGTGGAGGACGCATGGACTGACTGGGCACCATAGGTCTTTGCTGGTCAAACCTGAGAGAGCAAGTAATGTGGTCAATGGCTTTCATAAAAACTGAAACATGTATTGAATAGAGGAAAACTGATATAGCTAGGGTATCTAAGTGACAAGTAACATCAAATATAACCAGAAAAGTGGTATTCCAACTTATTGTCATTTGAGTGGGAGCAAAATTAGGGTAGCCTGAAGTATACCCCTAACACTAACCAATGTCAACTAGAGCCAACCACTAAATGAACTTCATATTAACCCTGTGAAATGTGTATTAATAATCAAATTTACCTGTTCTCAAACTGATTTCCAAACTGATTCATGCTGCCTTGTTGGTTGCTATGGTAACTTTCTTGCTGCTGCATCCCACGATTCCCTGGGAATCCTTCCTGGAACTGCATTTGGTTTTCTGCCGGCAAATTGGGGACTTCATTGGGATAATTATCTACCATGCTGTTCTGATTCATTGGGAAGCCTGGTCCGCCGCCGCTGCCCCCCATACTAGGCCTGGAGTTGAATGAACTTGCCATACTTGTCTGCATCCCTGACTGTGGTGTCATTTGAGTGTTAGAATTTGCCATGTTCATGGTGGAGCCAGAGTAAGGTGGAACCTGTGTGTTCATACCCATGGAGCTTCTTGGATACTGACTAGGCCCCATGGCTTCATCTGAGAAAGGATCTGACAACTTGACACTGTCTGTATGGTTTGGCATCATTGCATTATTCCCCATCATACCTCCTTGATTTCCACCCATCATGCCACCATGCCCCATGTTGGGCACCATGTTGTTCTGTGGCATGTTGGGCCCCATGCCGTTTGGACCCAGCATTCCCATGGTGTTAGGAGGCCCCATGGCGTTAGGCATACCCATGTGTCCATGATATCCTGTAGGCCCATTCATCTCGGACATCTGTCCCATTCCTCCATGTGGCATACCAGAAAAGTTGTCCATACTGTTATGGCTCTGGACACTGGGAGGCCTCACCATGTTGTTGCCAACTAAATAATATCAATTTTCATGAATTTAAATACAGTTCATTGCGATATTATTTCCCATAAAAGTGTACCAATGAAAATGACTCATTCAGTGACTTCTACAATCACTATTCAAGGACCAAATATGTAGAATTTATTTATGTGGACATAGCTTTGTAGATCAATTAAATTGGTATGACATAATATATATATCTGACTGCTATACTCGGTCACTTCATAAAACCATGGGAGTATCTCTCTTACCTTGTGCTGCAGCACTTCTGTCCCTCTTCTTGGACTGTGTACAGTTCTCTATCTGTGTTATTACACTCTGTGGATCAATACCACCACGGTCAAAGCGGCACTCAAAGGTAAGCAGAAACTTGAGGTAATGCTTCCGCACAGTGTAGCCAGCATTAGCACTGACGCCCAGAGCACCACAGACTTCTTTCCATTTCTTGGATTTTGTCACCTGAAAAAAGATGAACAGTGAAGTGTGAATTTTTTTTTTTTTTTTTTTTTTGGGGGGGGGGGGGGGGGAAGGCAGTATATTTATCAAAAAATTCAAAATACAGCATATTTGGTATAATGATTTGTCATTACTTTCATTATGTCATCTAGTTAGGGTCAAACTAGAAATGAGTTTTTACAAGAAATTGCCAGATTTAAGACTATGAACTCACATCTGCCACCCCTCCTCTTTCTTTGACAGCATTATAGAGCTTGAAGAGATCTAGAGGTTGCTTGTTCATGGTGGGAGCTGTAGTGAATGGAGTGCCCCTCTCCTCTACAAAGGCATTAAGCTTGTCAAGGAATGTCTTTCTTTCTGGCTCTTCTCCCAAATCATACAAAGCAACTAGGACACTGTCTTTACCATTTTTCTGAAATGAAAAGATCAGAAGGTGATTATGATGAAAGTTTTTTTCAAAAAGCCAACTGGTACATAAGGTAACCAAAAGCTTTGCAGGTAAGCAATAAAGCTAAACTAAATTTTCACTTAAGACCACATATCTGATAAGAATTTAATTTACATTTATTTAATTCATAACTCATGAGAACAGCTGGATGTAAATTATTTACTTATTAAAGAAAGGCAACAGCAATAGGGATCATCCAAGATAGCCTAAAATGAGAATGTTGGCACAGTATGACACTGTTTAAGACCAGAAAACTTGCAAGAATCTGCATGAGGTATCTATGTGCAAAAGAACTTCCAGAAAATCCCCAAGGATAAATTATCAGCTTTTAATTATTGCTGCACAGCACTTGTTAGTCTGTCTTAATTTCTGACAAAACTGTCCTAAAAATCCAGGAAATCTTGCTCGACTTTACACAGAGTCACAAGACTTAGGGTTGTCTTGGATGATCTCCAATAGGTTAAAAAACATTTTAGGGTTTTTAGAACTAAATAATTAAACATGTTTTTATCCTCAGTAGTGCAAATTTCAGTGCTCACATAAGTGTGACTGCAATGCTGCATGTTTTGGTGTGGTTTTGCATGTGAATACTGGCTTTGTCTCTAGTTTATAATTTCACAAACTTCTATAAATAAAATCATTTACAAGAGTTACCGGCGTTCCCGGCCAGCTTGGACTACTGATGTTCTCTAGATCATCATGGAATGATGACATGCTGCCAGCTCCAGGAGATGGCGCCACTATACTGGCTGGGGTTGGTGGGTGAGACACACTTTCATTCTGCAACAATGAGAATTACTATTTTTATCACAATGTCTTGCAAATTTTCGTCCAAATTCAAGTGACTTATTTCCTGCAAAGGATATCAATTTTTATTTTTCAGAGACCATTTTTGAGCTAACAATCCAGGTCTCTTCACATATCAGTTTCATAAGTGCCCCCCATCCCCAACCCCACTCCATTCTTAATTCCTAAAATCAACTTTCTCTAGCATATGTAAGTGTCAGACAGACTACTTCACTATCCCCGTTGTTCAAACCGAAGAAACATGAAACATTCTGTGAAAATTATACCTTTGGCTTGGGTTTTTCCTCTGTTTCTGTCGTCTGTGAGGTAACTGTGTCCTGAGAGTTGTCGCCTGACATGGTATCATTAGCCATTGGCCCAGGCCCTGGAGCCGATATACTCTGGGATATGCTCTGGGTCACAGAAGTACTTGTGCCTGGAAGACAAAGATACATTTTGTAACTATCTGTATTCTTCAATAACTCATGGATCAGACAAGTCTAGCCAGCAAAAATAGAAACATGGAAATAAAGCACAATGCTTAATTGTAACAATAAATGATTAATTTCAAGATGTGATATATTCTAAGGTTCCATTTTCTGAAAATTATCTTCACAAAAGTTTCTCAGTGGAAAAGACTTAAGTTCCTCCAGGTTGAAAAATATGATAAATTCCCTATTCATTCACATACCTGATGAAAAGTTGTTCACTGGAGCTTTGCTGTCACCTCCATCTGTACTATTATTCACACCAGTGTTTGACAGACTTGAAATTGCACTGCTTGTAGCCATTGCCATACTTGTAGATGCATGTACACTTGCACTGAGCATACTTGTATTCTGTATATTGTTAGAAGGCCCTGTTCCACTAGATACACTACTACTGGACATGCTGCTGGCTATATTACTGCTACTAGTCATATTATTAGTCCCTGCCCCAGAGGGTATGCTACTTGAACTAGGTGGCATGGTACTAGACATACTCTGCCCAGACCCTAGACTTGGTGGCATTTCACCTCCCATGTCAGTGTTATTGTACGGCATCTGGTTCATAGAATTTCCAGGCATCTGATTCATGGAATTGTACTGGTTCATGCCATGGGGGCCTGCCATACGGGGGCCTTGCTGCTGTTGTTGAGGGGGCAACCCTTGGGGTGGGCGCATATAACCAGGAGCACCAGGACGAACTGCCGAATTGGCCGCTTGTAGAAGGATTTCGCGTGCTATTTTGTGTGCACCTTGAGCAGGTGGACCTTGCATTCCCATAGAGTTTCCAGAATTCACTGGCATGGAGTTCATGCTACCCACACTATTTGACATACTATTTGGCATATTGTGACTTGGACCCATATTGTTATAACCTCCATATTGATTGTTCATCATGTTCATGTTGCCACTACCTTGTGGAAAGTTATTGCCAAAACCAGAGTTCTGCATGCCCCTGTTCACTGCCATATTGCCACCATACATAGGAGCTGAACCCATCTGGTTTGGGTAGTTATTCTGGGGGCTGCCATAGTTGCCCTGCATGTTCTGACTCCTTGGAAAGTTTCCTGAAAGTTTTATAAAATGTTGATTTAGAGTAAATAAAGAAATAAAGAAGGCATTATTCCCTTTCAAAACAAAAGGTTACAATGTGATATCAAATATACAAAGGTCACTTAAGCACAACAAAAGTTATTCTGACATGGCGCTTAAAATTCATCTTAGGAGCCAAGCAGAGTGTGTGTTCTACCTTGCTGAAACTGCTGTCCTTGCTGACTGTAGGGTCCCATCTGTTGACTGCCCATCATTGTTCCCCCACTGTGCATCTTATTGCCCACATAATTCATCTGACTAGGCCCCATGGGTGGGGGCATCATCTGCTGGTTCAGACCTGACAGAAATAGAGGAATTAATATTCTTAAGTTGAAGAAACGATAGCATGAAGGCCTGTTGGTTTATATAAACTTGACCCTTCTGTTGGGGAGAAATCTTAACCATAAGGACTGACTAATCATACGTTTGAATTTTTGGAGTTAAAAGATATAGGAAATATTTGAGAAGTTTCTCTAAGGTATTATAAATATCATTAGTTTACCTTGAGTCTGCATGGGTGACTGGCTCATGCGCACCTGACTGTCTAATTGGTTAGAGGGGGGTCTAGGGGGCATTGGACTGCCAGCCTGATTTCCTGAAAAACAACAACTAGGTTTTTTATTGTGGTTCAATACATCACAATTCACAATTAAATCTTCATCACTTTCACAAGAAATGGAAATTCAGTCATTAAGGGTGATTTGATATGTGAATGTGATTTGGTATGTGAATCTTGTCATCACTTAAGGATGCTATAAAAGTTTGAATACCCCTAAGATACATTACTGTTAAATAGCAGCACAGTGAGGTCAACACAAGTCACTGCAATACTACCATTAAACACTGAATTGTTTCTTCAGTCCATAATATCTCAGACTGCAATGATATATTATGGACTGTAATGATATGATATTGTGAGCTTCTGAAAGCATGTATTGCATTTAAATGCACCTCACAATCATGACCATCTCAACTATCACACCAATGCACAGTCACGTGGAGGAAACATGGCCAATTTGTAAACATGATAATTCTTTAGTAAAATTAGGGCATTTCTAAGGTATTTTCAAGCTATTTTCAAAACATCTGATCAGAAACAGAAATTGAAAATATACAACCCATGGTCCTACATTAACATCACATAAAATGGCCGAATGACGCAACGTCATTTTTACAAGTCAACAAAGAGTAGTCTTTATTCAGACCCCCTGTGCACCCCCTTCAGAGAGTAAAAAGTGAAAAGCTGAAATGACCTTTGACAGCAACTTGGATCAACACTTTTCAATATTTTTAAAAAGGCAACAGAGGGCATCAACCCCCTCCCTCCCCAAGTGTATGGTTTGTAGACTTGTGAAAATAATAATAATAAAACTGAGGCCCCTCAAGCCCCACCAACTCCTCACCTGGTAGAGAGGCTGGCGTATTGGAGCGGGATCCACTGGAGCCAACCGGTGACTGGACTGGTCGGAGACTGGGGGATATTCCTGCTGCGCCAGATGATGTTGGTGTGGGTGCATTTGGAGGTGGTCCAGTACTGCTGTTACTGTTGCTATCACAATTAAGGTCGTCTAAACTGCCAGAGAGATCCTACAAATGAAAGGGTGATCGCAATGTACAAAAAAATATTTGTAAACAAATTCAGACAAATGCCACTTCTACAAAGTAAGCTGAGATATACAAGACTTTCCCACATACACTTGGACAGCCATGTTTTCTTTCTTTCATTGATAATAATTTTTGGTATGAATAATATGTTATGCATAAGTTCATCTTTGATGTGGTAACCACATGAAACTCATCTGCTAACCAACTTTCATTCAGACAATCTCAAAATGGTCAATGTGTATTATTCTGAAAGTAACCATCAGAATACTGAACACAGCAGAAAGTTAGTTAAGTAGTTATTAGCAATAAAAAGATAAATGATAAGTTATATTGTTCCATTGCCTACTGTTCCATGCTGCTTATAAGCATAGGCTATGTCTCTGTTTGGAAATGGTGAACTTTAGAAAATTTAAGAAGTTTGATATTAAATGAAGTCCACATTCTGACAGGGCAGTACCTGTGCCATCTAAACTGTGGTCATACATGCAGACCACAAAGTCCAAATCCTAACTCTGGCCAATACAGACAATCACTATTCTACAAACAAACCATCTTAAGATTTCAAAATATTTTCATTTCATCTGAATCTTTTGAAATCTTTATAAAACACGATTTAATAAGACCTAAGCATACATTTAAGTCTACTTATTTCCACACTTCTCAATTTTATTCTTTATAAAACACAAGTTGGTGTTGTTTGACTTAAGTCAGGCTATGAACGAACCTCTAAATATGCTCAACTCTTTTCTTTTTCATCATACAGAAACTTAAACTCCCATGAAATTCACTGACCCCAAGCATACTTTTTAATCAATATTTTATACTTTATTACAATATGATCTTTATAAACCCCAAAATATTGTCATTTTCTTCAAACCAGTGCCCCCTTTTCCAATTTGCTTCTAGCTAGCCCTACTGCTGAGAATGACCTGCCAAGTAAAGAAAAGAATACAAACATACAAGTACAGCATAGTGCAAGTAAACACCATACAATTCCCCCGTATGAAGAAAGTGTCTGCAAAGAGTTATTGTTCAAGGGAAGGCACTGAACTAAATTCTGATTGGCAAAGAAATTGGAGCACAGAAAAAAATATGAAAGCTCTGATGACCAATCTGGCTCACAATAAGGTTTCTCATCAAAAGATATTGAAAGAATACACAAAATTGCCAGCAGCAGTTCTCTTCACCATGTATGAAGGTGTCACTGTCTTTTAAAAATCAAAATCAATGACGAATTATTTTCATCATGGCTCATTTCCAATAAAAATTTTAAAAGCCAAAATGGAATTTTTTTCTCAAAATGCACCAATTGCATAAATATTTAAAATAGTTTTAATGCAAAAATTATGAACCATTATTTGTACAATTAAATGAGAAAAAGATTCAAAATAATTAATAAAACAAAATTATCCAAAGATTTCTCATGAAAACCAAAAAAATATATTATAAATAAATAGGCATCAGGTCTCTTTGCTTCCCAACAAAGCTTATATGCAAATGTATGAATATTTAATGTAAACAGCTCTTTGTTTTTAATCATAATCTGGACAAAATATATAAAATTTGTCTAACATTATCCTATCTCTAATTTAAAGTTGCCAAAACATCAGCAAATAATCCCTTTTCATTAAGTTTAAGCTTTGTGTCCGTCTGAAACAAAGAGCTTGCTTGGCAGACTTGAGCCATAACAAAGGTCACAGGTGCAAAACATCCTAGCAAAGTGAATTCTATCATAAAAATTCTACAAAAACACATTGTCATCAACATTATTTTATCCCCTTACATGTGACATCTTTCTTCCAAATCAAAACACTCAATGAACAGTTGAAAAACAAGAGAAAAATATGTCTTTCCACTCACTGCATCAATAATATGAATTCAGCCCATACTAAATATAGACCAAACATCCTTTCATTCTATCTCCCCAAAAAATCAATCAAATACAAATCACTACTTTGTCAACACTTCCTTAACTAATAAATAACTTAGTTTCAAGATTAAAAAGTTTTTCCTTCCCTTTAAACAGCAGCAATCTTCTAAAATCCTGTTTCCCACATGAGCATGGTATATTCATGACTAAGCCATATAAAACAACCTTTACAGGTCAATATTGAAATCAGATATTTTCTCCTCATTTTCCCCATCAAATCTCAAAACTTACACTTTTCTTAACTAAAACCTCAATTCACCCTTCTTTCACTTTGTTTCATCCTCATATTCTTTTCTAGAGTCATGTTTGTTAATTCCCCTTGCAATCAATTGGCTAAAAGGAAATCCTATATGCCAAGCACACAGTTCACGCAGACACAATTTCCATACTGGCGCAGCAACCTGAATAAGCACTAGGCACAATGCATTGCGCTCATTTATCACACAGCTGTCAATTTATGCAGAACTGGTTCCCAGCTAATTCCCAACCTTTATAAACCCGACCAGTTCTCTAAACTAGCCCCACTTTATTTTCCTACTTAAGAGGCACACAAAGTTTGAAGGCAGTTTACTAGCATCTTTTCATGGAGGTGCTTAAAGGGAGGTTTTATTGTGGACATTTTCCATTCCATATCATAGTTTATTTATAGGTCGGATGAATTTGCATGGAAAGTAGTCCCGACTGCTTGGTTAAGCTGCGTGCAAAGCAAGGGAGCATTCTTTCTGTTGTACATATGACTAAGTCTTAGCACAAAGGCAGTTTTGAATTTTGCCGCTTTTCTCAATTCATCTGATATGTATTTTTACACAAATTGCAAGTTATTTACAGATACATTTTTTACATAAATTTGATTTATTTACTTTTGTACGTTTTATTGAAATGTAGTAGTTTGTTTGACATTTATTCATTCTCTAGTTAATCAATAAGGTTAATTACTGGCACAACATAGGTAGAAAAATTCTAATCGTCTGCTAGAGAAGGGAGATCACCTAAACAACATAGCCACTAAGCCAGCACAATCACACATTTGTAAATACCATTAACTGTCTATAACAATAAAATACTCATCATTCCAATATGGTGGAGAATTTTTTAAGTTTTGAACATTCACATATTGAAGCACAAGATATCACACATGCAAAAATATACAAAAGAAAAATTCTGAAGCAAAGCCCCATAGTTCAAATCTACAAGGACATATATTCTCAACAAAGTCAAAGCCAATAAATAAAAGCAGAAACAACTCTAGAGAAAAGATTTAACATAAAAAGACCATGTCTTAAATCATGAATTTAATCTTTGCAGAGGGGTAGGGACATCTCAGCTTATCTGCTTGCTGTTTTTTTTCTTTCATTGCCTCGACTCATAATCATACTCAATAATCGCACTGCAATCCACATCAACATGTAATTTCTGAGATTATCAAAGCAAGCACTTTCTTTCTTACCGGTAGATCTCCATCTTGTTGAAGGACCATTTTACCATTGTTTGGTGTCCTGGTGGCAACATATGCCTGCAAAGTTTAGGAGGACCATAATACCAAGAATGTAACCCCTACCCCCACGCAGGCCCAGGGAACCATTTACCAAACAAAACTTATGCAATTGTTAAACCAGAGACATTTGAAAGCAAATGCCACAATGGATACTTTCAATAAAATAAAAAGTAGTCTGAGAGATAATGTAAAAGTCACAGTGCATAGTCTACTACATCTGGCATCATGCAATGAATTAGCGTTTTAAAACTATATCCAGTGCCCTTGTAACTTGGAACAGAT
Organism: Lingula anatina; assembly: GCF_001039355.2. The sequence continues at coordinate 252,764 of NW_019775514.1, forward strand.
CCCTGGGTCTGATACAAAGACACAGTTTGTGTTGAAAATGCTATGACAATAATATTTCTATGATAATATGGTTTTATCATGAACTCTTTCTGAGCACTTATTTTTTTTAATACACTTGAAGTGAGGTTAGTGCAATGTGCAGAAGAATAGTATGATGAGATACACTTCAGACCCACGCTTCTATCACACAAACATGTGTTCATTTTAACTTTAGTATCATCATTTCTTTTAAATCAAACATAGTTATCAGAAAGCATTTTTTATTTACCCATTAGTCAGTTTATTGGTCAGATGTCTTGGAATCAATCTATATTCATTATTCCATTATATCTTGCAAAACCAAGAAATCGAGGTAGTTCTTTTGGGGAAGTATAATTTTATAATCACCAAGTACAAGGTTCTTAGATAGGGAATCATACAAAAGACACAACAAGCAGCAAAAAAGAATTACAAGCATGCACTGGCTGGTCACAGATGGAAGCAGTCTCCATCAAGCAAACAATCAGCATGCCCCATGCAGCACAGTAGCTGGACTAGAGATACAGGTTGGAACAAAAGGTATAGATTTGTTCTGTACCTGAGAGTTCACAGATTGATTTGGCATTTGTTGCATATAAGACTGATGATGTTGCTGCTGCTGGGACTGCGGCGGTTGTATGTATTGCTGAGTCGGATGTTGGCCATAGCCCATCTGATTTGCCAAATTATACTGAGAAGGCATCTGCAGAAAGCAGAATAGTCTATTAACCTTTTCAGGTGAAATTATGCAGCTTTATTCTGATGTGATTGTCAAGATTCTGATTTTTGTATGCTCAGGAAAATACATATAACAGTAAAAGATCATATTTAAATGCACACCATGCCTGTACATCTCAATCATACATTCAAACAACACAAAGTGACCACACATATTCAATTTGAACATATGTCTTTACCTGGCCGTATGCCTGGTTGCCCATGCCCATCTGCCCCATGCGACCATGGCCTTGTGACTGCACTGGGAAGCGCTGAGAGTTAGGTGAAAGTTGGGAGTCGCCATATTGGTTACCTGGGTAGCCCGGTGGCATGTTCATAGAACGACGCTGACTTGGATCAAACATTTGACCACCACCCTGAAATTATGACGACTGTGTTCAGAACTTTTGCAAAAAAAAAAAATAAATATGCTTCGTGCTTGCAAAATTCACACTGATTTCTTAAAAGATTGTAACCACCAAACAAAACTCACAGATATACGTATGGTGCAAGCAAGCCCCCTTGTTACCCATTATGATTCTATAAGTGTGTTCTTGCAGGTGAGAATGTCAGGTGTTTACAGGTACTACTTTCCAAGGTCGGACACCTGAAAACAGCCTAGGCCAATTGACATTCCTGTGTTTCAGACAGGTGGCTTTTATGAATGAAACTGATAAATGTTACTCCATAATACTGCCTGCTTGAGTGATCTTTCCACTTCCTACTTTCCCCCATGTATCCAGCTCATGTCAACCTGGTTACTAAGTGCAAGGTTATCAATTACAAAACAAAAGGTCAGGAAACCCCTTTCCTTTTTAAAACATACTGGTGCTATTTGATTGAATGCTATAATAAGAACCACGCTTGTATCATGTAAACAGAGCCGCCAACCTGCTGTCAAGTTACCTTTTAAGAAAAGAGGTCAGCCATGCTAGGTGCTCCACTATTCATTCACAAAAAGCCACATGTTCAATTACAAAGCAAACCTTTCAAATGATGAATCGAAAATAGATTTCAAACACCAATAACAACAAAAGTCATTTTCACCTGGCCAATCCTGGCCCAGTGAGGAGAGTATTACCGTATCACAGCATGCCTCATGATTTATCATAATAAAGAGGTCAAAATGTACACATTGCAAGTCTTAAGTAATTATTACAATACACTGGTGGATTAAGTACAAGGAGTTTTTGTTATCACTTACAATCAATGAGTGTAAATGTAGGGATATTTTTAGCCCTGTTTGTCAATGAGCCGGTATAAAAGCACATGGCTAATTAGCATAATTCCCTACCAGAGCAAACACATTTGCTACCATTACTGGGCCCCGGCTTCCACCCACAAACTTTAAATGTAAAAAGAATGCAGTTTCATTTTCAGTTCAAATTTTAAAACAAAACTGTCATGGCTGTCAGCATCAAGACAAAGTATATTTCCTGAGATCTTAATAATGAAAGGTGCATCTTCTATTAATACATCATGCGTATCAATTTGATTAATAATTTACTTTAATTTGTACTAAAATAAAGGCAAATTCATGAATCTACTTTTTCATGATTAAATTGAACATTTTATAATAAACAGCATTCTTGGCCTTTTGTACATTTTGCCTTCTTAAAAAAAAAGAGTCACACTGACAATTATAGGGTAAATTGTAAACATTATTAAATTCATTAAATATGAAAAAGGACAACTCTCTGATTGTTGTGATTGTGATTGTTGTAAAAAGAAAATAATATTAGCCTTCTTTTTTAAATTCTTTTATGAATTCAAACTTGTAACAGATGATCATTTAAAGCTCCATATAAAACAACACTTAAGAAGACAGCTACTGGAATGTTATTTCACTCAATAATATATCACTTTTTTTTATTTTTCTATTCATAAATTGCTTTATCTTTTTGTGGGATTTTCTACAATGCACTATAAATTCTGATACAAAAATTAGCAATGACAATATAAATTCTTCATCCAAACTAAATTTCCATCACTTGTGGCAGATTATTTTGCTTGCTGTTTTACCATGCATGCTAAACTGAACATGCCCTTTTTGCTTAAATTTGAAGTACCAAACATGCTATAACTGGGCAACTACTCATGACAGATTTCAGTCTCTAGATCAAGACTCCAGCTGTATGGTTGATAAGGTTTCCTACACCATGTGCTAGATTTTTTGTTATCTTTAAACTGTAAACATTTATTGGGCATTTTTCAACCATATAAAATCATATCTTAATATGGCACTCATGTGCATCTTGACACACAAACACAAATATGGCATTAATAACTAATACATGGAACTCAGTTTTTTAATGATAAATATAGATAAAAATTGAACAAAACTGTATTTGAGTGAGTTATTCTGGTGATATTTATATGGCCTCCACTCCTTCAAGTTTAAGAATACAAATATTTTAAAAACTGCGACATAATAACCAGGTTTCACTTCAAATGAATATCCCAAATGCATACAAATACATGTTACACACTTAAATGTTTTATCTTTTGGGACCAGATGTTGTATATCCTACAACTTCTCTCTAATAAGAAAAGCACCTTACTATTTGCTATAACAAATGAAGAAACACGCAAACTATTCTGTTAACTCTATATTTTCAGTGACCAATCATGTATTAACACTATACTTCTCTTGTATAACTCACTTATATTACTCACTGAGAGACAAGATGTGTCATCTCTATAGGTTGTGTACAGAAATTGGGTATTTTCTGTAAAAATTCATTAAATGAAAATAAATTACCCACAAATCACACATTATAGATTTTCAAACCTCCCAAAAAAAAAAAAACATGAATGAAAATAAAAAGCCAGTCTATAGTAAATTGGACAACTAGGTTGTAGATAGTTGATGAATGGGCACCTTTTATGACAACCAAGATTAATTGATTGTTTAGCAGGAACAAGCAGCCAATCAGGAAAGGGCATTAGCACAATCAACCAGCTGTCTTCAAAGCAAAGCATTTTGCCTCCAAATTTAAATCCCTTCTCAGACACTCAAGCAAACATGACAGCACATGTTTGGTATATCACTCACTGTAGAATTACCCATGGATAGAAACAGCACATCATTTTAACCATGACCAAAGTTTACAAGATGACAATCAAAATCCTACCATTTTTCTTATAAAACCACTGAAATATCCTCACTTAAAAATAGTTATACATGAAGCAAGTTCACTCATAGTTGGTTATTTACCTGATTACGGAATCCTTGTGATGGCATGGGTCCCTGTGGCCCAAAAGAGTTCATCCCCCTGTTCCCTGTGGGCCAGTTTTGGGGTTGGCCATAAGAAGGACTCCCACTGCCTGGCACCATTTCTCCCATCCCCCCATTGAAATTGTTCTGGTAGCGCTGTTGTGGGGTCTGCTGCTGGTTGGCAGGACTATTAGACTGTAGAAGTTGATTTAGAGTTGGGGTTGGCCCTGCCTGTTGAGATATGCTTTGTCCACTCATGCTTGGGAATCTCTGAGGGCCAGCACCGTACTGAGGGGGGCCTTGGTTCATATTGCTCATGGGACGCCCCTGGACAGGGACAGGGCCTCTCATGCCTGGAGGGTAACCAGATCTCATCTGCTGTCCATACTGTCCGTATTGGTTAGTCTGAGGCGAGAATTCTCCGTTTCCGCCATGTTGTTCCATATGACCCCTGTTGTTGTACGAGTTGTTGTACCCGTGCATTTGTCCCGGATTTAACCCATCGGGCTTCATGTTGAAATACTGAGGCCCTCCCCCGGCGTCTCCGCCACTCTGTGGGAAACTATTTGAGTCTGCATTCATATGTGGGGCCTCTAAATTAGAAGGAAAGTCATTCGTATTATCAGTCATATTTTGCTGTCCTCCATCTTGGAAGGAGTCCATTGTGCTGTTATTAGAGTCATTATTTTGCTGCGGCGATCGGAGTTTATTGTTCATCATCATAGGGGCCGGTCCATCCTCTATACTTACGGAATCCATCCTCCGTTCACAGTACCCCTAAAAAGAAGAGTACACAAGTGCAGCGTCTAATCAAAGTGTCCTTTTTGTTCTGAATGACAAGTAATCGTGCACAGAGTTCTAGAGAGCACACCCTATGAAAAAAGGCCAGGAAAAGTAAGATAAACATATTTAGATCTCACCCTACTCCATCCCGAGTCTTCCCGATCACTTGGAAAACTTGGAACACACGTGAGTTTAACTGGGTCACTGCTCAGCTATGGGTAAAACTTCGCCTAATGGCAGTATGGTTTTATCATACACAAGCTATTATGTGCTACACATCAATAGCGGGAATACAGGAGATTAGTACGGGAATTCATACGCAACCTAGATACTTTCCGATAACGTCCATTTGATTCTTACGCACTGCTTTTCCCTTCCTTTACTCTTCCTTTCAATCACAAATAGTTTCTACCTATACAATTTCTCATAAAAAGCAGACGTCAGAAGTTAAAGAAATTCAGGGATTCTTTAACGTAAATTGTCCACTTTGGCGGAAGAGACGATCGGTGGTGAGTAAGGCGTCCGAGGCATTCTTTTCAATTCTGCCATTGCAATTAGCTGTTCTGTCAGCCGCCCTCTGAACACCTGGCTGATAAACAAGGACTTTCACTTTAGACTTAGGCAAACTGTGTATTACCCTTTAAATTGTAAAGAAACTGCTTGTGGTAATCTTCTGTTATTGCACCATCGACAGAAGTTATCTGAAAAAGAAAAAATACACTTAAAAACATGACGGGGAGTAAATGTAACAGCCTTAATACGCTGCAAGGGTTTGGGTACTGACGTCATCCCTTAGGACAATTTCATATTATTGAGCACGCAATCATATTTACTCAATTTCTCTTCGCAGACCAGATGTTGTGTGCTTATGCGGAAAAAGTCCTCCTGTAGTTTATCGCATTGCAAGAAGATTCCTAATGAATTTGAAATTATTTTCGTGAGCTAGGATGAGAATTTTAACTTTATAGATAGTAAAATAGTGAGGAAAACGCATAGAAAAGGCTGTTCCCGTTATAAAACATCTTCCCTATGCATACAGTTTGACTGAATAAACTAAGCCCGCAAGAGGGCAGCAGGAGCAATAGCAGCCGACGCATCTTGTATGAGCCGAAGAGATAAACTGGAGACCGCCTTGGTACCTGTTACTATGCAAAACATTTGGTCAGTGTTTTATTTTAGTCGACATTGCAGCAGAATGCTATTGCAAGTCGAGAATGCCAAACTTCATATATTCTCTACATACACTTTTTCATGTAGTGAAGTTTTGTTTAGTCCTATAATATAAAAAGTCCATCAGGGGCCTAATGACGGTCGTTTTTTTTTTTTTTTTTTTTTTTTTTTTTTTTTTTTTTATAGCATAGTCATACTGACTGGTTCATATCAATATGGACCCCTCTACCACCCCCATCTCAAGTGGTATTTTAATCAGGCCCAATATTTAACTCCTCTTGGCAAGTCTGAAATCAAAGAGATAAATAAGTTAATGAATTAAAAAACTGAAAGAAAAAATGTCAGTGATGTTAAAGAGAAAGGCGTACCACCTATACCATCTTGCTAAATCTAGTTATATCTATAAAGTTTGTTTCATACAATTTGCATACCTTTTCAACGGTGTACTAACTTTAATAGTTCAAAAATAAAAGGACCAAAAAGTTAATTTATTGATAAATTTGAATTTACCAATAATTCAAAGAGACAAATATGAAATATCCCAGTTTGATGCAGTCTTTATACTACAGCTTTTTGCGGCTGTGAAGAATTCTGTGATCCAGCATATTTTGAGGCTCTTATGCCCGAGCATATATGCTTAATAATTGAGCGCTTCTTTGTACCATATTGTGAAAAAATTCTAATCTCTTTGATACCATGTGAAATCAATGTCTATTTTAGCGATTCCGTGAATCATTCATTGTTCTCTTGTGAAGAGGGTGCCTTTTCCAGGGGCGGGTCCAGGGTTTTTTGAAGGGGGAGGGGTCTTTTTTTTTAAGAATGACGTTCAGGCCTCGGATGCGAAGCCGACTCTTTCCCCCTTGGTGTGGGGTTCGGTGTTTTGGAGGGCAAGCGGTGCCATTTGGTGCAGTTTAGAACTATGATTCAGCTCTCCAAAATTCTAATATCAAGAGGGGAATGTTGATATGATATATTTATTTCAGAAACCTAAGGAGAATCGGGGCCCCACTGACACCCCCCTAAATTCGCCACTGTTTACACTATATTAGTCTGGGTGTTGTTGGAAGGTCCTGTAGTGGGATAGTTAGCTACCTACTTTCTTTTACACATGTGAATAGGACTTACATATCTTAATAACTGACATGTGGGACTGGGCATTGAAAGTTTTGCAAGAAACAGACAGAAACAGACTGTCAGTTCAGTCCATCGCATTACACCCCGATCTCGAATGCTGATCGAAAATGATTGTTTCGCAGCACCGCTATGCTGGATAGCTGAATTCCAGAAGCTGAATGTGTTAGGCAGTGATTGTGCTTGGATGTGGTTTGATATGACATCAATGTAACCGTATCCAGTCACCCTGGCCTCTGTTAAAACGTTCACGGAAACGATAGTCAACATAATCAGTATAGTAGCCCGCAGTGGAGTTTCAGACCACAATTGCGGTAGGTGTGAATGTCACTGTTACGAAATAGTCAACACAATGGGTAAAATTCCCAATCGGTTCAGTTTAACTGTAAATATTATATATTTATAACACATCTATAATTCTACATATTTCAGCCTTTTCGTTACAAATGATGCCAAAGCCTGTTTACTGTTAAAATTCAGTGAATAATGTCAGTAAAATAGTTTCTTTAAGCAATGCCCCCAATATTACGGTAAAGTCTTGAAAATTTCGTCGCTTAAAAATTAATTGATAATTTTAATTGTGTAAATCCGACTAATTTTTCAAAATTACCTCTCCCCGACTCCTGGGTGTGACGAAATTTTCAAAAATCCGGCCTTTGGGCTTTTATCCTTAGCGGGGAGGGGGGTTAAAATTATGATCTCCCACTGACGCTCTTCGGCAAACTAAGTTCCTTGAACTAATATGAAAAGTGCATTTTATTATTGCTTACATCGCGAACAATCTCCCGATGAAGATATGAAAATTGCCTTTTCGTCTAGCTAGGATCGCGAACGATCTCCCTCTGATGATCTTACGCGAACAAAGTCCTGAGGATATTTCGCGAACGATTCTCCGCCGAAGATATACCTTAAGCGGGGGAGGGGGGCGGATTAAAGATAAAATGAAAATGAATATTTTCTAAAAATCCAAAGTGTGTGTGTGTGTGGGAGGGGGGGGG
>NW_019775514.1:261925-276642 GCF_001039355.2 Lingula anatina
CTCGCTCGGATCGCGAACGATCTCCCTCTGACGATCTTACGCGAACGATTCTCCGCCGAAGATATGCCGTGAGCGGGGGAAGGGGGGGGGGGTTAAATATAAAATGAAAAATATATATTATTTATAAAATTCAAAGGGGAGGTTAAATAATGACCTCCCGCTGACGATCTTCCAAGAACGAAGTTCCCTTGAACTAATATGAAAAGCGCATTTTATTCTTGCTTACATCGCGAATGATCTCCCGCTGAAGATTTGAAGATTGCCTTTTCATCTCTCTCGGATCGCGAACGATCTCCCGCTGATGATCTTGCGCGAACGGAGTCCGCTACAAATATGAAAATTATCTTCTCGTCTCGTTCGGATCGTGAACGATCCGTTGATGATATTACGCGAACGATTCTCGCATTGCGAACGATCTCCATGTACGAGCCAGGTAATCGTTAAATGGTCCTAAATTGCTCAATGGACATGAATAGAAGTGACGGGTACATTTCCCTTCGAGATAATATCTTGATTTTTCATTGTGTCTTCCTCATTCAGGACAACCGCCGATAACAATAACGGCGTTACAACTGTCAGAGCCGCGGCCTGTGACTTCTATTTACCGGCTTGATAACGCACCTTGAGCCAGGTAATAGTAATGACACTAAAGACAAAAGGCCGACGTTCCCGCATTTGAGAACGGAAATTCACACGTAAACAATCTATATTGTGGGTAGCCGCTCGCATGGGCGCGCTATTGTTCCTATCTCCCATTGAGAGTGTTATCGGCAACGATATCCTGATCGTATTATTGTCCTGAATCAACTGACGCATTACCTTCATGGTTGAGCTGGACAACGCGGCCATATTAGGTGACGAACTTTTCAAAAATTATCGAGTACCTGATTTTCAAGGTCGACGAAGTTTTCAAAGTGAAAAAAATTACGTCGGCGGAAAATCGTCTACCGGCGAAATTTTCAAGAACGACGAAATTTTCAAGACTTTACCGTATGCGTTTAAAAAAACATACTTTTACTTTTATTCAATAGTCTTTCAAATTCATCCCTTTTACAAAATTGGATGGAAGACCCCTGAGGGATTTGACATGATCAAGTCATTCACTCCTATAGAACTACCCCCACCTGATCACAAATGCCTGATCTCTGATTTTTGTAACAGCTATAGAGAATACTAAGAAAACCCCTGGTAGAAGGCAATCCTGTTCAACACAAATGAAAAACACATCTGAACCTTATTCTCTACAATAGATGCACTGTTTTATTCTGGTATTGGGAATACTTATTTGTCGTCGCCTGCACTTTAGGTAAACCAGTCTCCAAATTCATATTTTGGACACCATCTGGAGGTAAGGCTAAACAGAGGCAGTCCAAATGCAACTTACTCTGACACCGTCATGAATGATACTGGTCCAAGTTCCTTGCAATAATGAGACAGGCAGAAACAACTCTGGTCTAAACATGCTGCTGTTGCTGCTGCCATATTCTGCCCAAAGGGCAAAGGATGATGATAATGTAAGATAATGTTACACCTTTTATGGACCCATGCTCTCTCTCTGCCATAGTTTTTAGTAACATATCCATTGAAAAAATTGTATTAATCTAATACAATCCATTTGAATCAATACTGTGGCCAACTTTTACTCATCTAGATTAATATATATTTCCACATAAACCTAGTAATACTAGTATATTTTACTGAGGGCCTACTAGTATTAGTTTACTTAAATTCTATTCATTTTGCAGCCCAGGATGGAAGTAAAATGTATATCTTGATTGTAAAAAAATGACTCATTTCCAAAGAGACTAAACATGCTTTTCTGACTCTTTAAAGACAAGTTTCCTTAGAAAAAATATTTTTTAACATCATTACACTTGAGACTATGAACAAGGCACCCAGCAAAGCCCTCAAATGTACAGACAAAAAGCAGAAAATAATGATCACAAAATAAGTTATGGATAAGTCTTTTAGAAAGAATTATTTTTTTAACATTACGCATTAGACTATATAATACCTAATTCACCATATATGAGGGTTGTTTTTGCAAAAAATAAATTCGACTTTTTACCAACACATGACTAGGGTTCATACACCTCATAATGAAAAAATATTAATAATGAAAAAATATTAATAATGATAAAAAGTCTTCATTAAAAATGCTCATTTCTTGAGTTGAAAGAAATGAAGGCACCTTTAAAAGTTGTTGGACTTGTACCTTTTCTAGTTCATCTTGTTTGCCTTTAGTACATACATTCCATTATTCTAATGAACTACATTATTATTTATATAGAACATTATGTGATATTCATCAAGAATCAGGACCATAGGTGGGGTTTGGAAGGGGGGGAGTCACACTATCAGGAAAAAGGTCTGTTTTGAATCAAAATTTGATCTAGGTTTAAAGCTAGTGATTACCATCTGTACACTACATTATATGGCAATAAAAGTTTGCTTTAACACAAAAAGAATTCTGATAATGTATTCATGATGCCCTCAGACCAGTCCAAATTGGGCTTTCCATGAGTTCATTAGCTCCATTGTGACTGTGCTGCCCCCACAAACTATCACCAGGGCAGAGTGCACCTGCTCCAGTTTCCTCTCTGCCTGCAGCTTGTGGAGGATATCGGTATAGATTACTGCTAATGCAGCACCGCAACCCGGCTCCACCATCATTCTGTGGTCATCTGAGAACAAAAAAAAAAAAAAAAAAAGATTTAATTTTACTTGTTAGGACAGATGTTTGGTAAAATTATACTGACCAGAATTAGTATTAACATGTAAATTTTCACACATTATACTGTTTTACTACAAAACATTTGAGAAACATTATCATCATTATTATTATTATTATTATTATTGGGAAGAGGTTGTTAAAAACAAATTTCAAATGTCATCATTTATGATAGGTAAAACTAGTTATTCTTACCAGCAAATCTATGACATGCCATGACAGCATCCTTGTCTGATACCACCACTGAGTGAAACTTATATTGCTTGTGCTGGTCCCACAGCTGTGTAGAAACAACTGTGGATCCAAGGCACTTCGCTATGCTGAAACAAAGACAATGCTGGGAATGACATGGTAAGATCAAACTGAAAGCAATAATAACTGTTCTTTTGAGATTCAAAATTCCACAAGAAATACATTGTAAACAACGCATGGAAATATCTTATGTTGCTTTTTACCACTAAAACGGCTGTTATTGTAGTAAAACTAAAATCTGTGCTTGTCAATCGGGCTTTCGATGCCCTTCTTCCCGGTGGTCAAGCCATCCGTTGCCAATGATGTTGGGGTGTCATGAAGATTCTCATTCATTCGAGGCCAAAACAACAAATGGCAGCAGACGAAAGCAGACGCGTGATGCAGTTTTCAGATGTAGGTTGTGAGTTACGTTGGATAACGAAAAGTCCAGTACTGCACACATTGTAGATATTAATGCGTTTTGAGTAAAAAGATCTTATGAATCTTACATTATTATTATATAGTGTTGTTGCTGTCTGCTTGTCCTGCGGTTTTAAGTAGGTCACCACAAAATCTCGTTCGATATGGCATGACTATGCAATGTCAGAGAGGGCTCCATCTGTTATAATCTCTTCAGATATTATAACAAAAAACCAAACTCTTAAGAGAAAAAAAACCTGGACTACCTTTGAATGCAGGAACGGAGTCATTAACCATTGGTTAATACGGGAAAATTGCCGTTTACTCCAGGAAAATCCAATTTTTGGCCAAAATAAACAGCCTTTAATGTACTGAACTTCGTATGATTTTCCCCAAAAAGCTCTGTAACAAACATAAAGACATATTTTGGTATGTTTTTTATGTTGTCACACTCTTTCAATACCTAGTTATCCCTGGCAAGGTAACAATTTTGCCAGCCTGTATTGCAGCATTCAGGCAGTTAGCTCCTTCTGTTTCTACAGCTACCACAGGAATGTGCTGCCAACCAACTTTTGTCATCCCTGAGAAAGAGAAGGCACCAATCACACTCTCACTACTGGATTGATGGAACCTCTCATATGCAAAAATGTGTCAAATTCTAATAAGCCATCATTATATAGAATCCATGTCTGAGACATTTCTGCCAATATGAGACAAGTGAAAATGTTTACCCAAAGTTTTAGCTAACGCACTTAAAAAAGTATTGGAACTAAGGGCGTATTCCCATAGATTTTAGATCAATCTATCCCCGTGGGGAAACTCACTAGATTACTGTCAGATAATCTGGCTTAAATGTCTGTCCCGCCTACTACAAGCTGTAAGGGGGTAATTAACTTTCGTGCCCGCTCAGCTGACAGCTATTTAGCGTGAACCCCCTGGGAGTTAGGTCGATCTAGTTTGGATCGATCTAATCTCTGGGAATGGGGTCTAAGTGTTTCCATACATTTTTTTGAGAAGAATAATCATACCTTCCAAAATGCCATTCATTAAGCCTCCTCCCCCCACAGATGCAATGATAGCACCAGGAGGCTGATGCATTTGTTTAGCTGCCTCTATGATCATTGTACTATGTCCAGCCCTAAAACAACAAGCGCATCACATTTTAAATTTCTGTTATCAAGTAAAACAGAAGCTCTATGTAATTAAAATTAGTTTCAAAATATCAGTGGAACTCCCTTTCATATCAGTGCATATTGCCATTGCTATTTTCAGCCTAAATGCAGGGAGCACCTGTATGCCAGCAATTTTCAAGATGAAAGTCAGGGTGTGGAAATCAAACCAAAAGCATGATGATATGCTGAAAGCTACATATTTTAGACAAAGATGATCCACTGCACTTACCAAATATCAGGATGCTCAAAGGGATGGACCATTACACAACCTAATAAACAAAGTTTTGTAAAAGTTATTACATGTATTTGTCTAAGCACTACAAAAAACAAAAGGTAGATAACAGATATTATCACTCTGACTGCATACCATATACATGTACTAGTACAAGAACATATTTTGTTCCAAATAGTCTTTCTAAACTATTACAGTGAGCTATGAAAGAGTGTTTGTCATGGTTTCTAGATACTAGGATGATAAAATAGAATTATTCCTAACTTGGACCTAAATATGAAAGGACATGAAACGCGGCATCTTCCTTTGAAGCTATGTGCGTTCGGGTAAACATTCGCCCATTGTCTCAGATAAGCTGTTTTGATAGCTCCACGGGAGCCTGAACGACTTATTATCAAGGTAGCGCGCGCTGTGCCTCATTGAAATTCTTTTGTTCTATTGCATGGATAACGCAATTTCTCACGGTCCCTTGTGGTTGCTATGATACAGCATTGCCTCCATCTTGCAGTTGCTAGCACATAGACTTGCGCCAACACGTGGAAATTTGTTTTGGGTTTTCAGTATCTTTTCCTGTTACCTCATTAAAACGACCATTACCCAAGTAAATATAATCATGAAGTTTGCATGTGTACATGTCCACATTTATACTTTAATTAAAAGACCAATGAGGGTGTTTGTCCATCGTCTCTATGCTGTTTAGGGACTCCAATTTAAAAATGAAAAACTATTAATTATCATTCTCAAACTGGAGCAGACCATCGGCGGTAATGTGTAAAATTATATATACTTCAGAGCAGTGTTAATGTCAACTTTGATAAAAGAATATTAAAAGGCCCACAGGTGCGTTTTTGTGTGTAACGAATGTGTTTGTGGTGCCGTATAGCAATGAGAGCCCATATTGAAAGTTTAAAAAAATAATAATTATCATTCTCAGACTGGAGCAGATCGTAGCCGGTAATGTGTAAATATATATATACTTCAAAGCAGTGTTAATGTCAACTTTGATAAAAGAATATTAAAAGGCCCACAGGTGCGTTTTTGTGCGTAACGAATGCATGTGTGGTGCCATATTGCAATGAGAGCCCATATTGAAAGTTAAAAAAAAAAAAAATTTTCATTCTCAGACTGGAGCAGACCGTAGTCGGTAATGTGTAAAATTATATATACTTCAGAGCAGTGTTAATGTCAACTATGATAAAAGAATATTAAAAGGCCCCCAGGTGCGTTTTTGTGCGTCAAGAATGCGTGTGTGTTGCCCTATTGCAACGAGAGCCCATACTGAAAGTTAAAAATATTAATTATCATTATATAATTCGGCCTCACATGAGCAAGTAACATAAACCTATACATATAGTACACAGCAGTGTAAATGCCACCTTTTTCTAAACGGTACGTAAAAAATACCAGACCTAAAACGATGTCAGCGAGTTGAATAAATCGGAGAGGAATTGCTTCATTTTAATTCAAGACACGATTGAAGGTTTCATTATTGCCGCCTCTCAGGCTTATTTCTCACATAGAGAGAAAAGTTTGACACTAGAAATATTTTCCAATCGGATCATAGCTGAAAACAAGTATACTACACTACAATTGTACAATTTTGAATGCTCATTTTACGGCAACAAACAAGATTGCCCTTCCCACATAGGGCATTTTGAATTCCTCCATGAACAAACATATCAAATTCTCACATAGTTTCCAAATTGACAGAACAAATTGTACTAATACATAATCTCTATAAGTGTATTGTCCCATCCACCCGAAGGATTGACTCACGTTATCGCGAACTACCTGCCCAAATGACACAAAAAATCATCGACAACTGCGATATGCTCGCTACCTGTACGGGAGGTCACATGATCCGAACGCACATGGTTTCGTGAAGAGCTCACGTTAAGCCGATTATCCTTTGATGTAGCTCAGCGTTTCATGTCCTTCTCTTATTATGTCCATGTTCCTAACTTAGAGACTAAATAACAAACGCAAAATTTTGGACCACCATCTATGGACCTATGACATGTGAATGGTGATTTTGCACCAGAATCAAATGCCCAGGAAGCAGAACACTATCGTAAACCAATCTTCAAGAATAATTCTGCATTCTAATTACAGTGAAGCCTTACAGAAGGTGATAATTCATTTGAATGAAGATATATTTACAATGTTGTATGGCTCAAATGAACTCTTTTAATTATATCGTTCACTCATAGTTTATACCATAATTATTAACATATTTGATACATTTCCAGCTGATCATCATATAAAGTCTCCATACCAGGTTTACTGGCCATCTTCAAGGCCAACTCATTTGCTTCATTCCAAACTTTCCCATGAACTTCAACCTCTGCTCCCTAAAATGAGAAGACTTTTGTATTTAAGTAGTGGTGATGGTGGTGGTGGCTGTGCTGGTGAGGGGGGTGTCATCAAACATTTTAATTTAAGATCTTTTTAGTAAATAGAAAAATTTAAACATTCACCACAAAAGATTTATTCTTATTAGGGTATAAGGTATTATTAAAATAACACATTTATATCATAAATCACTGAACCTCATCTTTTAGCCTGTCTCTGGTAAATGGAGGTGTTGTCTCAGGCACTACAATGGAAGCATGGAGACCAAGTTTCCTTGCTGCATACGCTGCAGCCAGGCCTGAATTTCCACCAGAAGAACTGACAATTTCACTGCAACCTTGCTGTGCAGCCTTAAAAATTGATAAAAAGTACAAATAATTATGGTCATTTTATTAAATAAATGTATATCTGAGGTATGGCTTTCCAGCTGATCGGCGGAGTAACTAGTCTGCGGATCAAATATGGCGCACACCTGACAATGAATTCCTGTATTCCTCAGGTGCCATCCAGGAAGGGACAGACCAATTAAATCTGGCCATGCTTTCAAGTGGGTCGCACCATATTTGATCCGTGGACTACAAGTAGTTAGTCAGCAGATCAATTGATTTTGAATGCTGCCTTGGAATAGCTTTGAAATTAGGCTACATTGTGATGTGAAGTCAATAATTTAATATTAATGGGCCATCCCAAAGTATTTTCTCCCTCTGTAACACTTTTTGACACTATTAGTTCTACTAATTCATTACTTACTGGTAAAATGGAGAGATTTAATTTATTCCATTGGGTATATCCAGCATCAAAGAAGGAAAAAATGATTTGAGACTGCACTTACTGTAGAATCACCCAAGAACCAGTGCAATTAAACAGATTCTTTAAGCAGCAACTGGATGGTGTATGACTTGTTTTAAAAATCACACATACAGGGTAAAAAAAGCAATATATACTGAATATTAAAAATATTAAGGATTTACTATCCAAAATTCATAGCAGCTCTTGTGACCTTACCTTCTGACACAAATTTCCTATCCCTCTTATCTTAAATGAACCAGTTGGTTGACAATTCTCTAGTTTTAAATAAACAGGAAAGCCTCCCAACTTGCTCAGCACTGTGCTCTCTATCAATGGTGTCTGCACATGAAGAGGATCAGATGTATCTGCCATACTGCTGTCATGAAATGTGATAAATACATGAAGATTAACCACAGATCTTCTGGTGCTTCTTCCTAACATTGTCACTCCCTACATGATAAAGGAGCATTCCACATTATTAATTTTTCTTCGATTTTAGATGGAAAAAAACGTTATACTT
Organism: Lingula anatina; assembly: GCF_001039355.2. The sequence goes on from NW_019775514.1 coordinate 270,373, forward strand.
CACTTGAAAATCTTCTTGAAAATTTATAATACTTTACCCATACTTCAAGTTATTGATAATTTTACCAATAAATGAAACATGAAATATTTAAAATGCCTTCAACATTAATGTAGACTTGCTTATACTACGTTCAATATCACAAGGACCAATATATATTTCATGAAAACAGATTGTGAGATTTTATTTATTGGTCATGTTTTTCTCTTTTTAGGTCCCATGCATATATATGTTATCAAGAACCCCTAAATTGTTCACAACAAAATCATTGCAACATGATGTCCCTTTACACTATTCGTGTGTTATATTATAATGATTATAACTACCCTTGCTTTTCTTAGACTGGGTGCCCATACTTAGATCGATCCATCTGGATCGACCTAACTCCCTGGGGGTTCATGTTCATGTTAAATTGTTAGCAGCCCAAGCGGCTTTTAAAAATGTCTGTCACGTCCACCGAATCAGCTAGGGTAAAGATAATTATCTCCTAACAGCTTTACTAGGCATACCAGACATTTAAGCCAATTATGTTGATAGCAATTTAGTGAGACTCCCCAGGGAAATAGATCGATCCAAATATCTGTGGGAATGGTCCCAAATTGTGATCTCGATCTTATGGCATATTTACATGTATGTTATGTATGTATACTGGTAATCCATGGAAAAGCTTGCTTTATTTGGTATTTATAACCTCGCCCATATTCCATTTAGTTATTAGCGCTTCTGTTTATATCGTCAGTTCAATATGTACTCGAAAATTGAAACTGAAACCTCAGTTCGCTTTCGATTCAGCAACAGCAACAACAAAAACGACACACCTGTCCTGGTAATTAGTGGTAAACGACTCAAAATACGACACTAAAAATTATCGGATTGAGCCTGCGAATACCATTAGCACATAATCAAATTAAAACTTGTATCAATAAATAACGCTGTAAATGTGCATTTTTAAGTTTACTGTCTACAAATATCGAATTACTTTTGACCTGCCACATAGTTGATGTCAAGTTGCGGATATACGTCACTGGAAAGACTCACAGGTGCAATCTTTGGCTAACAGGTCCCCGTGTGTGAATACTGATAAAAAGATTCTGATGCAGACTATGAGTAGGCTCATAATCTAACAATGACATGCACGTTAAAGTCTACAAACAGTGAAGATCACCGTGCTTGCTTACTTACCCAATGTGCGACCTGCCGGAAGTTCGTTTACGAGAGAAATGTGACACAACTACCGCAATCGGCGAGTAGGCTTGGCAACGTGGGCACATTAGTGGGCAAACTGCTTCTTGATAGACAACCTCTGGTGCTTTTTATAAAAATCATATCATAAAATATAGGTACTTTATTTAACATATTATTATTTAAATGTTATAATTACTATTTTCCCTTGCAAAAAAATTAAGATGCCTACTGTTCAAACAAGAAAATAACAATGGAATCTATGAACTTCTTGAATTTATTTACAATGGGTATAGAAAGGGCTTTAAAACAATGTTATTTACAGATTCAACTTTGTATTAAAATACGAATGTTACATAAATCCACTATTGACTATCACACCTATCTTTTCTAACAAAGTTTGCAAGACCTTCTGAGGCAAAATCAATGCGCATATTCATCTCATTCATATATTTTATCACTATACATCCATAACTATAAAATTATATTCTACTGCACATTTTTGTCACTATAAATCTAATTTCTTTAAATATCAACATTTCAATAGATACTGTATTGTCGAGATTCAAGGTGTAATCTGTAGTGTTATTTACCCACATCTCACAATGCTTGAGATAATTCAAAGAAATGAACATGTATAATCAATGCTGTGGTCTTTAAAACAGCACTGGTAATGTCTATCATTAGGTCACTCACTGGAATATTTAACAGTGCAGTATCATAATATTAATTCATTGTATGTATGTTTTGTATTTTGGTGCTCTATAGAGGTATCATTTTTCATCACTACTGAACAGGTTCCTGTCATTCACTGGCACTGGATTTAAATTACATTTAACAACAACCAATTCTGTCACTTAGTGTTCTTCCATAAAACATTTAGAGAAGACTCCAAGAACTGCCTTTGTCCCTGCCATATTTAATTGCTCCAATTCACTGCATGGGTTCCTTTGTTGTGTACAATATTGGAATAAATATATGCTTTCATTTTTTTTGCAGTTTTCAGTCACATTTCAAGAACTAATCACAAAAAGTAATCAGGTTGTGGTTTCTTTGATGGAATTCCTCTTGTGTCCTAAAAATAAAAAGTCCAAAAATAAAATTTGCACTCCAAATCTTACTTCTTGCACAAAAAATTCACATTCAAGAACTCTATGTTATATTCATCACTTGTCAAAAATAAGTTTAGTCTAAACTAAATGCATCAAAAACAGGTTGCAGTTTCTAAAATAGTACAACTGGTTTTTCTATCCAGACAGACCTAACTAAAACATGGGAGACACTTGCTAATCTAGAATATGTGTACATTTGTAAGGTGAGGTTTAAAATTTTGTACTATTCATTGCAGTAGCTTTACCTGTGGTGCAGCCTCAAATATTGTATAATCCCGCTGCAGGTGTTCATCTAATTCTAATATGGCGGCAACATTACCACATCTGAAATAATGAAACAAAAACATGAAACTTGACAAAGGTTCTTGTTATTGAGATATTTTACCAGGACACTGAGACAACTCCATGCATGTTTATTTACAGCAGAGCGTGACTGCTTTCTAAATTTGAATCAAAGTGATCTATTACATTTCCCAAAACAATTTTTCACAAGTGGGATTTAAAAAAGATATTTTAATAACTCTATAAGCCAATTTTATAGCAGACTTCATTTTGGTGAACAGCCTAAAATGACAATTCTTAAAATCGCAATATACAGGATGAGGTGCTTTAAATTCATTTTATCAACATCTATGAATTTTTTTGTTAATTCCGAGGAAAAAAAGAATTGAAAACTTTTATTTTCAAAAAAGTTTCAGAAATGATTTAACTGGCTTTTTTCTTTACTTTGTACTATCTATTTTAATATATTAATATTTTAACTGTCTACATATTTACTTACATTGTACCATCATTATTAATATCTTAATATCTTAACTGTCTATTTATTTATTAACTTTATTAATCTTATTCTGTTAATTTTACCTCTGTAAAGCCTACTGAACATTTTGTATGGATTTTAGATTATAAATAAATATTATTATCATCTTTCCAACTACCATTACCTACCTGTAACAATAGTTAGGTGCTGACCATACAGTAAGAACAGTCTCATTGAAATGCCATTTGTAGCCTTCCATCACCAGCTGATGTGCTCTACATATGAGATCTACATTGTTGGCAGCATTAAACTGGGCCACCACATCACTTCCAAATAAATAACCAGCACCACGGGGACTAACACCCCAGCCCAGGGTATCTGCAACAAAGGATTTATCATTGATCTTTTACTGAGAAATGTGGGTAAAAAAGTTTATAAAAGTACATGGCCAATATGAATACTCAAGTACACATTAATGTCAAACTAATCACATCTGACAATTTGGTTATAGGGTTCTTACTTAAATACATCTGAACACAAGTTTAAACAAATACTGAAGTTCTATCTTATGAGGCGTTTCAAGACCTACCTTCAGGGTCTGACCATAGCAAGTCACACATAGGTCCATCATGGGGAACTTCTTGCTTTCTGTCAATTGCTCTGATTTGATCTAATGTCTGAATGGACGGTGACAGACCCCCATGGACACAGAAGATCTGGAAATGTGTAGTTTTTAAAAAGTGACATCAGTTAAAATATATACAACCACAAAAGAAACACTTCAAATAATGATTTGTTGATGTCCAATGCAGGTCTTTCTTCTGATGATCTGATCTTGCCACTTCCCTTATATCTATTTAACTCAAAGAAAGTATAGATTTTAACAATATAAGTAACCAATTCAGTTGAGCTTTAAAATGTCACTGGTCACATGATATGAAGACTGTGTGGAAAAAATGATATACAGTACAATACTAATATGCAATATGCAAGAGGAAAAAAACTAATACAATCACACCTCTTTTCAAATGGAAAGACACAAGGGATCACTATTTACAAGTAATGTCACAACAGGTATCTGCATGCTGGATTCTTTTTTATTTTATTTATTTTTTCATTCAATAACTTTATTAATTTACTTATACACTTTTTTATTGGGGGGGAGGGGGGTGCAATAACTTCCATCTATGGATTACACAAAAGGTAATACATACCTTTCCATCAATGATTGCTGAAAGACTTAAATAGTCAAAAATTTCTGTACAATATCTCCAAACTGTTATGGATCCATATTTCCTAAGACATTCATCATAAAAACCATACACTTGAGTAATCTGACGACTTTCATGATTGCCTCGTATAAGCATTATCCTATCTGGATATCTTACCTGAAAGGATAAACAATGGATTTTTAACACATATCTAAAAAAAGCTTTGGGTTGTTTCTACACAAATATTAATTCAACTTACAACAAATGAACTTTTCAAAAAATAGAAAAAAAATCACTTACTTTTAATGCTAATAGTAATAAAAATGTCTCAACACTATAGAATCCTCGGTCCACAAAGTCTCCTAGAAACAGATAATTTGTATCTGGAACATCTCCTCCTACTTTGAATAATTCCTTCAAGTCATAAAATTGGCCATGGATATCTCCACATACCTGAAACAGATGAGTGAATGGTTTTAAATCATCACAATACTGTCTCTAAACAAACAGACAGATATCATCAATGATAATAATTGCTTTCACACTACAACACACCAGATTTTAAAGTTTAAGATGTAAAAATAATCTGAATGTTCAAGGAATATTTAACTTACTGTGACTGGTGAATCAACTCTCTGTACATTACTTTCTTCCACTAAAATTTCTCTTGCTTTGGCACATAATGCTTTCACTTCACTTTCTTTGATAATTTCACATCGGCGGAGCTGCTCTATCTGTCGATCTAAATCACTTGTGTCAGACATTATCCCTATAACCAAAAAACAAATACCATGGTAAATCATGCCCATCCTGTTTGAAAACGCCCCCACATTTCACACACAGAAGCTCAGTGATACTTTTCAAAAAATTTATTAAACTTTTCACCGATCAGTTTTAAAAATGGCAATTGTATTATAAAGCCAGGCATTTCTCAAAAGTTTGAACGTCATTTATATACTAACCACACTGTTAACGACACTTTTGTTTAATTATATGTGCAAAACGATAAAATATTTACACTCAGCTTGAGCGGATAAATCAAAAATAACAAAAAAAAAAGTGTGCTACCGTAACTGCTTTTTCTTGCAAATTCTGCCGCTGATATAATTTATGACGAATGAATTGCTGAATAGTTGTAGTGACAAATCCGTCGTTTGTCAATAAAATGCTAGATGGAAGAGCTATACTACCATGGCCCATAGGAGCCTACGCGTGCGTCTTTTAGACGCCCCTTTACATGCGAAAACGACAAGGCCTATGCCGAGTTCGTCTTTTACTACAGAGCTTTGAGAGCAGAAAATGGCATGGCTGTGTCTCTTTCGCCACTTACTGAACTCCAGAGATGCGAGATTGACACGACCCATGTCGCGTTTGTCTCTCAAAAGACACTGTTTGTTACTTTCAGCCAATTAATTTGAAACAGAAGGACCGTCTTAAAACCCTTTATATTTGAATCCTTGAAAATAAAAATATGAGGCCATATAATTATTACAAGCAATTAGCCACACTGTTATCTAGATAGCACTAAATTATGATGGGATTCAAATGAAAAAAATGTTTTGGGACAGCACAACACTGTTTCAAATTAATTGGATTTGACATATAAGAGTTGGCTGAAAGTAACATGAGCCCTTTAGGTTAATAGGGTTTCAACTGACCCATGTCCAATAGTACATGTCGCGCGCGTCTGTGTGGAGATAGATTTTGTTGGAGGTTTGTAAAAGTTGAAAGCGACATGACTCTAAGGTCACGTCAACTTCGTTTATAAGGGTCTACTTATTCAGCTGCGAAAATCACACGTAATGCCTATTTCATGTTTTATAACAGTGTCTTTTGAGAGACAAACGCGACATGGGTCGTGTTAATCTCGCATCTCTGGAGTTCAGTAAGTGGCGAAAGAGACACAGCCATGCCATTTTCGGCTCTCAAAGCTCTGTAGTAAAAGACGAACTCGGCATAGGCCTTGTCGTTTTCGCATGTAAAGGGGCGTCTAAAAGACGCACGCGTA
>NW_019775514.1:277094-332193 GCF_001039355.2 Lingula anatina
CAACAAAATCTATCTCCACACAGACGCGCGCGACATGTACTATTGGACATGGGTCAGTTGAAAGCGACATTAACCTAAATGGCTCATGTTACTTTCAGCCAATTAATTTGAAACAGAAGGACCGTCTTAAAACCCTTTATATTTGAATCCTTGAAAATAAAAATATGAGGCCATATAATTATTACAAGCAATTAGCCACACTGTTATCTAGATAGCACTAAATTATGATGGGATTCAAATGAAAAAAATGTTTTGGGACAGCACAACACTGTTTCAAATTAATTGGATTTGACATATAAGAGTTGGCTGAAAGTAACATGAGCCCTTTAGGTTAATAGGGTTTCAACTGACCCATGTCCAATAGTACATGTCGCGCGCGTCTGTGTGGAGATAGATTTTGTTGGAGGTTTGTGAGAGTTGAAAGCGACATGACTCTCAAGTTACGTCAACTTCGTTTATAAGGGTCTACTTATTCAGCTGCGAAAATCACACGTTATGCCTATTTCATGTTTTATAACAGTGTCATTTGAGAGACGAACGCGACATGGGTCGTGTCAATCTCTCATCTGTGGAGTTCAGTAAGTGGCGAAAGAGACACAGCCATGTCATTTTCGGCTCTCAAAGCTCTGTAGTATAAGACGAACTCGGCATAGGCCTTGTCGTTTTCGCATGTAAAGGGGCGTCTAAAAGACGCACGCGTAGGCTCCTATGGGCCATGGTACTATACATCCGTCACATAATCGTCAGAGATATCTTTATATATCAGAATAACATCTAAAATTGCGTTAACTCTTTAAAATACTCACCAGGCAAACTAACAACTAATTTTCATTTAAATAACCCCCGGTGTTACCACTGAGCTTGATGTCTGTCTGTTCGTCGCAGATGCTCATGACGCATAAGTAGATCGAACGTTAAAATAACGTACAAATGGCTCATTTGGGATTAATTTGTCACTTAAGTAACATAAATCATGTAAATAAAGTTAAATGATAAGAAATAAGAATAATCAAAGGGCGGATTTCTTTTATCATCATTGTTGTTTATATCATATAATAAGTTGCAGGTGGGATGTCATGATCGAGAAAATGAATTTTTATTTTTATCTATTATAATTTTCACCTTTGTTGTCGTTTACACATATTTTCTAATACTAGGTGTTAGAAAAGTATTCTATTCTTATCATGCTATCATTTAATATGACGCGATCACGAGTAGGCGATTGCGAAATAACGAGAGGTCGGTCGCAGGTCGCCATTAAGAACAACAACAAAACATCTGCAAACCTCATTCTGTTTTCTTAGCTTCCATGATCTAGTAAGTTGACAGGATGGGGAATATCAACACCACTGGGCCCAACGAAGCCTTGGTCATATCAGGTTGGTAAAGTTAATTCTGCATTGTCGTGCGATCGTTATTTCTGCCTGGAGATGTTACGTCCTATCTGTAATCGACCTGAGTTTGCCCCTCCTTTTTACTACTACTGTTACTACTAGTAATATTACTATTATTATTGCAGTTAGTGCTATGCTGCGTTATTTGTAATATCATATGCGATGATCAGCGACAGCTTTTTATTCACAATTTATGGTGAATTTTGTTGGTTTACAACAGTGAAAACGAGTATGGTACACGAATGTCCGTCTATTTTATGCGTATTTCGAAATCATCGATTTTCATGCGTATCACTATCAGGTTGTTACGATACAGTGTACTGTTTATTGGGCTTACTCTAAGCACGTTTAAGTCAAATTCATATCTTATTTTAATTTGTTTAAGGGAGTATGAAATGATTGCTTTAGATTTGACTTAGCATTGACAACAGAAATTCATCTCAGGGCTCTTTAGAGTGAACCCAGGGATGGTGATATTTTTTGTTTCTGTTTCAAGGCAGACAGATTTTTATTTATTAATATTGTGAAATATAAATCCAGTAATATGCACTTATTCATTAAATGAAATATGCAGTTGAACATTCAGTAATTTCCTGGACTAAATGTAGGATACATGCTGTAACTAATGGTTATTACGCAATCATCACATATTTCACCACCTGCTACTGCATCATTTGATAACTTTTTTATTGCTGTTGATTGCTGCAACAAGTGGAGGGTACTATGATATTGTATAAAACAGCAAAAATAGTGGGAAAAGAGAGAATTATACAGATATCACACAAAATGTGAGCATCACTGATATGTGTCTTTGTGGACCATTTTCGCTTGCTTCTGACTTAATTTTCTTTTTGACAGTTTTCAGCACATGTTTAGCATTTGAGTTTATGATTATGTGTTGCTGTATTAAGGTGGCTGCTGTGGTGCACAGGAGAAGAGGACCATTATTGGAGGCTGGGGATGGGCCTGGTGTCTGGTGACAGATGTGCAAAAGTAAGAACACTATCTCAATGTGTGTGGGATCAAACTGGTGTAGTATTCATTTTAGTTTATATAATATTCCTTTATATTCAAGGTTACAACTTAAAAATGTCCACTCTTTAGAATATTGATTCAAGAATTAACTGTACAGCTCATTGCTGCTATACAGAGAATGGATTAGCTTTACTAATCATAATGCTATCTCATATGATATCTAAATTGAAACTTATACCTTTCAGAATAAGCTTGGAGGTGATGACTCTCAACCCAATATGTGAGAGTGTAGAGACCTCAGAGGGTGTGCCTCTAACAGTAACTGGGGTGGCCCAGTGCAAAGTTATGACAGAACCAGAACTTCTAGCCACTGCCTGTGAACAGTTCCTGGGAAAAGATGTGAGACAGATTGAAAGTGTCATTCTACAGACTTTAGAAGGTCATTTGAGGGCCATTCTTGGTAAGGGAGTGAAATAGTCCTTTTAAAAAATGTCATATGGCAATCAGAAATATATGAGGCAGTTTCCAATACTGCCTGTGCATTGCCTAAGCTTTTTCAGTATTTTCAATAGTATGGGTCTGTTTTTAGATGATCACTGATTACATAGATGGTGTATAAATGTATTTTAAATGCCTTGTTTTTTAGGTACCCTGAGTGTTGAGGCTATTTACCAAGACAGAGACCAGTTTGCTCAGTTGGTGAGAGAAGTAGCTTCTCCTGATGTGGGCAAGATGGGCATAGAGATTCTTAGCTTTACAATCAAAGATGTATTTGATAATGTGGAATACCTTGCTTCTCTGGGAAGAGCTCAGACAGCCAATGTAAAGAGAGATGCAGATATTGGTGTAGCTGAAGCAAACAGAGACGCTGGAATCAGAGTGAGTTGACATTTTCTTCTATCTGTATGGATTTGATCCATCCAAGTTGCTTGAATAAAATGTACTTAATTATTGTCATCATGGTAATCTCATTATCATTACTTTTTTCAGGAAGCTGAATGTGAGAAAGCACGTATGGATGTTAGATATGAAGCAGACACAAAGATCGCAGACTCATCCAGGGCATTTCAGATGCAGAAAGCTAGTTTTGATATTGAAGTCAATGCCAGGGTAAGGTGGCTCCTGTAGTATCCTGGTGTGTTGATACACTGCTGTCCTTTGTACAATCATCTACTTCTATGGTACAATGTAGTTATCTTAACTTTGTATGCATACTTCACGAAAGCTGAATTTTAAAGTGAATGTCTAAAAAACAAACATTTTTAGTACATAATACTTGTTTGATAATTATCATAAATTTCAGAAAGCTGAGGCAGAATTGGCATATGAACTGCAGGGTGCCAAGGAAAGGCAGAGAATAAGAGCTGAAGAAATAGAGATTGAAGTTGTTGAGAGGAAAAAATTAATTGAGATTGAAGAAAAAGAAATTTTGCGTAAGGAAAATGATTTGGTTGCCACCATTAAGCGACCAGCTGAGGCTGAGGCATACAAGACGGAGGTGCTGGCAGAGGGCAAAAGGTGAAGAATTTAATTGAAACAAGGCTGGGTCGGGGTGTAAACTGGATATGTTGATTAACATATAATTGTAAAATGAGAAATAGAACATTCAAATCACATGAAAACTTGCTTTTCTGAGACAAAATTACAAGATAAACAACATGAATTAAACCTTAGTTTGCATTATCACTTTTCAAAATAGGACCCAGACTGTTGATGTGGCCAAGGCGGAGGCTGAAAAGATCAGGCTTGTGGGTGGAGCCGAGGCTGCTGCTATTGAGGCTGTCGGCAAGGCTGAGGCTGAGAGAATGAGGCTGAAGGCTGCTGCATACAAGCAATATGGAGATGCTGCCATGCTTAGCTTGGTCCTTGAAACATTGCCCAAGGTATTCCTCATGATTTTGAGTTCTAAAAAGAACCTGGCTTAGATGAGCTATAGGCACTGCATGTAAATTAAATGCAAATATTGTGGTTTGTAAATTGTTGCTCAAAAATTTGGAAGATGTCTGTGGTAAATTATGGTCAATATCTTCTTTTTTTTTTTTATTCACTTATGAAGACAATTATTCCGTTAATCCTTTAACAATTGCTAGAAGTTGCACAAACAATTATTTTTTCTCTTCCAGATTGCTGCTGAAGTGTCCGCTCCTCTAAGCAAGACTGAAGAAATTGTCATGATTGGTGATGATCGCACTACTGGGGAAATCAGCCGGCTGGTCAGTTCTTTACCCCCTGCAGTTTCTGCATTGACTGGAGTTGACCTATCAAAGGTAATAAGATTGTAATTATATTGATATATAGAATTATTCTGTCACCTTTTATGCCTGCATGGCATTTCTGATGAATTATGATAATGTTAACACTGATGTAGTTGATATACGGCTTTAGCAAAAATATGAAATCTTTGAAGATAAATACATGTTCTTGGTTTTTCCACTGTGCACAGTTTCCATCTGTTTGGACTTGGACTAAGCATAACTCCTGTTATCTTTTTATTTCAGGTTCTGAGGCAAGTCCCAGGTGCACAGTAAATACTTCATTTCCTTAAATTCTATGGAGAGCGCAACACACAACTGGCAGTGCAAGAAATTTGCAAGACATGACTGTTTTTCCACAAATTAGAAACTAGAATCCATCACTGGAATCCCGTTTCACTTACCTCATTGTGTGATTAGACATTTTTGTGTTAAACCAGATATTAATATATATATAGGAGCTTCTGTTTCTGATTTTTTGGTGAACTTACATGGTAAAAGCTCATTGGTATTTGTTTTCATACAAACTCGAACTTGTATTTGATAAGAATTGCAGCTCTACTTAGAAATGAAAATCAAGAAAGTTTTTCAGATGACCTACATTAACTCAGCTCTTTATACTGAGAGCATAATTTGGTTTTTATGAAACAGAAAAAGGCTACTAGACATTCATAATCCAGCATGTTTCATTTCACAAAGTGTAGAGATGATGAGATATTGCAATGCAGCATGTAAAAATGTTTATAGAATAATTGCCCTATATTCTAGCTGTAGTGCTGATGAAGAAAAAAATTGTTTTGATAAAATTGGCATACATGTATTATAATGTTTGAAGAGCCAGTTTTAGGAGCACTATAACTAGAATTAAGAGGCAGAATCTGCAGTGCATTCTTGTTTAGGTGTGTTCTGTATTGTAAATATTTATTTCACTATGTAATTACTTGACACTAGTAAATTTTAGTATCCTGGAGTTAATAATCAAAGGAACTGGTGTGCAGCAAGTGTTGTTTATATCAGTAATAAGATTTACTACATAGTAGCAGTGAAGGAGGTGCCAAACTGTCACTGTCTTGATATAAGAGTTATGTTAACTATGCTAAAATCATGGCAGGATTTTAGAATGCAAATAGCATTTAAATGTCAGGCATTATTTTCACAAAGAAATTGCTTTACAAAATGTAATAGCAGTTCTTGATAAACCAGAGGGTATTTTTCAAACAAAGCAAATTAACTACACAGCCCGTCTTTATTCAGCAATTGTGCAAAAATAGACTTTACATGTATATATACTCAAATAGGACTATCTAGATCAATATCACTATGTTCAATGGCAGCATTTGCTTGTTTAAGGAAAAGAATGGGGCCTTATCATTCAAACTGGTAACTTGAGGTTTTTATTTTTGAAACGTTGGAACCCCTCTCCACCCCCTCCCCATTTGTTTATTATCTTTTGTTCTTTATTGTTAAGTTATATTTTATTACATTAGTAATGTAATACATTGGGCTTTTTATTTGTCTACAATGTATTTTATACCATAGTAGTTAATTGCATTTTTATCATTCATGTTTATGTTTGGCACTTTGCCATTTCCAAGTAAAATACCAAAGCCAGCGTATCTTTTTTTAAGTAAATGATTGTGTTGGCCCACTTTTGTCATGTAATTCCTATATGTAAGTAGATCAATGTTCAAAGGACAGAAGCTTTCAAATGTATTCCCCTCCTTCCCCACAAACTTCTGACCTCTTAGCACATTAAATTACCCAGAGGCAAGCGTTTTCTGGAAAGTTATAACTGAGACCATTTATGATTGCTTTAACCCACTTTATATTCTCCTTGTAATCAGTATTGCTCCTCAGCAGTTAAGTATTCTACTAATATCCTTAAAAGAGAAAACTGAATTAACAGTTCTCGTTGTAAAGCATGCAAGTTTTTAAACAAATTTCTTATTTTTTCAGTGAATTTGTATTTTAGAAATTGTTGTTAGTTTGTAATTGTATTACATGTAATTTCCGTAGAAATAAACGTACCCAAGATAAAAAGATAACTTTTTTATTTCTTAAACATTACTGTAAAACATCAGGTATTTTTTATTTTTACAACTGGGCTGAATCAGTTCTGCAGAAAACTTAAAATGACTGAAAAATTGGCAGTGGACATGAAGTCTATTTTTCATATGTCATACATCAGAACCAAGATGTACCCGATTATTCATATATCAAGGTGTACACTGGTTCTTTTTGTTCTTTACATACATATTCCTCCTTCACTCAGCATTCTCATATATTTATATACAAAATATCAAAATGTATTTAAGTGGGATAAGCTATCTGAGGATGTAGGGAAGTCCTCCCCATTCCTGTCAGGTTCTCCTCTCCTATGCTAGCTGTATCCACTGACATCAGACCAGGCACTCTCAACATCACTGCCATCAAGGTCCATCTGAGGAGAAGATAATGTATGAAAGTTATTTCTAAAAATATTCAAGTAAATTAAAAAAAATTAAAGAATAGTTGATAATAAACTCAACAAATTATACATTTTAGCAAAAGTAAATTGTGCAATAGCAGACAGCTGATCGTTTCATTCAAAGAAATATTTTATTTCTGTTTTTTAGCATAAATCTCATAGGTCTGAATATTTTGAAAAGGTAACAAGTTGGCTTTACATCATTGTCTGTCCCATCCATGTCCTCTACTTCCAGGTCGTAAGCACTCTCCAGTCCCACTTCTGTGTTCTTTTCCACACGCTCCATTCCTTCACGGGCTTGCTTGTTGCCAGGGTCAAGACTGAAGAGTGGGAAAGGTCTTTTATATTATAAACATGCTATGTACAACATTGTGGTAAAATTTGATCAATGTTTTTGATAGTGATTTAAGGTAGTCCTCTCATATTAGCTTTTTTTGCGATCTGCGCAGGTTTCGCGCATGAGTAGTTTTTTGAGATAGCGGCTAATTATGAAAATAAAACATGCCATAAAATACGTAATTCATCTTTTTAAGAAATTTGTATGAAATCTTTGATGTTATTTTGGTCGAAGCGCTACGAATATGTCAACTATGCGTTGCGTATGAGTGAACGCTTGGTCTTTTACGACGTAAAGTACCCACTTGCGACTTTGTTTACAAATACCGCATGTAAGAAGTTACGCGAAGAAGGGATTGAAAAGAGCGTTTTAGTAAGGCTTGTATAGCAGTGACATGATCTTATCTCACGGAAAACATTCACAAGGGCTTGTATTTTGACCACAAAGTGTATTGTGGAGATTTGTCATATGGTTACGATGTGTGCAACAAGACATTGCCTTCTTCCGATCACCCAGGGCCAAGTTACCGTGATTTAATGCTGAAAACAATTCTCTTCTTTCACAATAAGTTAAAATAATTAGATTCATGGCGTTTTGTTGTTGATTTAAGTAGGTTATTGAAAAATATGACCTGCAAACAGTGCGATTTTCAGCTCTCCAGAAGAGATGCAACCGGTGTGCACCCGCCTGGCGTGTTGCGACGTCATTCTTGTAATGGTTTTGTTAAAGTGCAAATGGACAAAACCATAAAACACACAACAGAGGACCAAGGGTTTTTATGCAGATACATGTAATACTTTTTTGATGCTAGGAAAATAAACAGTATATTTTAGAAGATAAAGTGTACTTTATTCCAACTTTATCCTAATTTAACCAATCATAAACAAGAGACTTTAGTTTGTAAATTTATTACTTCACAGAAATAATTCAGCCCATAATGCATTAAAAGAAAGTCTTGAGTTACAAAATTTAGTTAATTTTTGCAATGATGAAAGTGAAGAAAATCCTTTTTTCTGATTTATTATTTTATCCCAGTCAATTGACTAAATCTTGTGTGAAACCTCTACCAAATTCTGTAGAAAACCTTGTTTGTAAAAAAATAATTTCTCCATGTGTAGGAAAAAAATTAAGCTGTCAGGGTTAACATATCAGAATTTGTAATTGCTTTTCAAAGAGAAGGTCGAGATGGTCTTTATTTTCTTCTCAGTGAAATCAATCCAAACACAAAAAAACACGAGTAACAAAATGCATAAAAGTAATAAAAAAATTGTATTAATTTTTAANCCCTTCCTTTACTCTTCCTTTCAATCACAAATAGTTTCTACCTATACAATTTCTCATAAAAAGCAGACGTCAGAAGTTAAAGAAATTTAGGGATTCTTTAACGTAAATTGTCCACTTTGGCGGAAGAGACGATCGGTGGTGAGTAAGGCGTCCGAGGCATTCTTTTCAATTCTGCCATTGCAATTAGCTGTTCTGTCAGCCGCCCTCTGAACACCTGGCTGATAAACAAGGACTTTCACTTTAGACTTAAGCAAACTGTGTATTACCCTTTAAATTGTAAAGAAACTGCTTGTGGTAATCTACTGTTATCGCACCATCGACAGAAGTTATCTGAAAAAGAAAAAATACACTTAAAAACATGACGGGGAGTAAATGTAACAGCCTTAATACGCTGCAAGGGTTTGGGTACTGACGTCATCCCTTAGGACAATTTCATATTATTGAGCACGCAATCATATTTACTCAATTTCTCTTCGCAGACCAGATGTTGTGTGCTTATGCGGAAAAAGTCCTCCTGTAGTTTATCGCATTGCAAGAAGACTCCTAATGAATTTGAAATTATTTTCGTGAGCTAGGATGAGAATTTTAACTTTATAGATAGTAAAATAGTGAGGAAAACGCATAGAAAAGGCTGTTCCCGTTATAAAACATCTTCCCTATGCATACAGTTTGACTGAATAAACTAAGCCCGCAAGAGGGCAGCAGGAGCAATAGCAGCCGACGCATCTGTCTGAGCCGAAGAGATAAACTGGAGACCGCCTTGGTACCTGTTACTATGCAAAACATTTGGTCAGTGTTTTATTTTAGTCGACATTGCAGCAGAATGCTATTGCAAGTCGAGAATGCCAAACTTCATATATTCTCTACATACACTTTTTCATGTAGTGAAGTTTTGTTTAGTCCTATAATATAAAAAGTCCATCAGGGGCCTAATGACGGTCGTTTTTTTTTTTTTTTTTTTTTTTTTTTTTTTTTTTTTCATAGCATAGTCATACTGACTGGTTCATATCAATATGGACCCCTCTACCACCCCCATCTCAAGTGGTATTTTAATCAGGCCCAATATTTAACTCCTCTTGGCAAGTCTGAAATCAAAGAGATAAATAAGTTAATGAATTAAAAAACTGAAAGAAAAAATGTCAGTGATGTTAAAGAGAAAGGCGTACCACCTATACCATCTTGCTAAATCTAGTTATATCTATAAAGTTTGTACTAACGGTGTACTAACTTAAGTAGTTCAAAAATAAAAGGACCAAAAAGTTAATTTATTGATAAATTTGAATTTACCAATAATTCAAAGATACAAATATGAAATATCCCAGTTTGATGCAGTCTTTATACGACAGCTTTTTGCGGCTGTGAAGAATTCTGTGATCCAGCATATTTTGAGGCTCTTATGTCCGAGCATATATGCTTAATAATTGAGCGCTTCTTTGTACCATATTGTGAAAAAATTCTAATCTCTTTGATACCATGTGAAATCAATGTCTATTTTAGCGATTCCGTGAATCATTCATTGTTCTCTTGTGAAGAGGGTGCCTTTTCCAGGGGCCGGTCCAGGGTTTTTTGAAGGGGGGGGGGTCTTTTTTTTTAAGAATGACGTTCAGGCCTCGGATGCGAAGCCGACTCCTGCCCCCTTGGTGCGGGGTTCGGTGTTTTGGAGGGCAAGCGGTGCCATCTGGTGCAGTTTAGAACTATGATTCAGCTCTTCAAAATTCTAATATCAAGAGGGGAATGTTGATTTGATATATTTTTTTCAGAAACCTAAGGAGAATGGGGACCCCACTGACACCCCCCAAATCCGCCACTGTTTACACTATATTAGGCTTCGTTCACATGCAATGTCTATTTTCTAAATTCTATTTTCTATTCGCGCTATCTTATAATNCGCGCTGCCAGTAATGACGCCGCGGGATACCCAGGCCAAAGACCGTGATCATAAGACATACCGCAAATAGAAAATAGAATTTAGAAAATAGACATTGCATGTGAACGAAGCCTAAGTCTGGGTGTTGTTGGAAGGTCCTGTAGTGGGATAGTTAGCTACCTACTTTCTTTTACACATGTGAATAGGACTTACATATCTTAATAACTGACATGTAGGACTGGGCATTGAAAGTTTTGCAAGAAACAGATAGAAACAGACTGTCAGTGCAGTCCATCGCATTACACCCCGATCTCGAATGCTGATCGAAAATGATTGTTTCGCAGCACCGCTATGCTGGATAGCTGAATTCCAGAAGCTGAATGTGTTAGGCAGTGATTGTGCTTGGATGTGGTTTGATATGACATCAATGTAACCGTATCCAGTCATCCTTGTCTCTGTTAAAACGTTCACGGAAACGATAGTCAACACAATCAATATAGTAACCCGCAGTGGAGTTTCAGACCACAATTGCGGTAGGTGTGATGAATGGCACTGTTACGAAATAATCAACACAATGGTTAAAATTCCCAATCGGTTCAGTTTAACTGTAAATATCATATATTTATGACACATTTACAATTCAACATATTTCTGCCTTTTCTTTACAAATGATACCAAAGCCTGTTTGCTGTGAAAAGATCCAATTCTTTTTTCAGTGAATAATGTCAGAAAAATAGTTTCTTCACGCAAAACCCCACTATTATACATTTTTAAAAAATATACTTCTACTTTTGTTTGGTACTTTTTCAAATTGATATTTTCCCTTTTTACCTGCTAGCAATGGTCTTCTTAGTCTTCTGTAGCTGTTACAAAATTGGACAAAAGACCCTAAAGGGATTTGAGTCATCCACTCCTATGGAACTACCTCCACCTGATCACAATTAAATGCCCGATCTCTGATTTTTGTAACAGCTAGAGAATACTAAGAAAACCCCTGGTAGAGGGCAATCCTGTTCAACAGAAATGAAAAACACATTTGAACCTTTTCATCTAGAAAAGATGTATTGTTTTATTCTGGTATTGGGAATATTTACTTAGTATTTGTTGTGCGCCTGAATTTGGTCAACCAGTCTCCAAATTCATACTTTAGACACCATTTGGAGGTAAAACTAACGGGGCCGTAGCAATAGTCCAAAGGGTCAATAGTCCGAAGGTTCATTGGTCCGAATGTTCACCAGAGAACTTTTGGACCAATGAATCCTTGATTTAAAAACTGATAAAAATGTTACCATTTTTCAGACCAATGAACCTTCGGACTAGCGAGACGCCCCAAGCTAACAGAGGTAGTCCAAATGCAACTTACTCTGACACCATCATGAATGATGCTGGTCTGAGTTCCTTGCAATAATAAGACAGACAGAAACAACTCTGGTCTAAACATGCTGTTGCAGCTGCCCAAGGGCAAAAGATGATGATGATAAAGATGATGTAAGATAATGTTACACCTTTCACAGCCCCATGCTCTCTCTCAATAGTTTTTTTAGTAACATATCTATTGTAAAAAATGGTATTAATCTAATAGAATCCATTTGAATCAATACTGTGGCCAACTTTTACTCAACTAGATTAATATATTTCCACATATACCTGGTAATACTAGTAAATTTTACTGAAGGCCTACTAGTATTAGTTTACTTAAATTCTATTCATTTTGCAGCCCAACATGGAAGTAAAATATATATCTTGATTGGAAATAATTTCTAAAGAGACTAAACACACTTTTCTGACTCTTTAGAGACAAGTCTCCTTAGAAAAAAAAATTTAACATCATTACGCATGATAGTACATGTATGAACAACACAGCAAAGCCCTCAAATGTACATACAATAAGCAGGAAATAATGATGCACAAAATAAGTTATGGATAAGTCTCTTACAAAAGAATTATTTTTTAACATTATACATTAGACTATGAATACCTATTTCACCATATATCAGGGTTGTTTTTGCAAAAATAAATTTGACTTTCTACCAACACATGACTAGAGCTCATACTTCTCATAATTAAAAAAACATTAATAATGATAAAAATGATAAAAAAAAAATCTTCATTAAAACGTGCCCATCTCCTGAGTTGAAAGAAATGAAGGCACCTTAAAAAGTTGTTGGACTTGTACCTTTTTTAATTCATCTTGTTTACCTTTAGTACATACATTCCATTATTCTAATGAACTACTGTATTATTTATATAGAACATTATGTGATATTACTGTGATATTGAAAAACGTAAAAAAATATTCATCAAGAATCAAGACCATAGGTAGGGGTTGGAAGGGGGTCACACTATCAGGGAAAAGGTCTGAATCAAAATCTGATCTAGATTTAAAGCTAGTGCTGTACCCTCTGTAGACTATATGCCAATAAAGTCCACTTTAACACAAAAAAGAATGCCAATAATGTATTCAGGATGCACTCAGACCAGTCCTAATTGTGCTTTCCATGAGTTCATTAGCTCCATTGTGACTGTGCTGCCCCCACACACTATCACCAAGGCAGAGTGCACCTGCTCCAGTTTCCTCTCTGCCTGCAGCTTGTGGAGGACATCAGTATAGATTACTGCTAATGCAGCACCACAAGCTGGCTCCACCATCATTCTGTGGTCATCTGAGAGCAAATAAGATCTTATTTCACTTGTTAGGACAGATGTTTTAGTAAAGTTATACAGACCAGAATTAAAATTTACATATAAATTCTCACACATATTATACTGTTTTACTACAAAACATTTGAGAAACATTATTATTATTATTATTATTGGGAGGAGGTCGTTAAAAAACAAATTTCAAATGTCATAATTTATAATAGGTAAAACTAGTTATTCTTACCAGCAAATCTATGACATGCCATGACAGCATCCTTGTCTGATACCACCACTGAGTGAAAGATGTATTGCTTGTGCTGGTCCCAAAGCTGTTTGGAAACTACTGTGGATCCAAGGCTCTTCGCTATGCTGAAACAAAGAAACAATACTGGGAATGACATGGTAAGACCAAACTTAATGTTTTGAACCTTTTATGATTTTCCCCATAAAGCTCTGTAACAAAGATAGAAGACATATTAATTTTGGTATGTTTTTTTATGTAGTCACACTCTTTCAATACCTAGATATCCCTGGCAAGGTAACAATTTTGCCAGCCTGTATTGCAGCATTCAGGCAGTTAGCTCCTTCTGTTTCTACAGCTACCACAGGAATGTGCTGCCAACCAACTTTTGTCATCCCTGAAAAGGAGAAGACATCAATCACACTCTCATCACTGAATTGAAGGAACCTCTTGTATGCAAAAATATGTCGAATTCTAATAAGCCATCATTATATAGAATCCAATGTCTGACACATTTCTGCCACTATGAGAAAAGTGAAAATGTTTACCCAAAGTTGGAGCTAGCACACTTAAAACAGTATTGGAAATAAGTGTTTTCATACATTATTTGAGAAGAATAATCATACCTTCCAAAATGCCATTCATTAAGCCTCCTCCCCCCACAGATGCAATGACAGCACCTGGGGGATGATGCATTTGTTTAGCTGCCTCTACAATCATTGTACTATGTCCAGTCCTAAAACAGCAAGTGCATCACATTTGAAATTTCTGTTATCATGTCAATCAGAAGCTCTATGTAAAATAAATTAGTTTCAAAATATCAGTGAAACTCCCTTTTATATCAGCACATGTTGTCATTGCTATTATCAAACTAAATGCCAAGAGCACCTGTATGCCAGCAATTTTCAATAGGAAAGTCAGGGTGTGGAAATCAAACCAAAAGTATGATGATGTGCCGAAAGCTACATATTTTAGGCAAAGATGATTCATTGCACTTACCAAATATCAGGATGCTCAAAGGGATGGACCATTACGTAACCTAATAAACAATGTTTTGTAAAAGTTATTATATGTATTTGTTTAAGTGCTACAAAAAACAAAAGGCAGATAACAGATATTTTCACTTACTGCATACCTTATGCTAGTACAAGAACATATTTTGTTCTAAATAGTCTTTCTTAACTATAACAGTGAACTATGAAAAAGCTTTTTCAAGGTTTCTAGATACTAGGATGCTAAAACAGAATTATTCCTAACTTAGAAACTAAATTATAAATGCAACATTTTGGACCACCATCAATGGACCTTTGACATGTGAATGGCCATTTTGCACCAGAATCAAACGTCCAGGAAGAAGGACACTATTGCAAACCCAATTTCAAGAATAATTCTGCTTTCTAATTACAGTGAATTAAGCCTCTCAGAAGGTGATAATTCATTTAGATGAAGATATATTTACAATGTTGTATATTATGGGTCAAATCAACTCTTTTATATAATTCACTCATAGTTTATACCATAAGTTAACTTATTTCATATATTTCCAGCTGATCATCATATAAAGTCTTCATACCAGGTTTACTGGCCATCTTCAAGGCCAACTCATTTGCTTCATTCCAAACTTTCCCATGTACTTCAACCTCTGCTCCCTAAAATGAAGAGACTTTTTTTATTTAAAGTAGTGATAATGGTGGTGGTGGTTGTGCTGCTGAGGGGGGTGTAATCAAACATATTTTAACTTAAGATCTTTCAGTTAACGGAAAATATAAACATTCACCTGAAAAGATTTACTCCTATTAGGGTATAAGGTATTATTAAAATAACACATGTACTGTACAGTATATCACATATTCAAATATATCGAAAATTACTATTCAGTAGTCTTTGATATGTGTCATAAATCACCGAACCTCATCTTTTAGCCTGTCTCTGGTAAATGGAGGTGTTGTCTCAGGCACTACAATGGAAGCATGCAGACCAAGTTTCCTTGCTGCATACGCTGCAGCCAGGCCTGCATTTCCACCAGAAGAACTGACAATTCCACTGCAACCTTGCTGTGCAGCCTTTAAAAATGGTATAAAGTATGATTAATTATGTTCATTTTATTAAATAAATGTAAATCTGAGGTATGGCTTACCAGTTGAT
Source organism: Lingula anatina (assembly GCF_001039355.2). The sequence continues at coordinate 292,697 of NW_019775514.1, forward strand.
CGGCGGAGTAACTAGTCTGGGGAACAAATGGCGCACACTTGACAATGAATTCCTGTATTCCTAAGGTGCATTCCAAGCAGGGGCAGAGCACTTTCAAGTGGATCACACCATATTTGATCCCTGGACTACAGTACTAGTAGTTAGTTAGCAGATCAACTGATTCTGAATGTTGCCTTGGAATAGCTTTGAAATTAGGATACAGTATGATGTAAAGTCAATAATTAAATACCAATGGGCCATCCCAAAGTATTTTCGCTTTCTGTTACATTTTTGACACTTTTAGTTCTACTAATTCATTACTTGGGAGTTTCTAGCAAAATGGAGAATTTTTTTTATTCCATTGGGTATGCAGCGTCAAAGAAGAAAATGATATATATGGGATTGCACTTACTGTGGAATCACCCAACCAGTGCAAATAAACAGATTATTTAAGCAGCAACTGGATGGTGTATGGCTTGTTTTAAAAATCACACATACAGGGTAAAAAAAAAAAAAAATATATATATATATATATATATATATATATATATATATATATATATATATATATATATATATATATATATATACTGAATATTAAAAATATTAAGGATTTACTATGCAAAATTCATAGCAGCTCTTGTGACCTTACCTTCTGACACAAATTTCCTATCCCTCTTATCTTAAATGAACCAGTTGGTTGACAATTCTCTAGCTTCAAATAAACAGGAAAGCCTCCCAACTTGCTCAGCACTGTGCTTTCTATCAATGGTGTCTGCACATGAAGAGGATCAGATGTATCTGCCATACTGCTGTCATGAAATGTGATAAATACATGAAGATTAACCACACATCTTCAGCCGCTTTTTCCTAACACTGTCACTCCCTACATTAAAGGAACATTCCACATGATTGACTTTCTTCAATTTTAGATGAAAAAAAAATGTTACACTTAACTTGAAAATCTTCTTGAAAATTCATGATACTTTACCCATACTTCAAGTTATCAGTGGCATATATTGATATTTTTTACCAATAAATGAAACATGAAGTATTTCAAATGCCTTCAACATTAATCCACATGTTGAATGTAGACTTGCTTATACTATGTTCAATATCACAAGGACCAATATATATTTCATGAAACAGATAGAATTTATTTATTGGTCATGTTTTTTTCTATACATTTCATGAAACAGATAGTGAGATTTTATTTATTGGTCATGTTTAATTCTATATATTTCATGAAACAGATAGTGAGAATTTATTTATTGGTCATGTTTTATTCTATATATTTCATGAAACAGATAATGAGATTTTATTTATGGTCATGTTCTACTCTTTTCTAAGTCCCATACATATGTTATCAAGTACCCCTAATACCTTCATCAAATTTTAATTGTTCACAACAAAACCATTGCAACATGATGTTCCTTTACACTGTCCGTGTGTTATATTTTAATGGTTATTTATAACAACCCTTGCATTTCTTATGATCTCAATCTTATGGTATATTTATATGTTATGTATTTATACTGGTAATCAATGGAAAAGCTCGCTTTATTTGTCATTTATAGCCTCGCCCATATTCCATTTAATTATTAGCTCTTCTGCTTATACCTTCAGTTCAATTTGTACACAAAAATTGAAACTGAAACCTCAGTTCGCTTTCGATTCAACAACAGCAACAACAAAAACGACACACCTGCCCTGGTAATTGGTGGTAAACGACTCAAAATACGACACTAAAAATTATCGAATTGAGCCTGCGCATACTATTAGCACATAATAAAATCAATGCTTATATCATTAAATAACGCTGCAAAAGTGTAGTTTTACGTTTACTCGCCACAAATATCGAATAACCTTTGACCTGACACATAGTTGATGTCAAGTTGCGGACGCGTCACTGGAAACCACGCTGAGCAAGACCCGCGGGTGCAATTTTTGGCTTACAGGTCCCCGTGTGTGAATACTGATAAAAAAATTCTGATGCAGACTAAGAGAAGGCTCATAATCTAACAATGACACGCACGTTAAAGTCTACAAACAGTGAAGATCACCGTGCTTGCTTGCTTACTTACCCAATGTGCGACCTGCCGGAAGTTCGTTTACGAGAGAAATGTGACACAACTACCGCAATCGGCGAGTTGGCTTGGGCAACGTGGGCAAACTGCTTCTTGATAGACAACCTCCGGTGCTTTTTATAAAAAATCATATCATAAAATATAGGTACTTTATTTGACATATTATTATTTAAATGTTATAATTACTATTTTCCCTTGCAAAAAAAATTAAGATGCCTACTGTTCAAACAAGAAAATAACAATGGAATCTATGAACTTCTTGAATTTATTTACAATGGGTATAGAAAGGGCTTTAAAACAATGTTATTTACAGATTCAACTTTGTATTAAAATACGAATGTTACATAGATCCACTATTGACTATCACACCTACCTTTTCTAACAAAGTTTGCAAGACCTTCTGAGGCAAAATCAATGCACATATTCATCTCATTCATATATTTTATCACTATACATCCATAACTATAAAATTATATTCTACTGCACATTTTTGTCACTATAAATCTAATTTCTTTAAATATCAACATTTCAATAGATACTGTATTGTCGAGATTCAAGGTGTAATCTGTAGTGTTATTTACCCACATCTCACAATGTCTTGAGATAATTCAAAGAAATGAACATGTATAATCAATGCTGTGGTCTTTAAAACAGCACTGGAAATGTCTATCATTAGGTCACTCACTGGAATATTTAACAGTGCAGTATCATAATATTAATTCATTGTATGTATGTTGTGTATTTTGGTGCTCTATAGAGGTATCATTTATCATCACTACTGAACAGGTTCCTGTCATTCACTGGCACTGGATTTAAATTACATTTAACAACAACCAATTCTGTCACTTAGTGTTCTTCCATAAAACATTTAGAGAAGACTCCAAGAACTGCCCTCGTCCCTGCCATATTTAATTGCTCCAATTCACTGCATGGGTTCCTTTGTTGTGTACAATATTGGAATAAATATGTGGTTTCATTTTTTTGCAGTTTTCAGTCACATTTCAAGAACTAATCACAAAAAGTAATCAGGTTGTGGTTTCTTTGATGGAATTCCTCTAGTGTCCTGAAAAAAAAAGTCCAAAAATAAAATTTGCACTCCAAATCTACCTTCATGCACAAAAAAATTCACATTCAAGAACTCTTTATGTTCTATTCATCACTTATCAAAAATAAGTTCAGTCTAAACTAAATGCATCAGAAACAGGTTGCAGTTTCTACAATAGTACAACTGGCTTTTCTATCCAGACAGACCTAACTAAAACATGGGAGACACTTGCTAATCTAGAATATGTGTACATTTGTAAGGTCAGGTTTAAAATTTTGCGACTATTCATTGCAGTATCTTTACCTGTGGTGCAGCCTCAAATATTGTATAATCCCGCTGCAGGTGTTCATCTAATTCTAATATGGCGGCAACATTACCACATCTGAAATAATGAAACAAAAACATGAAACTTGACAAAGGTTCTTGTTATTGAGATATTTTACAAAGACACTGAGACAATTGCATGCATGTTTATTTACAGCGGAGAGCGACTGCTTTCTAAATTTGAATCAAAGTGATCTATTACATTTCCCAAAACAAGTGGGATTTAAAAAAGATATTTTAATAACTCTATAATCCAATTTTATAGCAGACTTAATTTTGGTGAAGAGCCTAAAATGACAATTCTTAAAATCGCAATATACAGGATGAGGTGCTTTAAATTCATTTTTTTCAACATCTATAATTTTTTTGTTAATTCTGAGGAAAAAAGAATTGAAAACTTTTATTTTCAAAAAAGTTCCATAAATGATTTAACTGGCTTTTTTCTTTACTTTGTACTATCTATTCTAATATATTAATATTTTAACTGTCTACATATTTACTTACATTGTACTATTATTTTTAATATCTTAACTGTCTATTTATTTATTAACTTTATTAATCTTATTCTGTTCATTTTACCCCTGTAAAGCCTACTGAACATTTTATATGAATTTTAGACCATAAATAAATATTATTACAATTATCTTTCCAACTACCATTACCTACCTGTAACAATAGTTAGGTGCTGACCATACAGTAAGAACAGTCTCATTGAAATGCCATTTGTAGCCTTCCATCACCAGCTGATGTGCTCTACATATGAGATCTACATTGTTGGCAGCATTAAACTGGGCCACCACATCACTTCCAAATAAATAACCAGCACCACGGGGACTAACACCCCAGCCCAGGGTATCTGCAACAAAGGATTCATTATTGATCTTTTACTTTGAAATGTGGAGAAAAAAACATTTATTAAGTACATGGCCATTATGAATACTCAAGTACATATTAAAGTCAAACTAATCACATCTGACAATTTGGTTATAGGGTTCTTACTTAAATTACTCTGGGCACAATTTTGAACAAATACTGAAGTTCTATCTTATGAGGCGTTTAAAGACCTACCTTCAGGGTCTGACCATAGCAAGTCACACATAGGTCCATCATGGGGAACTTCTTGCTTTCTGTCAATTGCTCTGATTTGATCTAATGTCTGAATGGACGGTGACAGACCCCCATGGACACAGAAGATCTGGAAATGTGTAGTTTTTAAAAAGTGACATCAGTTAAAATATATACAACCACAAAAGAAACACTTCACATAATGATTTGTTGATGTCCAATGCAGGTCTTTCTTCTGATGATCTGATCTTGCCACTTCCCTTATATCTATTTAACTCAAAGAAAGTATAGATTTAACAATATAAGCAACCAGTTGAGCTTTAAAATGTCACTGGTCACATGATACGGAGACTGTGTGGAATAAATGATATACAGTACAATACTAATATGCAATATGATCGGAAAGAGGAAAAAACTAATGGAAAGACGAAAGGGATCACTATCTATAAGTAATGTCACAACATGTATCTGCATGCTTGATTCTTTTTTTTTTCTTTTATTTATTTTTTCATTCAATAATTTTATTAATTTACTTATACACTTTTTTATGGGAGGGGGGGGGGGGGTGCAATAACTCCCATCTATGGATTACACAAAAGGTAATACATACCTTTCCATCAATGATTGCTGAAAGACTTAAATAGTCAAAAATTTCTGTACAATATCTCCACACTGTTATGGATCCATATTTCCTAAGACATTCATCATAAAAACCATACACTTGAGTAATCTGACGACTTTCATGATTGCCTCGTATAAGCATTATCCTATCTGGATATCGTACCTGAAAGGATAAACAATGGATTTTTAACACATATCCAAAAAAAGTTTTGGGTTGTTTCTACACAAATATTAATTCAACTTAGAACAAATGAACTTTTCAAAAAATAGAAAAAAACTCACTTACTTTTAATGCTAATAGTAATAAAAATGTCTCAACACTGTAGAATCCTCGGTCCACAAAGTCTCCTAGAAACAGATAATTTGTATCTGGAACATCTCCTCCTACTTTGAATAATTCCTTCAAGTCATAAAATTGGCCATGGATATCTCCACATACCTGAAACAGATGAGTGAATGGTTTTAAATCATCACAATACTGTCTCTAAACAAACAGACAGATATCATCAATGATAATAATTGCTATCACACTACAACACACCAGATTTTTAAGTTTAAGATGTAAAAATGATCTGAATGTTCATGGAATATTTAACTTACTGTGACTGGTGAATCAACTCTCTGTACATTACTTTCTTCCACTAAAATTTCTCTTGCTTTGGCACATAATGCTTTCACTTCACTTTCTTTGATAATTTCACATCGGCGGAGCTGCTCTATCTGTCGATCTAAATCACTTGTGTCAGACATTATCCCTATAACCAAAAAACAAATACCATGGTAAATCATGCCCATCCTGTTTAAGTCCCCCACATTTCACACACAGATGCTCTGTGATACATTTAAAAAAATTATCAAACTTTTAACTGATCAGTTTTAAAAATGGCAATTGTATTATAAAGCCAGCCATTTCTCAAAAGTTTGAACGTCATTTATATACTAACCACACTGTTTACGACACTTTTGTTTAATTATATGTGCAAAACGATAAAATATTTACACTCAGCTTGAGTGGGTAAATCAAAAATAACAAAAAAAAAGTGTGCTACTGCTATTTCTTGCAAATTCTGCCGCTGATATAATTTATGACGAATGAATTGCAGTGACAAGTCCGTCGTTTGTCAATAAAAATCTAGATGGGAAAGCTATACATCCGTCACATAATCGTCAGACATATCTTTATATATCAGAATAATATCTAAAATTGCGTTAACTCTTACAAATACTCACCAGGCAAACTAACAACTAATTTTCATTTAAATAACCCCCGGTGTTACCACTGAGCTTGATGTCTGTCTGTTCGTCGCAGATGCTCATGACGCATAAGTAGATCGAACGTTAAAATAACGTACAAATGGCTCATTTGGGATTAATTTGTCACTAAAATAATATAAATCATGTAGATTAAGTTAAATAATAATAATTAAGAATAATCAAAGGGGGATTTCTTTTATCATCATTGTTGTTGATATCATATAATAAGTTGCTGGTGGGATGTCATGATCGAGAAAATGAATTTTTATTTTTATCTGTTATAATTTTCACCTTTCTTGTCGTTTACACATATTTCCTAATACTAGGTGTTAGAAGAGTATTCAATTCTTATCATGCTATCATTTAATATGACGTGATCACGAGTAGGCGATTGCGAAATAACGAGAGGTCGGTCGCAGGTCGCCATTAAGAACAACAACAAAACATCTGCAAACCTCATTCTGTTTTCTTAGCTTCCATGATCTAGTAAGTTGACAGGATGGGGAATATCAACACCACTGGGCCCAACGAAGCCTTGGTCATATCAGGTTGGTAAAGTTAATTCTGCACTGTCGTGCGATCGTTATTTCTGCTTGGAGATGTTACGTCCTAGTTGTAATCGACCTGAGTTTGCCCCTCCTTTTTACTACTACTGCTACTACTAGCAATATTACTATTATTATTGCAGTTAGTGCTATGCTGCGTTATTTGTAATATCATATGCGATGATCAGCGACAGCTTTTTATTCACAATTTATGGTGAATTTTGTTGGTTTACAACAGTGAAAACAAGTATGGTACACGAATGTCCGTCTATTTTATGCCTATTTCGAAATCATCGATTTTCATGCGTATCACTATCAGGTTGTTACGATACAGTGTACTGTTTATTGGGCTTACTCTAAGCACGTTTAAGTCAAATTCATATCTTACTTTAATTTGTTTAAGGGAGTATGAAATGTTCGCTTTAGATTTGACTTAGCATTGACAACAAAAATTCATCTCAGGGCTCTTTAGAGTGAACCCAGGGATGGTGATATTTTTTGTTTCTGTTTCAAGGCAGACAGATTTCTATTTACTGATATTGTGAAATATAAATCCAGTAATATGCACTTATTCATTAAATGATATATGCAGTTGAATATTCAGTAATTTCCTGTCAAAAATGTAGGGTACATACTGTAACTAATGGTTATTACGCAATCATCACATATTTCACCACCTGCTACTGCATCATTTGATAACTTTTTAATTACTGTTGATTGCTGCAACAAGTGGAGGGTACTATGATATTGTGTAAAACAGCAAAAATAGTGGGAAAAGAGAGAATTATGCAGATATCACAGAAAATGTGAGCATCACTGATATGTGTGTCTTTGTGGACCATTTTCGCTTGCTTCTGACTTAATTTTCTTTTTGACAGTTTTCAGCACATGTTTAGCATTTGAGTTTATGATTATGTGTTGCTGTATTAAGGTGGCTGCTGTGGTGCACAGGAGAAGAGGACCATTATTGGAGGCTGGGGATGGGCCTGGTGTCTGGTGACAGATGTGCAAAAGTAAGAACACTATCTCAATGTGTGTGGGATCAAACTGATGTAGTATTCATTTTAGTTTATATAATATTCAGTAAAACATGCCTTTATATTCAAGGTTACAACTTAAAAATGTCCACTCTTTAGAAAATTGATTCAAGAATTAACTGTACAGCTCATTGCTGCTATACAGAGAATGGATTAGCTTTACTAATCATAATGCTATCTCATATGATATCTAAATTGAAACCTATACATTTCAGAATAAGCTTGGAGGTGATGACTCTCAACCCAATATGTGAGAGTGTAGAGACCTCAGAGGGTGTGCCTCTAACAGTAACTGGGGTGGCCCAGTGCAAAGTTATGACAGAACCAGAACTGCTAGCCACTGCCTGTGAACAGTTCCTGGGAAAAGATGTGAGACAGATTGAAAGTGTCATTCTACAGACTTTAGAAGGTCATTTGAGGGCCATTCTTGGTAAGGAAGTGAAATAGTCCTTTTAAAAAATGTCATATGGCAATCAGAAATATATGAGGCAGTTTCCAATACTGCCTGTGCACTGCCTAAGCTTTTTCAGTATTTTCAGTAGTATGGATCTGTTCTTATAGATACTCACTGAATACATGGATTGGTGTATTCAATGTATACCTCAATGCCTTGTTTTTAGGTACCCTGAGTGTGGAGGCTATTTACCAAGACAGGGACCAGTTTGCTCAGTTGGTGAGAGAAGTAGCTTCTCCTGATGTGGGGAAGATGGGCATAGAGATTCTTAGCTTTACAATCAAAGATGTATTTGATAATGTGGAATACCTTGCTTCTCTGGGAAGAGCTCAGACAGCCAATGTAAAGAGAGATGCAGATATTGGTGTAGCTGAAGCAAACAGAGACGCTGGAATCAGAGTGAGTTGACATTTTTTTTGTATCTGTATGGATTTGATCCATCCAAGTTGCTTGAATAATATGCACTTAGTTATTGTCATAATGATAATCTCATTATCATTACTTTCCTAGGAAGCTGAATGTGAAAAAGCACGTATGGATGTTAGATATGAAGCAGACACAAAGATCGCAGACTCATCCAGGGCATTTCAGATGCAGAAAGCTAGTTTTGATATTGAAGTCAATGCCAGGGTAAGGTGGCTCCTGTAGTAACCATGTGTGTTGACACACTGCTGTCCTTTGTACAATCACCTACTTCTATGGTACAATGTTTTTATCTTGACTTTGTATGCGTACTTCACGAAGGCTGATTTTTAAATTGAATGTCTAAAAAACAAACATTTTTAGTAGATAATAATTGTTTGATAATTATCATAAATTTCAGAAAGCTGAGGCAGAATTGGCATATGAACTGCAGGGTGCCAAGGAAAGGCAGAGAATAAGAGCTGAAGAAATAGAGATTGAAGTTGTTGAGAGGAAAAAATTAATTGAGATTGAAGAAAAAGAAATTTTGCGTAAGGAAAATGATTTGGTTGCCACCATTAAGCGACCAGCTGAGGCTGAGGCATACAAGACGGAGGTGCTGGCAGAGGGCAAAAGGTGAAGAATTTAATTGAAACAAGGCTGGGTCGGGGTGTAAACTGGATATGTTGATTAACATATAATTGTAAAATGAGAAATAGAACATTCAAATCACATGAAAACTTGCTTTTCTGAGACAAAATTACAAGATAAACAACATGAATTAAACCTTAGTTTGCATTATCACTTTTCAAAATAGGACCCAGACTGTTGATGTGGCCAAGGCCGAGGCTGAAAAGATCAGGCTTGTGGGTGGAGCTGAGGCTGCTGCTATTGAGGCTGTCGGCAAGGCTGAGGCTGAGAGAATGAGGCTCAAGGCTGCTGCATACAAGCAATATGGAGATGCTGCCATGCTTAGCTTGGTCCTTGAAACATTGCCCAAGGTATATTTCATGGTTTTGAGTTATAAAAAGAACCTGGCTTAGATGAGCTATAGGCACTGCATGTAAATTAAATGCAAATATTGTGGTTTGTAAATTGTTGCTCAAAAATTTGGAAGATGTCTGTGATAAATTATGGTCAATATCTTTTTTTTTTATTCACTTATGAAGACATTAATTCCATTAATTCTTTTACAATTGCTAGAAGTTGCACAAACAATTATTTTTTCTCTTCCAGATTGCTGCTGAAGTGTCCGCTCCTCTAAGCAAGACTGAAGAAATTGTCATGATTGGTGATGATCGCACTACTGGGGAAATCAGCCGGCTGGTCAGTTCTTTACCCCCTGCAGTTTCTGCATTGACTGGAGTTGACCTATCAAAGGTAATAAGATTGTAATTATATTGATATATAGAATTATTCTGTCACCTTTTATGCCTGCATGGCATTTCTGATGATTTATGATAATGTTAACACTGATGTAGTTGATCTACGGCTTTAGGAGAAATATGAAATCTTTGAAAATAAATACATGTTCTTGGTTTTTCCACTGTGCATAGTTTCCATCTGTTTGGACTTGGACTAAGCATAACTCCTGTTATCTTTTTATTTCAGGTTCTGAGGCAAGTCCCAGGTGCACAGTAAATACTTCATTTCCCTAAATTCTATGGAGAGCGTAACACACAACTGGCAGTGCAAGAAATTTGCAAGACATGACTGTTTTTCCACAAATTAGAAACTAGAATCCGTCACTGGAATCCCGTTTCACTTACCTCATTGTGTGATTAGACATTTTTGTGTTAAACCAGATATTAATATATATATAGGAGCTTCTGTTTCTGATTTTTTGGTGAACTTACATGGTAAAAGCTCATTGGTATTTGTTTTCATACAAACTCGAACTTGTATTTGATAAGAATTGCAGCTCTACTTAGAAATGAAAATCAAGAAAGTTTTTCAGATGACCTACATTAACTCAGCTCTTTATACTGAGAGCATAATTTGGTTTTTATGAAACAGAAAAAGGCTACTAGACATTCATAATCCAGCATGTTTCATTTCACAAAGTGTAGAGATGATGAGATATTGCAATGAAGCATGTAAAAATGTTTATAGAATAATTGCCCTATATTCTAGCTGTAGTGCTGATGAAGAAAAAAATTGTTTTGATAAAATTGGCATACATGTATTATAATGTTTGAAGAGCCAGTTTTGGGAGCACTATAACTAGAATTAAGAGGCAGAATCTGCAGTGCATTCTTGTTTAGGTGTGTTCTGTATTGTAAATATTTATTTCACTATGTAATTACTTGACACTAGTAAATTTTAGTATCCTGGAGTTAATAATCAAAGGAACTGGTGTGCAGCAAGTGTTGTTTATATCAGTAATAAGATTTACTACATAGTAGCAGTGAAGGAGGTGCCAAACTGTCACTGTCTTGATATAAGAGTTATGTTAACTATGCTAAAATCATGGCAGGATTTTAGAATGCAAATAGCATTTAAATGTCAGGCATTATTTTCACGAAGAAATTGCTTTACAAAGTGTAATAGCAGTTCTTGATAAACCAGAGGGTATTTTTCAAACAAAGCAAATTAACTACACAGCCCGTCTTTATTCAGCAATTGTGCAAAAATAGACTTATATATATATACTCAAATAGGACTATCTAGATCAATATCACTATGTTCAATGGCAGCATTTGCTTGTTTAAGGAAAAGAATGGGGCCTTATCATTCAAACTGTTAACTTTAGGTTTTTATTTTTGAAACATTGGAACCCCTCTCCACCCCTCCCCATTTGTTTATTATCTTTTGTTCTTTATTGTTAAGTTATATTTTATTACATTAGTAATGTAATACATTGGGCTTTTTATTTGTCTACAGTGTATTTTATACCATAGTAGTTAATTGCATTTTTTTCATTCATGTTTGTTTGGCACTTTGCCATTTCCAAGTAAAATACCAAAGCCAGAGTATCTTTTTTAAGTAAATGATTGTGTGGGCCCACTTTTGTCATGTAATTCCTTTATGTAAGTAGATCAATGTTCAAATGTATTCCCCTCCTTCCTCACAAACTTCTGACCTCTAAGCACATTAAATTACCCAGTGGCAATCGTTTTCTGGAAAGTTATAACTGAGACCATTAATGATAACTTTAATCCACTTTATATTCTCATTGTAATCACTTTTGCTCCTCAGCAGTTAAGTATTCTACTAATATCCTAAAAAGAGAAAACTGAATTAACAGTTCTCGTTGTAAAGCATGCAAGTTTTTAAACAAATTTCTTATTTTTTCAGTGAATTTGTATTTTAGAAATTGTTGTTAGTTTGTAATTGTATTACATGTAATTTCCATAGAAATAAACGTACCCAAGATAAAAAGATAACTTATTTATTTCTTAAACATTACTGTAAAACATAAGGTAGTTCTTTTTTATAACTGGGCTGAATCAGTTCTGCAGAAAACTACAAATGACTGAAAATCTGGCAGTTGACATGAAGTCTATTTTTCCTAAGTCATACATCAGAACCAAGATGTACCCAATTATTTATATGTCAAGGTGTACACTGGTTCTTTTTGTTCTTTACATACATATTTCCTCCTTCACTCAGCATTCTCATATATTTATATACAAAATAGCAAAATTTGTTTAAGTGGGCTATGCTATCTGAGGATGTAGGGAAGTCCTCCCCATTCCTGTCAGGTCCTCCTCTCCTATGCTAGCTGTATCCACTGACATCAGACCAGGCACTCTCAACATCACTGCCATCAAGGTCCATCTGAGGAGAAGATAATGTATGAAAGTTATTTCCAAAAATATTCAAGTAAATTAAAAAAATAAAAGAATAGTTGATAATAAACTCAACAAATTATACATTTTAGCAAAACTAAATTGTGCAATAGCAGACAGCTGATCATTTCATTCAAAGAAATATTTAATTTCTGTTTTTATTGTAAATCTCATAGGTCTGAATATTATGAAAAGGTAACAAGTTGCTTTTACATCATTGTCTGTCCCATCCATGTCCTCTACTTCCAGGTCATATGCACTCTCCAGTCCCACTTCTGTGTTCTTTTCCACACGCTCCATTCCTTCACGGGCTTGCTTGTTGCCAGGGTCAAGACTGAAAAGCGGGAAAGGTCTTTTATCTTATAAGCATGCTACGTACACCAATGCCACGTACATAAAGCTGCTATACAATTCCCAGTAAGCTTTTTTAGTTCTGGTAAAATTTGATCTACGTTTTTGATAGTGATTTTAAGGATTTTGATCAGGCACCTATTTACTTGCTAAGATGGTGGGGAAATTTTGAAAGTATGAAAAAAACAATGCTTAAATCACAATTAATAGGGGATTTTTGTATCAGGATCTTAGCAGACTGGTAATATAAAAGGTTACCTGAGGGCAATGCTGTATTGGTCTAATGCTTCCTGTTTTTCATTTGTCTGAGACAAGAAGTCGCCCAACAGCTGGTGCAGACGACAGGTACTTTGATGCTGAAGCTGGTTCCGTAACCTGGAAATAGTTGCAAGCAATTAATGGATTTTTTTTGTATGAAATTGCATATTTTAAAACTGAAAGAAAAATGTTTTATTTAATATCACTGCAACACTTATATTTTCTATATCTAATGTCTTAGTCTTGGTTCTAGAGTTTGGTAAGCAGCAGGCAACCTACATGTCTATGCCTTTCTCCCACTGCTGCTGGCGTGTATAAATATCAGCCATTACATACACAGCATCTAGGTGGAGTGAATCAAACTTCAAGGCAAGCTCCAACACTGACTTGGCCTAAGAAAATAAAGAAAATATGTGATTTGCTTCACAATCTAGAAGTAACTGTGACTTTAGGAAATGCCATGAACAAAAATCAATGCATTTACCTGGGCATGCTAGACTCACATTACTTGGAGAAATAGCTTACTGATTAATGTGTACATTAAGTAAAACTGCTCAAATTTGCAACTTGGTCCATAGTGGTTTTCAGCAGACTGCAGGTTTTCATTTATCATATCAATGTCTTATAAGTAAAACATTACCTTTTCTAAAGTTAACTGGTCTTTGGCCAAAACACTTCCATACAACTGAAATTTAAAAATACAAAAATAAATCAGTACAACTTTCACCATAATATATGGAGAATCATTTACCCAATGAAATCATTTCAATTCTGAGATTACAGTATCTATTTGTGTGAGAGCTGTTAAAGCATACAGTCTTTGTTTCCAAAGCATTCAAAAGTAAAATATATCCTGGAGGGTACTTACTGTCAGTGACCTGGCATTTTGGCCCAGCTGTTTAATTGAGCTGCTCCCCATCTGAATGGCTTCTCTCATTCTGTGACTTGCTATGTAACAGTCTATGATACCTGAATAATTGACACGTATTATGAGGAAAGGTGTCCAACAAAATTTTGTACTTTGATGAATATTTACTTGTGTAGTGTACCAATGAAAACTTATAGTTGTAACTTTTCTCTTTTTACACAAAAGTCTGAGCTTCCTCATCAGCAGAGGACTTCTTGTTTTGATGCTATTGAATTAGCATGTGTAAAATTAATTTTCATTAAAATTATCAACTGTTCTTACGTTATGTTTAAGTGTGTCACTGTCCACATGTATTTCATCATACAGATAACTAACCATACCTTTATAAGGTTCATATCTTCCTGGGGCTAGTCGAAGTGCCTCTCTGTAGTGCATGATAGCATCCTGGTTTTTCTTCAGTTCCAGCAGCCCCTGTCCCTTCAGCAGCAGAGCCTCCAGACAGCGGTTGTCTAAGGTGTATGCTTTCTGAGCAAAGTACACAGCTCTAGTTCTCTTCTCTGTCAGCAGGCAGAAGTACCCTATGGCCACCCATGGCTGGGGTGCCTGCTCTGAGACTGACATTAACTGGTTGCCAAGGCTGGAAGTAAATTAAACAAAGTCATGTGTTAGTCAAGTATTTAGTTATACTTTAAAACAATGAAAAGATAACATGCAAGGCAATCAATTTAGTTAAAAAACATGAGAATTAAATACAGAGCAAAGGCACAATTATGATCCAAATCTTATTACAGGTACGTCAAAATGTCTACCTTTCTAATTCCTTTGTTTTCTTTTCCCTGGCATAAAGATAAGCCAATGTATCCATGTTTTTCAACATGAGAGGTTCTGCAGTGTGTGCCTGAGATAATGTTAAATAAAGAAGAAATCAGACGAAAAAAATGATTCAAATTGACAATAGTAAAATTATGTCTATCATGAACAGTAGCTGCTTTCTAGGCCAAGACATTTTCAAAACACTGGAATGATTAGTATTATTGACTGGGAGTAACTGGGGTATTTAAAAACATCCCCTTAGATGAAGATTCAAATTTGAAATATGCTCCTTTCCTCTTCCCATGGTAACTTTAGCTTCTGCCTAATGGAGTGTGCACTTAATGACAACTTGACACAGTCTTTGAAGAGAGTATTTGGAGTCAGGTAGCTGAAAATTACATTTTACATGTCACCTTCACAGCTCATATGAATATAATCACAAACCCTTTCTAATGCCAGTTGTGCCTGTGCATAATCTCCATTCAGAAAATGAGCCTCTCCCAGACTGCACAACAACTCTGTACTGTTTCTTAGAACCTGAAAAATAATGGTTAAATTAATAATCAATACAAAATTAGCACTTATTACCAAATAAAAATGTATGGGTTTTATGCCAACTTGGTCAAGCTATTTTCCTACACCATAGATGTCTTTGACTCATTGTGGAAAGGGAATAAAGTGGGTCTTTTGTAGAACTAGGCAGAAAACAGATTGATTCACGTCATCAGATGCCAAACATTTACCAGTACTATGAGATGACTCTGTGTTTTAGAGAATAAGGCAAATCAAATTCAGACAAGGTATACTGCTAACTGGTAACAATTGGCTAATATTACCCATGGCTTTATATCATTTTAAAAGGAATTCCTGCCATATTCATCATATTATTACCTTGGCATCCAACCCCTTGAAAGTGGACACAGCATGGGAATACTCCTTGTTGGCTATGAAGGCGTGGCCTTTAATCCAGTGTGACAACCTAAAGAAAACACACAGTAGTTATCTCCCACTTCAATTATCTACAAAGGTATCATCAGAAAACACGAAAAAAATGCTTATCTGCGAGACCCAATGAGACACCAACAGTTAGTCAATAGCTTTCAATGTTGAATCTCTTCACATAGTGATGGTAAGTAACATGCTCTATTGACAATTGTCACATTTACACAGCAGGTACATAGCCAGCAATTTCAAAAGGGGGGGGGTCTTTTTCTGAAAAAGTGGACCTTTTAACATGAAACCTTCTTGTATCTAGATAAAACTGTACCCAGAGGGGACCTTTTCCTGGCAAAAAGGGGGGGTTCTTTCAAACCCCCCAAACCCACCCTGCCTACGGGCCTGCACAGAGGCCTAGAGTATGTGACACTTACCATTCACATCCTCCATGAACTCCATGTAAAACAAGAGAGGCCACTTCAGCCCCTCTTACCCCCAGTGACAGGAGCCCCAACACAGCTTCCAGTGCAAGGGGACACTCTCTGAAATAAAAATATGAAGATAAATGTTTCTTATCAAAAAATAATTATTATGATGTTTTTTTATCATCAACTAACTTTGATTAACTCCAATCTCAGAGGGAAAAATGCACCTTGCCATGAGAACTATTACACAAGGTGGTGTCACATTCTATCTTTCTAGAGCCTGTCTTCATAGATTCATACATCATCTACCAAAAACCTTACCTTAAAACCTCTTTAAAGCATGTGACAGCCGACCTGTCCATCCCTGTCTTCTGATAAAGCTTAGCTAGTGCCATGTTCACTTTGGATGTCCTCTGCTTGCTGTTGATTCCTTCAAGCTGTAATGAGACAAATACAAAATACACATACTGGTTAGACTTCTGTTTGGATGATAAATTATTATTCCTTCAGATATACTAGATAATAGATGTGATATAATATAACATAACTGAACTTTCCTGATGTTTCATGATGTCACAATATTTAAAAAAATCAATTATAATTTATCATACAAAGAGTGTACTAAAACTAATAATACAGAGTTGGTTTTAGTTAATTATATTATTACTGTTATTTAAATGGCTTCTTCTAAATGCTTCCAGAAACAACAGTATTTTGCCACTGACCACAGCTACTGCTTCCCTGTGCTGCTTCAAATGACACAGACATTCATGAATCTTGAAGCGCACATCAACCTCTGAGGTGGATTCCTAAAAATCAGGAAGTTCAGTGTACTCAGTATAAGGGAAATATGTATGGAGCTTTATCAGAAAACGACAATATTATAGTGTATGGAGTTTTAGACCTCAAATTGTGTCTTTTCCTAAATCAGGCACAGGGGCTTTTTTGTATGAAAATGCAGCATGTTGTAAGACTGCTTACCATCATGACACTCAAATATATCATTGATTTTAATGTCATCAGAAATATAAATTTATAAATAAATCAGGATCTTGCAAAGAGGGTTGCAGTGGAATAAAAAACTGACAAACGAGGACAAAGTATCAAAAGCACAATAAAACCACCACACGATTATATTTCAACCTTTTTATTCCCTTTGCGGCATTCCCAATTAACTTTTTAAAAGGTAAAAAAGCAATTGTGACAAGAAATATTACTTACTACATTTGAAACAGCTTTGCTTTTCCCCTTGTTCAATGTCTTTTTAATCTGTAGGGCCTTTTTATACTGAACCTACATATATGAAATATGAAGAAGTCAGTGTGTAATATGACATGTTCTTCAACATAAAAATGGTAGGAACTAACCTAGGTTTGGTCTGAATCATCAGTCTTAAACTCATTCAAAAGGGTCTTCAGGTAATGGTAAAGGAAACTGTATTTAATACAAGATTCAAATTCATACCATATGTCATTTCTATTAAAACTTTTACTCTACAATCTTACATGTACCAACTGAATACCGGTAATCTACTGTATTACATGTATTTATAATGTATTCTGATTAACAGTCTACACGGGATAGGAAACCGAGTGAAGCTACCTCTGCCTTGCGGTACTCTCCTCCGTGGACCAAAGCATTCCCCAGAGAACACTAGCACTTGGTACTTGCTGGACGGAGTAAGGAGATCGGGCTGCTGCTCACTGTAGCTGAGTAAAAGATCACCCTGAAATAAGCAGAACAATACAGGATATTTACAAAATAATACTGCATTTTATACAAAAACAAGTTTGCTAGGATTATCCTTAACCTACCAATAAGCGGACATCTTCATGTAATCCTGCGTTATGCAGTGTTTTTATGTGATCGTAAAAATTCATCTTCATTCAAACTCCTGCGCTCTTTTGAAAGTGGAGATTGAAAAAACGTTGACTGATAGGGTGCCGAACATGTGCCCGTAACGCTTTAGAAATTATAGACAATATCGTACTATTTAATGCTTATGATAAAATGTTAGATACAGGTTCTTTGACATCAATGGCTATTGGAGCTGGAATTGGACTAATTATTGGCTGGATTACAAGATCACGGCTCTATAGAAACGTTGGGAACGTTTCAGCTTTCCGTACAGCTACAGGATCTTCTGATGGCTTCTTCAAGGTGTTTGTTATTACATACTTATTTTTGTCCCCCTTCATTTCCAGGTATTTTTTATTCATATTCCGTGCCATAAAGATTTTTTATCACCGCACCACCACATCTTTTAAATATATGATATTTTTAGAGACATCGCAGTATTTTTACTTATAACAACATCACATTCTTGATGATATATTCAGTATTATTGCACACACATCATATATATATATATATATATATATATATATATATATATATATATATAGAGAGAGAGAGAGAGAGAGAGAGAGAGAGAGAGAGAGAGAGAGAGAGAGAGTCTTAACTGAAATCATGGAAGTTGGATAAATATGTTGGTTACCATGTTAGTTGGCTTAATGTGTGTTACCATCCAAGCCTTAGCTTAATTTTAAAATTTGAGATTTGTGTGAACTGTGACCTTGATAAGTGACATGCAAGGCAGACAAGTGACATCATGTCCAAAAGATCAGCAATGGATAATTTAGAATACAGCACTGTTGCAATCGGAAATTTTACTGATTATAATTAATATATGCACAGTTTTCATTCTAATGTATTACAAGGGTCCCAAAGAAGAACACAAACTGGTATTGGTAGTTAGAAATGATCTGAAGATGAGTAAAGGAAAGATAGCAGCGCAGGTACATTATGCTAAAATTTTGCAACTGTCAATAGACCTTCTTCTATTGCTTACTCCATAAAAGAATTAAAGTAAAAAAAAAAGAGAGAGAGAGAGAGGTCCCACATTTCTTCTGGTAAACAGGTGTTTGTGAAAATGCAAGCTTATTTCAGTTTAAGTGATATACTGAACCCTTTGACGTTAATACAGTGACAGCGGAATATACCTCAATACCCTTTAATATGCTCTGTGATTTTTACTTTGTCCTTTTTGCATGAAACTTTCATATCTTGGTGCTAAACAAATGTCTCTCATTTTAGTGCTCACACGCAGCAGTGGCGTGCGTTGCCCAAATGCAGATTAGTGATCCAGAAACATTAAAGAGATGGCTTGATTTGGGACAGGCAAAAGTGGTCGTTAAAATTAATGATGAAGAAAGCATGTAAGCTTGGAAAGTGGAACTGTTAAGCATTAGAAGTGCATATTATTTAGAAAGTTTGATCTGTAGGCATGATATATTTTATAATTATGTTTTCGTAATATTTAGTTTTGACTGAGTGAAATTGGAAGGAAAAAGAACCATTTTGCAGTACCACCTATCATGTTCAATTTAAAGTAGACACCTGAAGAAGGAACTTTATTTCCATTGCAGGTTAGCTGTAGAGAAAAAAGCCAGGTCATTGGGACTGAATACCAAAATTATTAGAGATGCTGGCAGGACACAGGTAGCTCCCAGTACTAGGACAGTGCTAGGTGTGGGGCCAGGTGGGTGTGATCCCTTATGCTTTTCATAGCTTCCATGTACAAATGAATGATAAGTATGCAATATTTTATATTTTCTGTAAAACAGAATTGCATGTGCTAAAGGAGGTTGTAGTAAATTTGTAGTTATTATTAGAAAATAGGTTTAATTTTTCAATTTAGGTAACGGTTTTATATTTGTAATTTTTGTTACTGCCTCGGTTGTTTTTGTTTACTAGTAAGTTCATAGTTCATGTTTATTACTTTCAGCTCCAGTCAGTGTTCTGGATGAAGTCACTGGACATTTAAAATTGATGTGACTTACTGGTTATTTTAGATGGACAGAAAGTAATGGTTACTTGAAATATAACAGTTGTACCAAACATCTGTCACTGCCTTGCACTGTGTTGCATCATTTTTCTGTGATAGGGAAAATGGTTTATTGGTAATGGAATTGAATGTCTAGACAAGACTTGTCAAAGAAAAACAATTATAAGAGGATAAATAATGGAGAAACAGCATGTGTGTGCGTGTATACTGGTGTATGTCAATATGCATCTCCCCAGTTAAAATGTTAGTCAATCATGTTATGAAATAATAATAGTTAATTCAGTAAAATTGCAAGCCAAATGTGGAAGTTCTACATGTGCTGAGGCTCCCCTCAAGAATTATGAACAAAAACATCTTTTTACCAGATGCTTACCTATAAGAACATTATAATGGAAAAGAAAAGGTTGAATTTATTAGATGTTCTAATTTTCATAACAGGAAAGGAACTTTTCTGCATGTATTATTCCATTGATTTCAACACCCACAAATACTTGAAATGCTTCGATTTCCCCCCTCTGAAAATTTTGTTAGTTTGATGTTGCGAGGTAAAAACTGTTGAGTATGGAATTGTCCCTAATAATTTAATGTATTTATAGAATGGACATACTATCATTTATGGTCATTTTTATTCTTCCCAAAATCAAATTTCTAGTTTCTTGACATTAACATCATTGGAATTATTCAGATCATTATGTCCATGTTCAGATATACGGACATTCTTTATTTGGTAGATTTATTGTCATGTGACAGGATTGCTGTAGATTTTATATAGTGCACATCATGTTCAAGGTACGAAGTGAAAAAATAAAGCATTGTTAAGTATTTCGTCATTATGACCCACATTTATATATTTCATGATGAGTAGCTTACGAAAAACGGCTGTGTTCAAATAACGCAATCATCTTGTTTATAGCCAATGCAGGGATTGCTCAGTTATTTTAAAAGTCGAACCACAAAAATGAAAGACGGAGAGAAGAGAAAACATTCATAAAATGTTTTTAGTTAAATCCGTTTCAATGTTTTTTAATCTATCCAGCAAAAATTGCTGTCCGACAGCTTTACACTTTTATAGATTAACATTTCCATTCCATTAATTAATTAATTAATTTATTTTTTATTTATTTATTTTTTTTGTCAACGGTTTTGGATAAGGTGTACCTAAACGATTAAGGGGAAATTGCTGAAATTTTTGGAAAATTAATTTTATTTATTATATGAAAGTTATAAAGCGCTTCGTATTCCTTTAGAGAGTAGACAATTGACAAAGAGTAGACAATTCATTGCATTTATCTACCAACTGCAACCTATAGTTTTCAATTTATTTCCGGTGTGCCCGATTTTTGCGACAAGTAATATGTTTACCTTAAGTATTTTGACAAATTGTGCGCCCTGTTTTTATTTAGGCAAATGTAATACTATTTCACGCAAATTTATCGCATTAAACAAAAGATAAATCAAGCGGTACATGGACTAAGATTAATGTAAACGTACCTGTACTATGAAAGGGAAAAAATGTTCCATTTGTGCAAATCATAAGGATATTCATTTTTACATCCCCTTTCTCCCTCCCGTCTCACCTATTTTCGTTTCTAGTAGGGGTTGAGGGTGCGCTTTCGCTCTAATGTACCTGCATGTTCTCAGTAAGTTTTACTAAGTGTCATTCGGTTGAAGGCATATTTTCCGAGGTTATTTATGCTTATATTCCGGTGTCAGTGTACTTAAACAGGATTTCCTCACGAGCATTTCACTGGAATCTGGTACTTAATTTATATTTTATGCTTTGATCTTGAAGAACTTAATATAATATTTTTAAACCTTTTAATAGACGCATTTGAATTGAACGTGTACAACACAAAGGACCATCACGGTCTTTGTGCAGTAACCGCACTATTTACCCGCGGGTAAAATCAACGTAAACACTCTTGATTCACTTATGATCGCGGTGTTCTAGTGCATTCTGTCTTAGACTGCGTTCCCATAAATCCATCTTACTAGCTGGATCGATCTTACGTGCTTAAGTGCTTTCATTATAATCAGCTTAATTGTCTGGCACGCCTCCTTGAGTAACTAGGGGAGTAAATGACTAGAAGGGGGGGGGTCAGGGGGTCCTAACCCCCCCTTCGGTTTCTGAAAAATAAAGTTGGATCATAGTTCTAATCCGTGGGCCTACGAAAGGGCACCGTTCGCCCTCCAAAATACCAAAAAATTTCCGGGGCCCTTGAACAGGCCCCGAACCCCACGCCAACGGGGTCATATTCGACTTCGCATCCGAGACCTGTCGTTCCGAACTCCACTTCAAATAATTCTGGAACCGCCCCTGATTACCCCCTAGCAGCTTGAGTAGGCGTGCCAGCGAGAATTCCTGCCGAGTAAGATGGAGCCAGCTAGTACAATAGGGTTATGGGAACGGTCCTTTAAATATGAAGCGGCGCGATTTATCATTTGAATAACGCAGGTAGTTAATATTTACACCTTTCACAGGTAAAATTAGGTGATGACCATATGTACCGATATTAGGAAGGTTACCGCCATCTCAACAGGTCTTCCTTACTTCACACGATGCACTTCAAGTCTGAATTGTCGGTGAACCTCGACACGGTCCGTCATTATAGTGACCTTGTAAATAATACTCTAAACATTTATAAACCACAAAATCTTACGACAATAGCTTTTTTATTATTATTACCATTCTAAGCTCTTGGTGTTGTACCAAGTGCATGGCACGCCTTCATGTGTGACAACATGCAAGCTACCGCGATGTGCACACGAGTGACGCGTGTGAACCACCGCTGTTATAAATAAGAGAGCAAATGCGTTCGTTCCGTGGTTCACACGCCAGCAGTATAGACAAGATCAAAAAGTCCAGAGGTCGTCGAACAAAGAGAAATCAGAGGTATGTTCATTTGTTTTAATTGAAAATGCTGAAATGGCTTGTCTTCTGATATCAGTCCAAAGCGATAAAAGTGTGAGTGCAAGGTTTAAATAAAAAAAATGAAAGATACAAAATTACAGGGAAGTGGGGGTAAATAAGTGGCGTGAATCACGTCATTAATACGGATCTTTATAGCATTTTTATAGCATTTTCACGCAAAACTCATTAGCATATACTAGTACATAACGAAGCCTCCGAGGATAACATCTAATTTTGATGTTCCTTTTTTTTTTTTTTGCAACTTATTATTCAAATGTTGTAAATTTGTTCAGGATATATATACAAGTGGTTTTATGTGTTTTTATTTAAATAATCGCCCCTTTCCTTTTAACGTTTTAATAAATGTAAATCAAACACTGAAATAACAAAAGAGGATTATTTTAGGCCAGTACGTTTTTGTACCCTTAAAGAAATATTTCCTTTTCTTTACCATCCCACTAGATTTTTTGAAAGTTTGGTTTGCAATGATTTTGCAATGATTATCAAAGAAATGATAATAACAATGAAAAATTGAAAGATAAAGAGACCATAAAATCAAAGTAAACAGTTAAACGGAATGATTTTGATTGATACATTGGTGTTTATGAAAAGAGATAAAACTCCCGTAGCGTAATTACATGTTAGGACCAGTGAAATTGGTGCGGTACAGAAAATGTACCGATCTACCGATGTACCCTCTACAAGGCGGCAGATATTATAGGCACATTTTCTACCAGCCACCCTGTAACTTTGGTCAAATAGAAGCAATTGATGGCATTGTACCCGCTCTGCAGGAAGCTACTTCAGGAGATTCCTCAGTTAACTTCAATCTGAAGTAACAAACTATCATAAAGGGTAATTTTTATCTGTTACAAAAGATTAAGGGGTTAAATTCAGAGCAATTAACTGTCTCGATTGTTGTCAGGGAGACTTAGCAATACATATTTAAGTGGCAATTCCTGGGTAGTTATGCAAACAATTACCAGTCATGTAATCAACCCAGAGATTTCAGTACAGGGTCACAGTTAGAAGATTGACCATATTTAGCCAGAGACATTATCTCTGAATATCTGGTGTAAAAATCAATCTGTTTGCGCTGGTAGAGGGTACTGGTCAATTAGGAAATGGCTTCGTTCGAGACACTTTATCAACAACGACATCATCTTTTTCTAAAGATCTCATTGCGAGCTTCCATGGGCGATCTCGAAACTTGATGCTTCAAGTGATTAATCCCATTTCAAACATTTCGCATATGTATTGTAAAAAACTCGCTTTGATTCAACCAAAATAATCACCAACAATGCATTTAAAGCCATAGTTAAAAGCCATCTCTCCGTAGAGTCGGATTCAGAATTATGGTATCACCCTTCTCTGTAATGACACAAATATGTTTAAATATTTCTGTCAATTTTTTCCTCAAATTTATTATTTCAGATGAGCAGCAGACTAACATTGCAGTTTGCCTTCGTCATAGTTCTAGTTTTGTCCACACTCTGCGTCCTGCCTACAAATGCTGCACCGGCACGGGACAGGCACCGCCGCCATCATGGGGAAGACGACTGGTTCAGCTCGTTTCGTGACATCATAAAAGCTTTTAGAAGTAAGTGTGACTACTATCAGTACAAACTTAAAGTAGAGATAGAAAAAAGTTTCCGTTCTCATGCGTAGTAAGGATTACAAGATTTTCTTATCCGCATTATATGAATAAGACTGGGATTCCCACAGATTTAGATCGATTCATCTGGATCGACCTAACTCCCTGGGGGTTCACGCTAAATTGCTGTCAGCTTCCGGGAGCCGAGCGTGCACAAAAGTTAATTACCCCCTTACAGCTTTTAGTAGGCGGGACAGACATTTAAGCCGGTTAAGCTGACAGCAATCTAGTAAGACTCCCCAGGGGGATAGATCGATCTAAATATCTGTGGGAATGGTCTCTAAAATTGGGATGACAAACCAGTGGACAAACACATGGGAACAATGTCAAAACTACGTGTGATTCTGCCAAAAATAGTAATATTAAACTTTCAGAAAAATAAAGGGGGTTAAACCGAGCAAACTGGAGGTAAAGAGGCTTTTTTTAAAAAAGTAGTAAATACGATTTTGTTGGTTACAGAACTTCCTCTGTTTTTCTTTAAAAACTTCAGAAATTAACTTATTAGATCTACAAACTGTAACTTATGCCTTACAGTTATTGAACAAACGTTACCTTTATTAATAAAGAACCAAGATAATTATTATTGATAAAGAACCAAGAACATTATTATTAATTAATTTAACTGGTGTATTTTGATGTGATTTTTTTTTTATGTTGTATATAAACGTTTGCGCTGATGTTTACCTGGTCAGAATCTTTGATGGCAAATTATTACCCTTTTCGCATTCTTTTTCTTTATTTCAGACTCAGATACACGACAGAACCCAAACATACGGGAGTTCATCGTGATGGACATCCGGTAACAGCATCTTGGCGCAAGAGGGAGCCAGGAGTCTCTCTTCCACTGCCTCCACAGCAATTAAGGGGTCAAGGATATTAAAAATACGTCTTAAACTCGATTTTTAGTTTTTTATACGTTGGAAATAATCAATATTGTATCTAATACTCAATTAAGTTATATTTTTGCAACACGGACCAAAAATATACATTTGGACGAGTTTTTCTACCTGTCCGTGGCAGCCTTAGGCTCGGCCTCCGTTGTCAAGCACCGTTACTATGGGGGGCGGGGCAAGAATGGTTGTCTAACTTGTCTTAAGCTGTTACGCGTGCACTGGCAGCTCATAAGTCTTACGTCAGCTAAACTGAGATTATACTGTTTCCATTTTTTTTAAAATTGTTAACAATATATTAAAATGTTTCCCTTAGCGTCTCAATCACGTCACGTCAAGATCACACTTGAGCTGCTGAGAATTCGTACAACGTCTGGGGTTGTCAGAAAAAAATCGTTAGGCAATCATTTTATTTACAATAAAGATCGTAACAGCAAGCAAGTTTATAAATAATATTGCCACCCAAAACATTTTCAAACTCGCCTATTATACGGTCTCGGCACTCTGTGGCATCGTGGCTGATACGTACCCACATTCGGCCGTTTCTCGGAGTAATTCTTTCTTTGCTTTCTCCATTTTCGCGTCTTGGTGTGTAGAGCGGCGTCCACGCACGACGGGTGGCGTTGTCCTCTGCTTGCACCTCAAGTAATTTTCTTTTTGTTTGTTAGCGCTTCCTTAGACACTTCCTAGACAGTGCACAGACTCCTACTGCGTCAGGCACAATTATGATTAATTACGTCAGTGAAACGAGAGTAGGAAGGCCTACTCAGCTGTCAATCATTTCTCAGGGAAGAGCGGCTTTCGTGGTGCGAATAAGTTTGCGTACAAAAGTAAGATTTTCTGGCATCTAGATAGAAACAAACAACCCAATTTTAACACGTAATGGTGTATAGACCTTCCCGATCAATAAGATGATAACAGGTAAGGTGGAGGTGCAATTAGTTTGCTAAATTAGCCCAATTACCTGAGCCAAATGGTTTATGAGCGATTTCTCAGCTTTGAAGATTGATAACATAGTCTAAACTTCAATCCCCATATCTCATTCTTTTCCTGTCAGATTGACATGAAATTTGATGTGTCTGTGTTTCAGTATAATATCTAGTCGACTGCGTCTTGGGTTCTTGATTGACTTTTTATTTTTGAAGTTATTAATACTGAAAGTGGATGGTCCATATATATTTCGTAAAATTCACGTTTTATCAAAATAAAATCAAACGTAAAAATGATAAGAGAAAATCCTGACAGAGTTTACTGGTTTTTGTGCTAACCTTTAGATAGCTATTTCAATCGTATTTACAGGGCTTTTTGTTTAAGAGAAAATCTTGATTAAAAAAATGACAATTTTAGCCCCAAAACGCTGATATTACGTCACTCGTGTTACACTGTGACTACAAACTTTGGAAAATTGTTTTGCTAGCTAAACCATATCCTTTAGTTAATAGGAAATTTAATTAGCTGCATTAGTTTTGGACTTTTTCGTTAATATCCTAGACCCCTTAAAAAAGGGAAAGTTGGAACTCCCTGTGATAGATTCCGCAACTAACTTGACTTGGGCATTTGTGACCCTCTTCAGCAATGAAACTAGAACAAGTCCGTCCACAGGCACCGCTTGAGAACACATTCGTCAAGATGGTGAATTGTACTGGTGAACCTCAACTTTTCAAAACTTTTTCAGTTATGATAATATGTAGTAAAGCCCTGTAACCGTTTTGTATACGGTCGCACCTGAACTAAATCCATTCAGGCAGACTGTGATGCAGTTTTTTATATGCAGTTATAATGAAATTGACGATATTAGCACTTGAGAGTGAAAAGAAGACAATTTTTAAAGGTGACAAAATGAGGATGCATTACTTAGACCCCATTTCCAGAGATTAGATTGATCTACTTTAGATCGACCTAACTCCCTGGGGGTTCACGCTTAATAGCTGTCAGCCGAGCGGACACGAAAGTTAATTACCCCCTTACAGCTTGTAGTAGGCGGGACGGACATTTAAGCCGGATTATCTGACAGTAATCTAGTGAGACTCCCCGCGGGGATAGATCGATCTAAAAGCTCTGGGAATACAGCCTAAGTGACTTGCACTCACATATACCCGGGGTATGTTATGATTATCAAAGCACGATGTATATATTTAGCAGGTTTTACTTAGATATAATACATTAAATAAAACTTTGATACGTTTTGATCTCTCTCTTGATGTCTCACTTCTTCACCTTCCTCTTCTTGTGCACCTTTATGAAAATGCGCTTTTGAATCAGGGTTGCGAATTAAAATCCGTACAACCTTATGTCATTACGTTAATGCCCCCCCCCCCAAAAAAAATGTTAGTAAGTTAATAAAATGATAAGTTATACATAACAGAAATCTACACTTAAGTTTGATTGCATGATTTACAACACTGCGTGACTGGCGTCCGCTTAAAGTGCAGTAGTGTATACTATAGTTGATCAGTTGGAAGTACATGTAGAATGCGGATAAGCACCTCGTTGACCGTTTAACAAGTTTCTGTGTCACACCTGCTTACGTTCTCTAGCCAGTTCCGTAAAACAATCTGTTCTGAAATATATACGACTTTACTGACTGATCTATAAAACATTTCTTTTGGCATACGGTAATTTTCAATCGCCACTTGGCCCATTACAACCCAAGCTTTTCCAACAAAAGTCAAATTATGAATTCATACGTTAAGGGCTTGCCATCATCAATGGAGAACAGGGAAACCACTTCCCACTAGCTTCCTTTTGGAACTCCTACTAGTATTTTATTTGGGCTTTCATTTTTTTTTTTTTTTTTTTTGCACTTGTACCAATTTCATAATAAATGAACCAATTTCACATTTTACACCCTCAAATAACAAGGGGATCCCCCGTATCACCGAGAAATGAAAATGTTTACGCAAAAGTGATTTCCCGAAATGGAAAACAAATCAATTATTGTATTACTTCCCGATTTAATTCTGTTGTCAATCTTATATTTTACAAATGGAAGGCAGAAAAATAAATTCTGATGGTCAAATTCTTTTTAAGAATTCTCGTACTAGATTAATTACGTAGAAATTATTATGATTTTACTTTTTAAAGTAGTTAAAACTAATTTACCATGAAGCCAAAATGGCAATCCGAAATGACTGATAAAGGTACTGATCCGTGGCAAAATATAATTGCAATCACTTACGTATAAAGATTTTTTGCGGGGTGACAGAAAAAACCCAAGTGTAAAATAAACACTGATATTTTTCTTGAAAGCTAACGACAGTTTTTATTGAAAAACACATTTTGAGTTCCGAAAGATGTGCCATAACTCCAGAGCTTTATGTTAGACGTTACGTAAGTACGTAGGTGATATGGTACTTAGGAGAGGGTACGGTACTGAAAAATGACATAATCGGGAAGAGTATCCGAAGCGCAATTATAATATGATTTATTGTGATATTTTGACTAAAATTCGACAATTCTACCTTAAACCAAAAATAAGCTACAGGCACAAGAAACTGAAACAACACCACCTCTCATTATAAATTTGGCCAAACTTACTGAATAAATGTTACAAGTACATAAGTGTGAGAACTCCACAATATGACAGTACGTGAGTTTACATCTTAACCACTGTATTTAGACACGCACTGCAAGATAAGTATGCGACAAATAAGACCGTAAAGTTAAAATTGGGATATGCAGCATGCATAAAAGGCTGTTTCAAAATAAAACCCGACAGGTCCGCGTGAGACACGAAGATGGCGTGGACTGACAAGATTGTCCTCTTCCTGCTGAGCCTATGGGCAGGTAAGTCAATCCCCGGGGAGTTGATTATTTCAGTAGACAGACGAGTACATGTGTATTATTCAATAATATTTTTGTACTAAGTCTTCTCATTCCTTTATGAAAAAATCGCGTATATTAAGCCATAAAACCGTGAAAAGGGCATTTGTTTGTTTCATTGTTATTACGATTAATTTTACACAGGCAATAAATATTTTCTTGAAAGCGTAACAAATTTGTAACTTGTCCGCACGCCAGACGTATGTCGGTAATATAAGTGCATAACGCAAATAACTCCTTGTCTAATTTTTCTTTTTCGTTCAGGAGATGACTTCGGAAAAACTTCTGCCTCCATTAACTTTTTTATTTCTTTCTTTTTTTTGATCGTGCAGCCTCCTTTAATCGACTGTATGAATGGCATCAATATTTAAAATGAAAACTGTTTCATGCTCTAAAAATATCTGTTGTTTAGATTTTGAAAATCAAAGATAATATTTCTGTTTGATTCTCACTTTGATGTCCAGGAATCAGTTTCGCTTTCCACGACCCGAACTGTGCCCCAGGCCGCCATGTTATTGTGCATCTGTTTGAATGGAAGTGGTCGGACATAGCGGCAGAGTGTGAAAGGTTTCTGGGCCCGAAGGGATTCTGTGGCGTACAGGTATGGACCAGTGGTATCAATGAAAATAGTACATCATTCAATTTTTCTTATGTTTTCTTATGCTGTGCGCGCCATGAAAAAACAAAACAATGCCCTAAAAGAAAAAGACAATCCGAAAATCTGCAAATCTTTCTAGCTTCAATAACCATGCTAGTATATCGTACCTTGGAGCTTAAGTGTATCACTTTCATCCTGCTGGTTAAGTCTTTAGAAACTTAGATATATACATGCGTGACATAACATGGCACAACCAGTGTGTAGTTACTTTGAAAAGATATTCTGCATAATCGTCACATAAAGTCGCGCATGTATTCACGACACGTTCCCCTTAAAAAGTGTGCGCGTCTATTTTGTGCGCCTGCTCCAAAGTAATATATATCCAACTTCGCACCAGAATGATTCCTTTAATTCTTTCCTCAGCTATCACCTCCCAGTGAGCACATCGTGTCCACCAACCCGAGTCATCCGTGGTGGCAGCGGTATCAGCCGGTTAGCTACCAGCTCAACAGCCGCAGCGGAAATCGGGCAGCATTCGCCGACATGGTTTCAAGATGTAATAATGTCGGCGTTAGGTAAGTGGGTTTGTTAAAGGACTTGTTTTCATCAAGAGATATAATAGACTGCATGCAATTAGTGACTTTCCAACTGTATGCTCGACAATCGAATGCCTTGTTATTAGTTTGCTCGATTTTGCATCTTCAGCACGTTCTTTAAGTTAGAAGGAATACATTCAAGTATTTTGGCTATAACAATCTTTACGTTTACAATAAACCCATTGCTTTCATTTTCTTCAGAGTCTACGCAGACATCGTTGTAAATCACATGGCAGCAGCAGGAATTGGAACTGGTTATGGTGGTTCAAACTACGACTCTGGTTCACTCAGCTACCCAGGGGTTCCGTTTGGCCCGAATGACTTCAACGGACCGGCAGAATGTTCCACTAGCAGCGGGAACATAGAAAACTACGGAGACGCAAACCAAGTCCGCAACTGTCGGCTGCTTGGTATGCCTGACTTGGCGCTCGGTAAAGATTATGTCCGTGGTAAAGTTGCTGATTATCTTAATGACTTGATTGGTCTCGGCGTGGCGGGATTTCGTATTGATGCAGCCAAGCACATGTGGCCAGGAGATCTTGCTGGCATTTTGGGTCGGCTGAACAATCTTAATACGCAGTGGTTTTCGTCAGGGAAGCAGCCGTTTGTTTTTCACGAAGTTATAGATCTTGGTGGGGAACCAATCAAAGGCTCTGAATATAAATCGATGGGGCGAGTGACAGAGTTCAAATATGGCAAGTTTTTGGGAAAGGCTTTTAGGGGTCGCGATCAACTCAAATGGCTGGAAACGTTTGGTCAATCTTGGGGCATGCTCCACCCTTTTGATGCTCTCGTATTTATCGATAACCATGACAACCAGCGGGGAGAAGGGGGCGGAGGAATGGATACAATCGTGACTTTCTTCGAGTCCCGACCTTACAAAATGGCCAGTGCGTTTATGCTGGCGCATCCATACGGACTTCCCAGGGTGATGAGCAGTTACCACTGGGACCGCCACATTGTAGGTGGTGAAGACCACAATTACTGGATTGGTCCTCCACACAATGAGGACTGGTCAACTAAAGATGTCATCATGAACGCTGATGGTACCTGTGGGAATGGATGGGTCTGCGAACACCGCTGGCGCCAAATTGCCAACATGGTCGCTTTTCGCAACGCATGTGACGGGGAGGAGATCTCCAACTGGTGGGACAACGGTAACAACCAGATTGCGTTCTCGCGTGGAAACAAAGGATTTATCGCAATTAATAATGACGGCAATGGTTTGGATGCGACCCTTCAAACTGGTCTTCCAGCTGGCTTGTACTGTGATGTTATTTCTGGGGATTTTGTGAATGGTGGCTGTTCGGGCCACACCATCTCTGTTGACGGAAGTGGCAGAGCACACATCAGTATTAGTAATTCCGCTGAGGATCCTTTTATTGCAATTCACGTTGGTAAGTTTTCAGACAGGAACCGAAAAGTAAAAAGTATGTTTTGCCTAACGGTTTTAACTATTTTAAATTCTTGTTTTGTTTTTTATATGGAAAACTAATACGAATCTAAACATTGCGTACAACAAAAGGTGCCAAAATTGGCGAAGATGGTGGAGACGAGGGCGGCAGAGAAACGCAACCCCCGGCACCCGCACCCACCCCGGGAGAAGGATGGGCAAGAACGGTAGTGTTTATCAAAAAACAAACCCAATACGGACAAGATTTGTTTGTAAGAGGAGGCATCAGTCATGCTCACCGAACAGGTAAGAATCAGTGCTTTGGTTTTTGTACACATTATCACGTGTTAGAGGCCAACACAAATAACCAGCATGTATGGTAGTGTACATTTTCATTAACTATTTCTGCACAAATCCCAGAATCTTCATAATGGTTTCGGTATAATATATATATACTGCAAATCGTCATTGCCTTTTACCACTTGTGGCAAGACAGGCAAACAAAAATTCGTAGTGAAAGAGGTGAAACCATGCATAAATCGTTTCTTCCAGGTTGTTCTCAGGATGCGGCAACCAGTGCTTGTGCCATCCCAATCGTGTACAATGATCTAGGAGACACTGACCATCTCGAGAAGTTTAACGCTTGGCGGGGAGGTGATAGCCGCCTGGACTGGTACGGTCCCGAGCAGGGCCAGGGTACCTTCGGTAGTAAGACGGCCAGTGGATCGCCAACTGTCTGGACAACGAACGTTCAGGGAGAGGATGGATATTTCCCTGATAATAGGTAACAGTAATGGTATACTTAATCTAAGATAACGGGTAATCACAGTGGGATTGTTTGCAGTTAGATTGGTACATTGGGACTTATGGAAGGAAATAAAACTCCCGTAGCGCAATTGCGTGTTAGGACCAGTAAAAATTGGTGCGGTACAAAAAACTGCTCAGTCTGAAAAGGGCTGTATTTTGTGATATTCTAACAGTAATGGATATTGGGTAATCACAGTGGTATTGTTTGCTGTAGGAGGTAACTCAGACAAATAATCTTTCCTATTATCCGGTTTCTGCACTTGTAGGTTTGGCGAGCACTATTGGATGCTTGACATAAATATGGATTGCTCTAAGACAGAGGGAGGTTGGTTCGACATAAAGAGTTACCTCTCTGATGGTAGCGGCGGTTTCTGGGAAGCTGATATCAATCAAGTGACATCATGTGGCGGATCAGCAGGAGGACAGGCCCCTTATAGCTCTAAGAACCACGTGGCACGATGCGGTTATATCAACGTGTTTGAATTTGGCAGTGGAAGCTGCATCATCGATAACTAAAGAAATATAATTAAAATTTTGCCCTTAAATCCTTTGCATAATTACAAAAATTTAGTCAGTTACCTTTATCTCGTTGCTTATTGAACTTTTTCAATACAGACAGAGACAAATGTGTAACTGTACCTCATTTCGGTGTCGTCAGTAAAATCAATAGGATCAAATAAAATGCTAATTTCTTGCAATTCAAATCTAAATTTTTCAGCTGATCAGGTTTACAGATATTACTTGATAAACATTCCGTTAACAGGGTTGTTTGGAAACGATTTTAGTGGCTGTTATAATAAAAAAAACCATGCAGGACCTCGGAGCGTTTAACATCTATTTATCGTTTATCTTCAGTTTTCTA
This sequence comes from Lingula anatina, assembly GCF_001039355.2. The sequence continues at coordinate 326,332 of NW_019775514.1, forward strand.
TTTGAGGTGAGAAAGCAATCGGTATGGAACCTAACTTTTAACTGAATATGATTTTATCTCTGGGTGGCGCATGGAATACAATCCCGTGCCGTCAATTTGCTTTAAATATTTTGTCATGGAATTAAACCTCATTATTACAATTTTCATTAAAAAGAGGGATTATTTTGCCTTATTAGTGATAAAAATCGGAACCAAGGCTTTTTTATCGCTGGCATGGATTTGAATTATTCAATAGAATCACAAAAATGACGTTGAGGCATTTGCGGGTGTGTAGGCAAGGAGATATATAAAATACGATTTTGCTATTTCTCCCAAATCAAAGGTTACTTCATCGGTAAAATTGCATTTATGAAAATGCCAGGGAATTCGGACTGAATATGCTCCAAAACATAAAGGCAGATCTTAGAATGCATTCCCATAGATTTAGATCGATCCATCTAGATCGACCTAACTCCCTGGGGGTTCACGCTAAATTGATGTCAGCCGAGCGCGCACGGTAGCTAATTACCCCCTTACAGCTTTTAGCAGGCGGGACAGACGCTAAGCTAACAGTAATCTAGTGAGACTCCCCACAGGGATAGATTAATCTAAAATCTGTGGGAATGGGGTCTTAGAAGAATTGTCTAACTCTGACTGTTACATTTTTAGTGCACACAGCCCGTATTACAAAAACCGCAAAACAGCAAAGTGAAGACTAATATGGCATTCACACTGTTCAGACTATATGAAGGTGCATGAAACACCCCTGTGTTCGCTAAACTCCGGTCTGTATGGACAGCAGACATCTCACATAGAGTTTTAACATATCTTCAGGAGAAGCTACCAGCGCCATTTGACCATGCCATAGATGTCGGTTGTGGTTCAGGTCAGTTCACACAGCTTCTGGTCCCTCACTCAGTCTTAAAGTTACATATGTAGCAGGCGTAGATTCCCTGTAACGCATTTAAAAAAAATCTACTTGTTTCTTACACGACTCAATAAAGACAACAAATCAAATGAATCATTCGATCAGCCAAAATTTGTTTAAAACTGCAACTTCTTCAAATTTATGGTCGAAAACTTTTAATCTCTCCGCCAAATGACGTAGTGGTGTATGACGCATTTTTGCTGCGTGCTCAATAGCATATTTACTAAAGAAGATTGGCGGAAACGACCTTGACAGCATGAAGACGCCTGTCGCCTCTGGCACTAGTATTCTTCGGGTGGCCACTTTTTGTTAACTTATGGATATTACCAGTGCCCTCCATCCTTCTGTAAACCCTGTATACGGGCTGACCAGACACACCATATGGGGCAGGTATCTAGGGAACATGAAAACCCTCAATAAAACAATTTCTTTTCTTCCTTCATTTGTAAGCTCCCGTACCTTCACCATAGTAGAAACTTGACAGCCAGAAAGGCGTTACACTTTCTTTTGCACCTTTTATAGTTCAAATGGCTAAAATTTGTCACTTGTTAGACGAGCAATAAACTGCAAACTACTTTTTACGAACGTTTTACCCATGTCACAAAAGCGCGCTTTTCACAGAGATGGCGCAATTCTTTTTCACTCCCCTGTATTATTCAAAATACGTACGATTTTGTCCAAGTCAGTTTGTAATTTGTAACCTAAATCATTTTGTGTGCATAAACCCGTATCCCATTATAAAACAGAAAGGTGCACATGTAGACTCGTTTACTGATGTATATAAAATGGCGCAGAGCATTCTTCTGTGTATGCTAAATTCCGGTCTGTATGGACAACGGACATCACAGATTTCTACCCATGTAGAAACTTGGCAGCCAGAAGGGCGTTTCACTTTAATGGGCCCTTTATAGTGCACGTGGATAAAATTTGGCACAGGTTAGAGGTGCAATAAACCGCGAACAACTTTTTTAAGAACGGGTCCCCATGTCACACAGTTCACTACTCACAAAGAAGGTGCAATTATTTTGTCATCCCTCTGTATTATTCAGAACATGTGCATTAAAACAGTAATTTCAGGGGTTTTTCGAAGTCTGTCTGTAATTTAGTGTGCATAAAACCTATATCGCATTAGAAAACGGCAAGGTGAACAGTACGACTTGTTTGGTTATTTTAATAATATATTTTAAAATATATGAAATGGCGTTCAAACGATTCGAAGGTGCAGAGCACTCCTCTGTGTACGCAAAATACCGACCTGTATGGACAACGGGCATCACAGATAGGGTTTTAACATATCTCCAGGAGAGATATCCAGCACCATATGACCATGCCATAGATGTCGGTTGTGGCTCAGGTCAGTTTACACAGCTTCTGGCCCCTCACTTTAAACTAGTGACGGGTATAGACATCAGCGCTAATCAGATTTCAGAAGCAATCAAAGGGAACAAAAGAAAGAATATCACATACAAAATGGGTGCTGCCGAATGTTTCCCAATCGCTGACCAGTCTGTGGAGCTAGTTACCTGTGTTCAAGCTGCCCACTGGATAGATATGGACAAGTTCTATGCTGAAGCTTACCGGGTGCTAAAACCGAACGGCTGCGTGGCACTGATTTCATATACCTTCCCAGAATTTGGCTCACATCCACCAGCAAAATTCTTGACGAAGTATATAAGGGATTATTATGACAAGCTTTGGGAGGCATCATGCCACGATGAGGTGATTAAACATGTTCATAACAGATACCCTGACGAAATATTTGCCTGTAGACCACCACTGGAAGATCATCTTAGGGACGACACAAAGACCATGGAACATGAAATGACGGTGGGGGAAGTCGTTGGATTTGCAAGTTCCTGGACTGGTTCCGTCAGATACCTAAAGAAATATTCCAGCAGTGATATATTGGAGACCATGCAGAAAAACATACTGGAAACATTGGGAGAGGATGCCACCTTGGATACTGTTGTACGTGCCACATTCCCAGTATTCATCTTATTCGGCAGAAAGCCTGGTTAAGATAAATCAACAATCAAACTTGTGAGATTCCATTCATGTAACATGTAGCATGAATTCAAATGCAATAATGTAAATTTGCCGATTTCCTTTGGCGAGATCACCATATAACTATCAGACGTCGCAATTAAACTATTCTTATACCACATCCAAGCGATTATTGTACATGATCACTAATTTTGACGCACTTAACGATTTGTCAAAAGGCAATTATGGGGGAAAAGCAATCTTGGATCTCTATGGCAGCTGTGCAAGCTTGATACGTCCATCATTTCTTGGAGCTGGGCGCATGAATCAACATGGAACATTCGTGTAAAAAGCTAATCGGATATTTAATGTTTCAAAAGATACGGGCTAGTGCGTATTCCTCTTTCACTGTTTAATATATAAATCATTGTCACTCTCCAGATATGTACATGGAACATGTTTTAGAGAAAGAAGCATAACAGTCACTGACTGCCACAAAGTGATTTGCCGAGTGTGCAACTGAAATGTATACAATCTAACACAGCACTCGTGAATTTTAAACATGTTTTATTTGCTCTTTGAAACTTCACGTATATGCCCAGTATCATGGTCATTAATCTAGCCTATGTACTGAAAGACTTATAACAATAAACGCTGGCATGAATCTGAAGAACTCAATGTTGTCATTAACTTGGCATTGAAACGGTTTTCGTGGGTGCTCAGGTAAAGGAGATCGAGATCTGAGGTACAGATTTTGCAATTTACCCCGAAATTCCAATTATGACGTATAACCTGATACGTAAAATGACATTGGTGTAAATTAATGCAAAGGAATTTGCAAAGTGAGCAGTTAATATTTATCTATTATCAGAAACAAAAAGGTAGTACAAATGTAATTTATAGGGCACTCACACTGGCTCTTTCGACCGCGGTCGAGGCCTGACTTCGGTCGTATCGGGGTTAACTTTTCTAATGTTAACGGACGACGTAGGCCTACCCCTGATTGCGGTCTAAATAAACCCAGATCGGGAGCGGGTTAAATCAGAGTTAACTCCGAATCGCAGTCAAGGCCGGATGTTTACATATGCAACGCATGTGCACACTGTGGTAAAAAAAACTTTGAGTTCTCTCCCTACTCCATATAGCCTACTCCGCTCTTAGTCGGTGTAGGCTACAAAGGTCTACAAATACAGCATGGGAAAAAATGAACATCGTTTTCCTCGAAAAAATTGCTGTCTGTTCCTTATCCTTGCCGCACGAATTTGCTTCAGTTTTAATGTATTTTCTCTCATGGATATATTTCTTGACAAGATTGAATTAAACATTTTGAACAGCATTACGATAATCTCCATTTGAACTCCCGCTATTTTGCGCAGATTCTAGTGAGAACAATAGAGCGCATGCTTAACAGGAAGTACGATTGCTGTCATACCCTGTCTGCTACCCCACTCGGAACTACTCGGATGTCTCCGCACTCGACAATAACCTCGGACGTGATACGGGGGCATCCATATTGATTGTTGATTTGTTGGGAAGGAACTACTTTCAACCTCGCGCTAATTTAGACCACAATTCTTTCAACGTCTGTATCTGTTTATCCTTTAAATCAAAGTCAATCTTAGTGCATTGTTTGGCAAACTGTAAAGCATCATAAAAACAGGGGTATTGACAGCTATCTTTATGAGCTGAATAATCGAATTGAGTGAGAAGGCATTTCCGGCGAACAAAATGCATGGATTTGGTGCATATTTCTCCGCCTATCACATCCGAGGTTAGTATGGAGCTTGCGGAATGAGCCGAGGATTGCCGATTGCTGCTACCCAGCCTCAGTAATCTAGCCCACGTCTGGCCCAGATCTGGCAACGTCTGGCAATATCTGGGCCAGATTTTGCCAGACACTTGCCAGATCTGGGCCAAGTCTGGCATTTATGCCACATTTTGCCAGACACTTGCCAGATCTGGGCCAAGTCTGGCAAAGTCTGGCATTTATGCCACATTTTGCCAGATGCTGCCCAGACTTGGGCCAGATATGGTACTTTCATTTTCAATTTTTATTTTTTATTTATTTATTTTTTATTGACCAGTGAGCTGAATGCATTGAACTGACGTCATTTGATAAATTTTGATTTAATTTATCTCTCTCTCTTTTCTTCAAAGTCCCCTCATAAGTGTGCTATTTGTTTAATTTGACTTGACACTTGAATGAATTCACTGTTCTAAAACTTTTTGAACTACTCGTTCCGCTGTTGTAAGATTCCGCTTTTTATGCTAAGCCGGTCAAAGACCCGGATGTAGCGTTTCTTAGAGTTATGGATATGAAAAAAGTACAAGCGTATCAAACTGATACAATTCGTTGAGTGATTTGATTCATGATGCGATTTATTTCGAAGGCATCAACACTGGCGACGAGGATTAACACTAGTGCAAAACTGTGAGCCAACTTTCTTTGAAAAAATGGAGGAAAAATGTGAAATTACGGAATTCGAACCGTACAGAAGTCCGGCCGGAGACATTAAGGTCACGCTCGACGTGATGGCTAGACAGTTTTAACCTCTTCGCTGACGGAAAAGATTGATCTTTTCAAAACCAACGGACGGCATGAATAATGAACAAAGATAGAAAATTAAAAATACATGACAGAGGAGACGCGCGCTTATGTTGTATTCAGCAGGGGTAGGTGTACAAGATATTTTCAGGACTCTCCCAAACACAGGTTAGAAACATGAATATACATAAGACAGTTAACGCTTTGAATGAAATTGGTACACCAGAAACTGTGAGTATGATGAAACCGAAGCCATTTGACAAACCAAGCCAGTCTAAACATTACGAGTTTAGACATGAAAAACGAAGTAGAAACTCCCTGACTGAGAAAACATGGAACGTTGGATCACTTTGCAAAAGTCTGCAAAACTGAAACTATTATTCATGTAAACGACAGCTTTGAACATGATAATCCAGGAGTGCATATA
>NW_019775515.1:0-11998 GCF_001039355.2 Lingula anatina
ATATTAATTGCATATTTAGGGAGAGTCTCCCTGGAGTTGGATCAATCTGCAACAGTAAAATTGGGAATGAGCCCTGAGAATATTGTCCAACATTAACAAGTGCAGTCAGGATTGTGTCCATGAGGTGATTAAAAAAAAAATTTGTCCTGAAGATAAGATCAACACTACATGTGACTTCCATCTACATACTACACTGTGCCGAATGTATGACTTTGATTTCTGTATCAGACATGAGCTTTTTCTGCAGAAACGGGGAACTCTGGGTTTTTTAATTCACGCTAAGGTGGCCCCCAGACCCCCAGCCAGTTAGGTGTTGGGTCCCATGATAAATGTTCAGAGTTTTTTTTTTAAACCTAGGTTCATGTCTGTTTTATTCACATGGTACTAAATTAGTTAAGTACCCGGTACTGTTTAAGATGGTTTTCAGACTTCTGGAGATTAATTGTCTAGATGTTTGCTAACTTACTAGTACAAAGATTTATAATGGTCGAATGTGATTTTGGTTTAGATAAAAAAAACAGGAACCACTTTGAATTCAATCATTAAAAGATATTGTTCATGTTTAAATGTTGATGTTTATCACTTATTTACTTGAATCACACACATACACACATGCACACACACATACTTACACATGCACGCACACACACATTTCCTTATGTTTGATTTATTATTAATTCCGTGTTAACAATAGATATTCCTTGAAATGACTGCAGAGGCTTAACCCAGCCAGTCAATAGCTCAGCAGTGTGGGTTAGGCAATTTTACCATTGATTCTTAATTCTCTGATGATTAATGATAATCAGGACATAATCATTATCTGCTTTCACTTAGTTTTGCAGTGCCCAAAGGTTAATGACAGGGCTCTACCCTGGGGTCCATTTCCCTGCTGCCATTTACATGTAATATAAACTAGCCTCTTTATGCATAACGAGGGTTAGAAAAAGACCAGTTTTGTTCTCAATTGTCACGGTGTTCCCATTACATTGTCAACAGTGGTTGATGGATGGTCACTTCTCTTAGCACCTTTGGTTTGGATGACATAGGATGGCTTATACTGCTTATAATTGGATTTTGTAGTTTTCTTGTAGAATGGGTCATGTATGATTAAACAATTAAGTTGATTACTACTGATTATATTTAATCTAGATGGATAATGAGTGATTATGATTGTAGTGTTGGTATTGTTGGTTGTTGTGGTTGATATGGTTGAGTTGTTCTTGATTGGGATGGTTGTGTTGGTTGTTGTTGTTGTTGGTTATGATTGTGGTAATGATAATTATTATTGTTAACCCTATGAAAATCCATTTTTGGCCAGAATGAACAGCTGTCATCCCTTTTATCATGATGGGTGGATGATGGATGATGTTGGTAATGGTGGTTGTGGTTGATATGGTTATGTTGTTGTTAGTTGGTTGTGGTGGTACTTGTTGGTTGTGGTTGATACGGTTATGTTGTTGTTGGTTTTGGTTGATATGGTTATGTTGTTGTTGGTTGTGGTTGATATGGTTATGTTGTTGTTAGTTGGTTGTGGTGGTACTTGTTGGTTGTGGTTGATACGGTTATGTTGTTGTTGGTTTTGGTTGATATGGTTATGTTGTTGTTGGTTGTGGTTGTTATGGTTATGTTGTTGTTGGTTGTGATGATATGGTTGTAGTGATGATAATGAAGTAACTGTGTTGGTGGTATTAAAGAGACACAGGTAGCCAGACATCAACTGCAGGATATTCGGACTAAATAGATTTTCACCACTGACAAGGTGGTTATGTTTTCCTTCATGTTAGTTTGTGGGTTGGTTTGTCTTTGCACAGTATTACGCAAAAACTGATGAGATTTTCAGCATAGATCACAAATGGGTTAGGGAAGAAATGATTAGATTTTGGTGATAATGCATTAGGGTTAATTAATCAATTGATTTATTATGCCCAGATTTTGATAAAATTTTCAGGAAAGGTCACTATGGAAGAAATGATTAGAATTTGATGCTGATTAATTTACTAATTAATTAAATTAATTTATTGATTGAGGAATCATTTGCAGATTTTGATAAATTTTTTTGGATAGGTCACAAATGAGCAAAGGAAGAAATCTTAAGATTTAGAGATGATTGATAAATAAAATAATGGTTTATTATTAGTTAATTATTTGTCTTCGCAAAGTGCTTTTCTAGTTTTCAAATGGGTTGGAAAAAGTTCATGACAAGGCAATGTCCAGGGGATGCCTATGTGTTATGTGATTCTTAACGTTAAAAAAAATCAAAGGGAATTTAAAGGTTAATGTGCAAATGCAATTTCTTTGATTAATGTTTTTCCTGTTATGCTTCACAATATTATTCTTAATGTGTCTGTTGGGAGCTAATAGGTTTTAGGTATCTCTCTCTCTCTCTCTCTCTCTCTCTTTTCCCCTTCTCTCTCTCTCTCTCTCTATCTCTCTCTCTCTCTCTCTCTCTCGCTTTTCCCCTCCTCTCTATCTCTCTCAAATACATATTCTGTGGTCAACAACCTCTCATTATTTTCCAGACGCCTCTTCCGTCTTCCACCTAAATGAGCGCAGTGTCAGAATTTAATTATTTCTTGTGTCTATGATATCTGTGCTGTGTATGTCAGTGACAGAGGTGTGGGTAGTAAGCTGTGAAGTCCTCAGAGGTTCTTATGGCTAGTAACACTATAAATCTGCAGATTTGGAGCTCTTTAAGATGATATAAAGTGATAGCTGCTGGGGAAGACGAGGAAGCAGTGAACAGGGTGTTATATATACAATTGTGAAGCTTACTACTGGTCCATCTGACTAAGACTTAAAAAGCAAAAATGAAAATCACTTACAAGTCAAGACATTTTACCATTTTATACAATACAAAAATAAGCTGGTTAATGAAAGAATTTGTTAATTCTGTAAAAGTGATATAAAAGGGAAGTGACTAAAAATCCTTTTTTTATCGCACTGGTTTTGGAAAGAAAATAAAAAGATGTGGATTTTACAAGAAGTTTGTCTTCAAATTATTGTTACAGTAGAAATATATATATATTTTTTACATATATGGTAGGAAATGAAAAAAACTAGCAAATTTTTACGACCGCAATATGAGCTTCACTGAGCCAAGAACGATTATACGCATTAAAAAAAAATTGTAAACGCAATGGGTTAGATATTCTGCTGTTACCTGGTACATGTGACGCTCTAATAGATAAATGAATATTAAACAATGGTGGATACTGGTAACAAAGGACTCAGGTGTGGTGTGACGCCAGTGCTTACGTGATGTGCGTGCAGAGAAGAGACACCACAGATCCATTCTTTTGTTTTTTGACACCAGGCATGGTGTAAGAAATCTTGGTAACATTCATGTAGGGAAATCGTAGGCTGGGAGCCACTTCTACTCATGTAACAAGAAAATGTTGAACAAACAGAATCATTATAGAGGCAGAAGAACTAGTATTATATTAGTACCAGCAGGTAAAATACCGGCTGGGACATTGACTGAATGACAGCAATTAGTTTCCAGAGACTTATTATTATAATAATAATTATTATTATTATTTATTATTATTATTATTGGTACTATGTCAGATGTGGGAAGGGGAGGAGAAGAAAGAATGCACCAAATGCTCTCTTGTTACAGTTCAACCACCTTCTTCAACTGCACTGTTCATTGTGATTGTCATGTCATTTGTAATTTCAACTTCAGAAGCTCCTTGTCTTCCTTGTCTGGGAGATATTTTGATTAGATGAGAGCATTAACATTTATAACCAAGTTCTGACAGGTTCTGTCAGCAGCAGTTTTATCAGCTTTGTACTCAGAAGCCTTTTTGAAATCTGTCCCGTGTACTTTTGATCCAAGAGGCCGTATTTCTAGTCACTTTGTTGCAGTTTAACTTAAACCAGGCTGCCTGTATCCCAGCAGACCATGTAATCATGTCTCACCACAGAAAGCCGATCTAATCCCTCTGTTATCCCTCTGGCCTGGTTTTAATGAATTACTCTGTCTAGTAATTAGGTTTGTGGGATATGGTTGAAAATCCTAACCATGAATACATAGGAGAGCAATGGTTCTAAGATGGGCTGTCACACATTAATTCATATAGGAACTGATTCCTATTTCAATCAAGAGTGACAAAAATATAGGCTGCATGAATTAATCTCCTTAGCTCTTTTTGAGACATTTTTTTAGATGACTGTCTTATTAGATTAAATTTTATTTGTATTTTTTATTTATTTATTTATGATGATAATTATTATAATTATTGTTATTATTATTATATTTTTTTGTTATTATATCGTTTCCACTGGTATTTTCCTCAGATTTTGAAGTATACCGGAACCTATAGCAAATCTTGTGTCAATCTATCCCCATGTACTGTAATGTCTATTCCTCTGGCCATTTGATTGCTGGTTTACGCTTCATTTGAAACTATATCAGGTCACTGTCTTCAGGCATTTTGATTAGTTCAAAGTATTGGATTGCTGGACATGACTGATGGGTGGTTCTTGGAAAATTTGTTTCATTAAAAAATGACCTGTCTTCAAAAAGCTTGGTTGAACTGATATCTCAGAAAGTGACCCAGGGACATGTTGTTTGTAATTGGTTGGTGGTTTAAGTATTTTTTTGTCTTAAATCTTCCTAATTTTAGTGCACAGAGATTCTGTTTTGGGCATGTAAATGAAAACCTCTGCTCAAAATGTCAGGTGCAATGAAAGCGTGCATGTTTGAAGTCAATACAAAAATTAAGATCATATTATAGTCATTAGATATTTTGGGGTTTTGGGTTTGGAACTTTATAGACTTATAGTTGGTTGAAGATGCAAGGAATGGTTGTCATTTGAACATTTTTCACATCATAATCTGGTATTTAGTCCCATTGAATTGCACGGACATTTGCCAAAATTTTTAATAACTCTTAGCTTAAAGAACTGACAGACACTTTCAAATATTTTGCAGTCTTATCAGTGACCTAAGATTGCTTTGTAAATTTGCCAAATTAATCTAAAAGAAAATTGAATGATTCAGAGTCTCTTCATATAACATTCAGATAAAATAATAAGGCCACCTGTCTTCTCTATTGATCAGTGTTGTGGCAGCTAGACATTCAGACAAAGGGCACCTGTCTTTTCTGTTGACCAGTGTTAACGTTGTGACGGACATTCAGATAAAGGCCGCCTGTCTTCTCTATTGACCAGTGTTGTCAGAGGCAGATTTAAGCTGTCTTCTGGGTCTTCTGGAAGACGGTCAGATTTTCAAGTTAACATTGTCCGGTATCTAATTTTTTTCTGTCAGAAGATGGAGGATGGATCAACAAAGATAATTTGGAAGACTGTCAGAAAATATCTCTGGATCTGTCCCCCTGGTTGTGAAGCGCAGGACTCTAAGGTGACCACGTCATTTGAGATTGACAGGACTCGGGATGACACAATTGTCTGGACAAGTATCAGGATGTGGAGCCCTCTGTTTCCTTGGTGAATTACGTCTGGGAATGGAAATCTTTCATATCACTGTTGCAATTCTTTTGAAATTTTCAGAAAATGTGACAAAAATTATGAATGACTTTTTTATGTACAGACACAGATGTGTCTGTACATATTGCCATCACCTGCGTCTGTCGTCGCCGATGCCGATGGTGATGCCGATGGTGATGCCGATGCCGATGCCGTGCACTTTCCTTGTAAACACGATAAGTGGAGGGCAGTTTTACTTTTTGGCTTTATATTTAAAGAGCTGGTGAATATTCATAAAACGCAGGTCAAGTTCGAAAATCAGCATGATCGGGCCATTATTGTAGAATTTATGCTGTTTTTTCACTTTTCAGCATATTTTTTACATTTCCTCAGATTCAATTCTTAGGCATGTTAACAGTCTCACTATTAAACTTATAAGATACGTAAAAGTTTTTGTTTGACATTTCCTGCATCTTTACAGCATTGTTAGTTGATTTTGTAAAAATGATGGTAAACTTGTTATCGTGTATTGTGTAATAAAGTTTCAAAAATGGAAATAAACTCATATCATTGCAGTTTGTCAGATTCAATCATTCACTATGTTCAGAATCTCAGAATGGAAGAAATTGGACATTTAACACTGCTTTATTGATATTTTTCCCATCTCNTTAGACTTGGACTTAATTGTTTTCTTTTGGAAAGGTATTAAGTTAATAACATGCAGGTAGTCACATGCACTGCGCATTGAAAATAACAATTTCTTAGATGAAAATAATTTAAAAGACTTTAACTTGATTGGGGATGTTTTGCTTTTATTTTTCAGAAGTTTATTGTGACTGAACAATATAGTATGTTTGCAATTGCCCACCTAATACACCAAACTTACTCCTAAAATAATGTGATCAATGACACATCAGTGTCTATATGTAGATGAACGGCCATTCACTTCCTTTCAAGTTCAACATTTATAAATCAAGATTCAGTATTGTAGTAAGGAACAGGTTTTATCAAAAATTATGATCATATCAGTTGGTTTTCAGTTTAAGGCAAAAACATTAACATTTTTAACAGAAGACAAATCAATTGGTACCCCCCCCCCCTTTTATAGAAAGAAACTTTGGCTAACATGTTACACCAAAAATAAATTAATCTTTTCAAAGGGAAAAATGATCAATCCTTCAGAATCATTCAAAATTATATTCTGTGTCAGCATTGTATGCAAAAAACTATAGGTACCCTGCATTTCAGTTTTGTTACAATCACTCAAAAGGAATATTCTTATTTTCAGAATTTATGACTTAGAATAAATACAGGATATGTAAAATTTAAATTTTCTCATTGAAAAGATCTGAGTCATTACAGTACTTTATTTCAACAAGTTACTGTATAACAATGAATTATTTATACATGTATGGCTGTTTATACTGGACCAGAGCAGAAAGGTTCTGTCTGCAAGAACTGAATTAAAGCATTACTTTTATCTATAAGGATTAACTTTTTTGTGCAACTGGACCCGAAGGATTTATCATGTCTGAAATAATTCTAAGTTCTGTGTTTAAATAAACACTGTCTTCTCTCATGCTGTGTTCTAACTCCTACGCAGATTGTTTTAGCTACCACGCAGATTGTTATAAACACAGATACCGTATTTAACTTGCAAATGAACCAATGTTACCAGCTATAAAACAAAAACCAAGGGGAGTTAGACCAGCAGTGTTTGTACAATGTTGTAAGATTATTTGTTGTTACAGATGGAAACTGTGTATTCTTTACCGAGTGTAACCTTTATACGCAAGATTTTTGTGTTCAATTTAAATTGCAAATCTAATTTTTCATGGTGGCTTTCTAACTTTTAAGCCGCCCCCAAACTCCCAGTCATAACACCCCTGAGCATCTTTTTCCCTTTTTTCCTTTCAACCCAAAATCATGTCAGTACTTGAATAAAAAGAAGAAAGGAAAAAAAACATCAATATTCATGCTAGAAAAAACCACACATCAATTACTGTAGGTCTAAATTCATCCTGGAAAATTGACCGCAAATAACTTTGTCGCAATCATTCTGATATGATCTGATAAGAATGGCAACTGACATGCATCAATCATCGCATACAATCTGCATGACGCGCTCATTAAACCCACATGAAAAAAGCAAATTGGAATTGGAGGGGTAGAGGGGGGGATAACTGTAAGTGCATCAGAATATAGAAAAGAATTGATGACAAAAATGAATAATTCAATAAATTTTATGTTGTTCAATTAAGTTTTACACCAGTTTTAGAGCTCTGTATTTTATGTTCATATTAGATTTCCCCTAAGGTCATCTGGCCAGACATGCCAGCCTTCAGATATGTTTTGTGGAAGTTCACAGCACTGGACACTGATCAGCGGACAGAATTACTTTCATCAACTTCATTTTCATTTCCATTAACATCCAAGATTGGGTATGGATTTCAAGATGCTCTATAATCAGTATTACATAACTGATAATATCTCAACTTTTGTGCAATGTAATATCTCAAGTTTTGTGCAATGTGTTTAAAGCCATTACAAGATCATTTGCCCGCAATGCAAAATTGCCCCCAGAAATCTCAGATTAGAAAGAAGTGATCTGTTCAGGAAGACGAGACAGGGTATTAAGAGATGTAATGGACTATAATTGTTGTTAACAATGACCATTATCTTGATAGCTTTATTTTTGGTGATGTGCACTTCCTGACTGTTCCACGCATGTATGTCACTAAGACCCCATTTCCAGAGATTAGATCGATCTACTTTAGATCGACCTAACTCCCTGGGGGTTCACGCTAAATAGCTGTCAGCCGGGCAGACACGAAAGTTATATAATTACCCTCTTACAGCTTGTAGTAGGCGGGACGGACATTTAAGCCGGATTATCTGACAGTAATCTAGTGAGACTCCCCGCGGGGATAGATCGCTCTAAAAGCTCTGGGAATACAGCCTTACACACACCTTTACACCCATTCACACCACCCTGAGCTTCAGAGCTGACTTGACACTAACCTTTTCACTGTAGCCTATCTCCATCGTGTCAAGTAACCTCTGACGAAAATAGTTTGACCTAGTTTATATAAGCCAATCGAATCCATGTTTCAAAATTTTTCACCAAAGTTTGGTGAAAACGCTGATTGGTTGATCGTCAATCGGCAATCCTCGGCTGATTCCGCAAGCTTCATACTAACAACATAGTTATTGTCGAGTGCGGAGACATCCGAGTAGTTCCGAGTGGTTCCGAGTGCATAACCGTACACAAAGAAAGCATGGAGTATATCGGAATTGAAACCAGAGCAGTATGATGCCCTGCATCATTATCTACTGAGGGATGATGTATTTTGCGTGCTGCCCACAGGTTACGGCAAGTCCCTGATATTCAGCCTTATCTTTGATTGGTCCGGATTTGAACAAAGCGCGCTTTGATTCGTTCGCGTTCATTGGCTAGATCGTTCAATGAGTCATTGAGTGCGGGCTTTAAATTTGATTGGCGGGCGGCGGGAGCACTCGAATCTGGTCAGAGGTTACTTGACACGATGGAGATAGGCTACAGTGAAAAGGTTAGTGTCAAGTCAGCTCTGAAGCTCAGGGTGATTCACACACACACATATCCCCATAATCATTATCACCAGCTCTCATTACCACCTCTTTTTTTGTATGTTTTTGTATCTGTCTGTTAGCAACATTATGGAAAAAGTTATGGACAGATTTTGTTGACATTTTCAGGAAAGCTCACAAATGGGTTAACTACATTTTGATGATGTTACATTAATTAATTCTATTTCGTTTCTATACAAATGAGGTCATACGAGATTCCCGTTTTATGCGAGAGCATATGCGCACTTGCGCACATCTCCACTTCCGGTTTTTTGTCGAGCAAGCACGGCACGTGGAAAAATTGTGGCACAAAAATTTTCAAGAATATTCTAATATTATGGCTGAAAAGGTCGAAAGTAGACCAAAAGTTAAGAAAAATACGCATGGCCACAAGAAATCTTCCGACGGGAAGTCGAAAGAAAGTGGTGACTCAGGTTTGGTTTCTCTGATTGTTAGTTATATATTATTTATTTATATTATGCATTATATATTATACATTATTTACCAGTCACACGTACACTGTACCAGTACCTCAGATCTATAAATATTGGTGGCTGGAGCAGAGACAAGAGGCTCCAAAGCCACAGATCAAGAAACCTTACAGATCTATTTGGAAAGTCTATTAACTTTGTATTATAGGCCAACTATTGGCAATATATTAAACCCACTGGTATGTCAAAAGTACAAATGTTATTAGTTGAATTTAATTAGTTAAAAGTGGGTTATCAGTGGTAAGTTGGACAAACAATAACGAGTTAAACTGTTTGGGATGGTCCTAATACTGCAGCTTTGAAGTTATACTAATGTAAAGGATAAGCTGAGTTTAACAACTTGAGATGACCAGTGCATTTGATGACCATAAAGAGTGACCGTTCGATTCATGCATCATAATGACAATATCCTGTAGAATTGGAATAGACATGATTTGTTATCTAATTTAAACTCTATGAAGTTATAGTGATGATCAGTAAAAGTGAATTAGTACTATTATATTATTGTAGCAATGGTCATTTGTTTTGTGTCCATGTCATTTATAAAATGAACATGTAATAATTGTAGCAAGAGGTTATTTATCATAGGAGCACAGTGCCTCTTGTAGCCATGGCAGAAGTTTTGATAAATTATACAAAAGATAATAATAATAATAATGATAATAATAATAATAATAATAATAATAATAAAAGAATATAAAAATGAATTGAGTATACAAATTAATATAGAAGACAAACTGAATACGTTTTCAACCAGTTTAAATTTCAAATTTTCACACTAACCATCACCAGGCTGTAACTGGAAAACACTGATTTTTTTTGTGTGTGTGTGTTTGTGTGTGTCAAGCTGTATTTTTGTTTAAGATCAAATTTGCTGGGTATTATTAATAAGGCAACTTCCTTTTATAAATCAGTGTGATTGGATTATGTGTTATTTATTGATTTAGTTATTTGTTTGTTTTTTAAATATTTTTGCAGTTTGATGTCTGTATATTTGCCAGCTTTGCTGTCTGTTTACTAGTTTAGTGCTGTTTTTTTCCTGATCTTATGATTTTCCCACAACAGACTGATTAATCCAATCAAAATTACCAATATATGTTTATTTTTTTTCCCCAAACACATACAATTTTCTCCATTTTGCTCCTGTTGAAAAGACACAGTAGCTCATTACTGTTTGAGAAAAAACATGACATGTGTCTTTTATATATGTGTGTTATTAAATGAAAGGTTTGTTATAAAAGGACATTTTGTGAAGTGAAATTGAAATTATTTCTGTATGACTGTGTATATATCAGTCAGAAGCATTGAATATTTTGAAAATATTTTAAAAGATAAATATCCAGTTGTGCAAAATGTGTTTCAATAATTAGGTAATCATTGACAAAGCTAGTTAGAAACCGCAATGGAACTGCATGTTCAGTAAGATAAAATAAATGATAGGACTGTAATTATGAAGGCTCTTCCAGTGTAATGACAAAATAGAAAATAACTCGAGAATAAAGAAAGCTGGTGGCATGTGGGGAGATGACAGATTCATACCACAAAATAGGGAATTAAACTACTTAATGCTTGTCCGCACCTTGGTTCTGCCCCAGGGTATTGTGATTAAATACTGCCCTATTACTTCCAGCTTTACAGGGGGAAATAAAAACTTATTCCCACTTGAGAAAAAAACCAAATCTTGGCACTGGTTGATCCTAAATAAAAGCTCCCCGAGGTTAAATGTTGATATCTTGTTGGTTTTTTTAAAAATCCCTTGAGAAGATTTGCGGCTTATCAGATCTAATTGAAAGTTGGTATAATAAAAGTGAACATGTGTATTTTGAGAGCCACTGTGCTGGGAAGCAATTTTAGCAGTGATAGATATGGGAGCCTCAAAACTGGCGCAGGGAGAAAAAAATCAATACCAATTACCCCAGTTGATATCTTTGAACTGCAGCTCTCTCGACATTAAAGCATTTGCTGCGAGATTACGCCACAAAGTTTGATCAAACTGCACTCTTCAGTTTTAAAAATCCATACTTTGTTATACAAATTAGGGCTGCTGAATTGTTTCCATAAGATTGCCTATTAACATTGAACTTCAAATTAACAAACTACAGGGTATCTTGGTAAAAATGTTATTAGTGTTTGTTGATTTTAATCGCTTGACAGAAGAAAATGTACACTCTGCCAGCCAGCTTACTTTGATTGAATACAGGTTTATTTTACAAACTAAGTCTTTATGGACAGATTCTTTCAAGGTCTATAAACGCTTCCAATTTGGTGAATTTGCATGCCTGCAGTTAAATTTCACTGTGCCTGTGGCATTTTTTTAAATCTAGATATAGCTAGGTTATTTTCCTCAAAGTTAGTTTCTTATAGCCACCACTTTTAAATCAATATATCAAACCATTGCTAAGATGTACAGTAGTTGCTATCCAGTGGGTAGTGATTGCAGCATTACAGTAGCATCCTCCTTTAGGTATCAG
>NW_019775515.1:12255-65841 GCF_001039355.2 Lingula anatina
AAAAATAAAAAAAGAATGTTATCCAGCCCCTTTGATAAGTTCCGTAAGAGTTTGCAAACAAATTGTCACATTTATTATGGAACCTAATGTCAATATGCCAAGTTTTCTAGAAATTAGTCCGGGCGGCGTATGGACAGTATTGACACCCTGTCCATACTGCTTCATTCATTTATCTCACATTCTGGGAAGAGTTCAAGTTTTCTGTCCAGAATCATCAACATGTTTCCAATGGAGTCTGTCAGTTGATTTGATTTGATAGAAATAAATGGTGGCAGATTGTTGTGTGTCCTGACTGGTGAGGTGGTAGAATATGTCTATAGGTTGAAAGGAATGAAGTACTGTTGCTGATGGTGAGAGTGTGTATGTGTGTGGGAGAGAGAGAGGGGGAGAGAGAGAGAGAGGGAGGGGAAAAAGAGAGGGGGGGGAAGAGAGGAAGAGGCAGAGAAAGAGAGAGAGAAGGAGAGAGAGGAAGAGAGAGCAGGGAGAGAAGGGGAATCAGCAGAATTATAGAAGTGACAGTTGATAGAGAGTGAAATTTCTTCAAACATTATGACCTTGATCATCATCTCAACAATTATTAATAATTTTATATTGTGTTAGGTGTGACTGCTGCAGTACAACCAGTCACAATCCAGCTTAACATTAGGTGAATGCCATGTTTCCAGTCCAGTTGTGATGACAGAACTAAGTACATGGTTTTCCACCAGACCTTGTTATAATGGTTTCTAACCACATTAAGCCCTTCCAATCTCTCTATTGTCCCACTTACCTCCACTGTAATTAAGACTTGCCATTTGCTGTTACACTTAATTCCTATGGTAATTGCTTAGATGTGTACTAAGTTAAAGCATCATAACTTGACTGGAAACACATCCCCATGAAAGTTATTATGGCCAGTGACCCATATAACATTGCAATTACACTTTTCCATTTCATTGTCCCAAAGACCTAGATTACTGAACTTTTATTGATGGCAAGGACAATGCAGAATTATCCACGACTTTTCATATCCTGCTGTTTCACTTTGTGCTCACAGAATGAAATGCGGTTAAGTTTTCTGACTCAGTTTGTGGTCAAGGAAACTTGTTATGTGAGAGGCGAGGCATCATTTTATTCAGTTGTTTAGGTGAAGGCTAGCTAGGTTAGCTGAGGTAGGTGCTGCCTAATTTCTTGAGGTTGATGTGTGAAGATCCTGAACTCAGATGACAGAGAAGTGTTGCTAGGGTATATTAATAAATAACATGGCATTTATCTTGCTACTGACAAATATTGTCTTTGCTTAAAGACAACCACTAAGGGTGCATTCCCAGAGATTTAGATCGATCCAGAAATTTAGATTTAGATCGACCTAATTCCCTTGGGGTTCACACTAAATTGCAGTCTGTTGAGGGCACCATAGTTAATTACCCTCCTTACAGCTTTAAGTAGACGGGACAGACACTTAAGCCGGCTAAGCTGACAGTAATCTAGTGAGACTCCCCAGAGGGATAGATCGATCTAAAATCTATGGGAATGGGGTCTAAGATATAAGTATATGAAATTAGTTTATTGGAATATACTGGCGAACTATGAAACATTATATTGACCTTTATTGACTTGATTATATGTAATTATTTGATTGTCTTTTTCATTTTAGGATGTATTTTTATTATTTTATTTTATTTTATTTTGTTTTGCTTAATTTTTTGTGAGACAGAAAAAAATAATGACTAGACTTACAGTACATCTGGATTTGTCAATATTGTTTGAATCATTTCTAATCTAATTATGTTAGTTGCCTTTACTTCTACCTAAACAACATCTGATATTGAGAAGTGGCACCAGTGTGAGAGATAGTGTATGTATGTGTGGAGAATGCTTGAATCTGGAGGGTTGGCAACTCGGATATATCTCATCATCTGCAGAACTTGGCAGGAATTAATTGTTTCCTGCAAATCGTAAGTAATTGATTGAGTCACAGTACCAAGTGGTCCACCCACACACACTTAGTTTTAGGGCGCATTCCCATAGATTTTAGATCGATCTATCCCCATGGGGAGTCTCACTAGATTACTGTCAGATAATCTGGCTTAAATGTCCCTCCCGCCTACCAGAAGCTGTAAGAGGATTAACTGCTGTGCACGGTTGGCTGACTGCAATTTAGCGTGAACCCCAGGGAGTTGGGTCGATCTAGTAAGATCGATATAAATCTCTGGGAATGCCCTCTTAGACCCTATTCTCAGATCGATCTAGCAGGATCAACCCATCTCCGAAAGGATTCTTAAGCTGCTAAATGATAGTTTATTATCCACAAACAGGTTCAGTAGGTGTACTTGACATCAGAGTCACTGAAGCTGAATGTAATTTAGCGAAAAACCCCTCAGAGATGGGTCAGTCCTGCTAGATCGATCTGGGTATTGGAACGGGGTCTAATTCTTTCATATCAAAAGGCAGATGTATAAATCTTCTGGTACCTGGCCTTTCTGTCATATTCTTTTATATTAAAAGTTTCTGTTCAGCGGAGAAGCAGATTGTTAATCTCTATACAGAGAAAAGGGGTTTAGAAATTCACTGTAGATGTTTTTTATAAGTCTGTTTTTATCCCTGTGTGAGTTAATGAAAAACATCTCCTTACCAAAGTGAAATTGTTTAGACATGAACTGAGCTGATTCAGTTTTTGAATTTCTCTTGACCTTAAGATTAATGAAGAATTTATCAAATTCTAAGCCAGTTTACTTCCTTTTCCGAAGACAGCTAAAAGTGGAGTCAGAGTACACCACTGGTCAAGCCATTTCTCACAGGTCAGTGGGTCTGTAGGTGGACAATATTGGTCTCACTTATTAGACTGACCTCTGACACCTCAAGTCTTGAACCAAGTGGGCTCAGATTTTAATAACTTTTATCAAAAATTTTAGAATAGACTTCTGTGTCCCCTTTTCATATATGTTACAGTATTTTAAGTCATAAGATGATAGTTGGAGTTGCAAATGCCAGTCCATGTAGCAGAACTCTGAGGAACAAAACAAATGTTATTTCTTAGCTAATGTATAATCATCATTCCAGTAATTTCAAAGTGGTGGGTAGGGGTACTTGTGCCAAAAAAGTGGACCTTTTAAATACCCCCTTAGTTGGTAAACTTGATAAATTGTTTGGATCAAACCATGATTTGGATCAGATTTTTTCAGACCTAATGGCGATTATTTAAACCCCCTCAACATCAAAACCTACAGAATATTCTCTAAATATCTTTTATCACAATAATCTCCATCATGTCTGATAGTAATCTGCTGTTATTAAGTTGATTTAAACAAGCTTTACCTTAGAGATTTTTCTCAATGCGCCCTGGGGAGTGAGTTTGAAGTGAGAAAATTTCCAGTAACATATAATTATTTCCAGAAATATTTTCAATTAAAGAAGGGAAAATGATCAACTACTACTCAGAATGCCTCAAGAAAACAATTTATGCTTTGGTCAATCTATTGCTAGCTTCATAGTATTTATAGAAACTGTGTCTTATTTTTCTTAAAAGTAATTATTTTCTAGGCTGGTAGCCAGATGTAGAACAGTGAAGAAGCAAATTTAGCTGTTCCTACAAATCTGTTCCACAGGGCCTAGTTCACTGCTGTATATATAATTGATTATCAAAAAGAAAAATGTACAGGGGGGCTTTGGAGAAAGACATGCTGGATGTTATGCAGAGTTTGTGAATCAGCCATCAGGTGTTAGAAGAAAATGATCACTATGATTCTGACACATTTTTGAACATCTATACTAGTAACAGTATACTCGGGGGGGAAATGAAATGAAGAAATAAGAACTATCAGGGTTAAGGTTGAGCACATATGCCATAGACCTGTAGAAAACATGTATACCAAATGGCATGGGATTCCACAGAATAATGTTATCAACTAAAAGGTAACAGATCGATATAATACACAGGTGATAATAATTGAAGTGGTTGTGAAGAAAATTATCACGTTGATGATTCTGACTTATCTCAACACATTGATCATAACAGTTTTTTATATTTTAAATTTTTCTTTTATAATTTTGAATTATGACTATATAGCTTGGGGTTCCCTACAGCTGACACAATGTGTAGTTGTGTCTAACTCTTGACATGATAGGATGCTACCTCTTCTCCTTACAAACCAAAGTGAGAAAAAAACATAGAAAAAAAAAATCTGATATGGGTCATAAAAGAAGATCAAAGACTCTGAGAAGATGCCTTTTCTTGTCTGTTTCAAACTGATTGTTCATTCACATCTTTTCTTACAAGATCCTAATGAACTTCAGAGTAAACCACACCGAAGCCATTTAGGAAAGAGACTGAGTACAATAAGTGCTCTTCTCAATATCCTAGAATCAAGCACTTCCCCAGGAAGGTTTCCCAGGAATTGATGACGGAGAATTTCCTGGAGAAAGCTGCAGGATGCAGCGGAAGTTCTATGGGATATCCCACAGTGAGGAGAACTGATAACCTTGTGTAAGAATCTTAATGTGGAATCGATTTCATATTTTCTAAATGAGGTATTAATTGGATGAAAAAGGAATTTGTCTGGAGCCAGTGGGTGACGTTGCTCATTTTCTTCAGTTTTTTATGAGGCAACAAATGAAAGTTGTTTGTGGAATCTCAGAGTCTTATATGTGTCTCTTTCTTTATTCATCCTTCCAAATATCATGTCTTCATTATTCTTCTGTCTCTTTTTTTTCTCTGCACTCCCACCCTCAATCGAGCTCCCCCTCCCATCTCTATCTAAGTATAATTCTTAAATATTTGTCTGTCAGTGATTGGTAAGCTTTAGATTAAATCTTTGGCTTGTGAAATCTCCCCCCCCCCCTCTCTCTCTCTCTCGTCTCAATTTTAATAATTTAGTCACATTTTCTCAATTGTATGGCCAGCAGAGCCTTCACCTACAGGTAAATCGTGTCTAACAGTAATTGCTACAGAACTGCCTTCACATTGGTAAATGATTCCCCTATGTCATCTGTGCTCCTTGAAGCTGATGAAATGCCGAATATCCCAGATTAGACAAGAAGATGAAAGCTCTAATATACACTGAAAATGAAATCAGCTATCCATTTTGTCCGCTGGGTAAAGCTGACAGAATAATTCTTTTTGAAGCACTGCTTGCCTCATTTCCCTCAGTGGGTATTGACTTTCTATAGCCTGCACAAACATACTGCTTTACTTCTAGATAACCCTTCACAATCCACTTTTCTCTTCAGATTTCTTTTTCATACAAGTGGCTGCAATGTTTAGCCAATTTAAATCCTATCAACAGTTTCCTAGAAGTGCTGTAAAAGTCATGAAATTTTTCTGTCAGGGGTGCCTCAAAATCTGTGATTTGACACTCTGAGAAATACAGGAATATTTATGTATTTTGTGTCTCAATTCATACAGCACTTTCACAGTTGTATCCTGCATATTTAAAGACAATATTACATTTTTTGTCTTGAGAAGTGAAGATAGGTATAAGAGCCATACATTTTATAGTCTATGGACACAGTATTTCTATCATTTTTCATGGAATCAGTGCATGGTTTTCATGGCTGATATTAAGATAAATTTTCTACAAAAGAGGGAACTTGTTGAAAGTTTTTGTAGACAAATTAGTTTATGTTGATTAACCTTACATTAACTGTACTCGATCTAATAAAATCAAATTATTTATAACAAGTTAATTGTCATTTAGCACGTCTTATTTAGTTTATTTCAATATGCTTCCATTCCTCTGTTTTTTTTTTCAAGAGAATATAACTCCTCATGTGTTCACACTTGTATAATTTGTACAATTTCTTCTGAAATTTTACACTGAAACCATAATATACTGTAATAAAAAATGTACAATGACAAAAACTTCAAAATATTATTCCATACCTGAACTTTTACTCTGTGGCTTCACTTCTGTAATAGTCTTCTCTTCTTTTTCGTAGATCTGAAAGAAAAAGATCAGTGATTGAAGTATATATAATGTTGCCCCGTTTACCAATGGGAGTTGTACTAGTTTGTGATAATTAATATATGTAACACATGGTAAGTGCGTCCTGCATGATGACAATTCCATGAAACTTCTTTAACAGCTTGTCGTTAGTACAGACTGACACTTGTGAATTGTTCTGTTTAATAAATGTGTCTTGAATTTGAACATACAAGTCCAGCATGTCGTGTATGTGCACAGACGTTAGATAGTAGTATAAGTCCTCTTGGCTCACAGTGTATGTCACTGTAATTTTCACCGAGTGCACAAAGTGATTTACTTTGAATAAAGATTTCAAAATGATTTTGTGGGGTTAATTTATCAATGATTTGATGAAAAATTAGCCATAACTTCAGCGACAGCAGACACTATCTGGGGATTACAGGCATGTTCTGAATGTATCTATATTTTCTAATGACTCGACTGAGAAAAATTATTATTTTTCAACCACAGCAATAGATTCCCACAAGCTGCCCCTGAGGGATAGGTTCTCTGGGCAGGTGAAATGGAACCTATTCAGGACTTGAGGGAAAAAATTTCCTTGGTGTTTGATTTCTAAAAATTTCATGAAAAATATAGAAAAGAATTTACTTTAATTGCTTTTTATTAGATAAAAGATCTCACTTATTGTTTCCCTGCATTATAATACCAAGAGTAACAGTTGGGCCATTTAATAAAAAAATATGTGCACAGTACCAAATCATATAACAGAAAAGTTGGACGTTTAATATACTGTTATAATATAAACAATACTTGACAAGTTGAAGGAAAACCATATATGTCAGTGCATGCTGAATACCCCTTCCACAACATAAAGTTTAGGATAATTTCCATTTGAAGGAGTGAGGAACTGAAATTTCTTTAAGAATCTGTCAGGAACAAATTTGATTCAGGTGTCATTGAATATGCAGATGTTTGTAATCTTAGGCAAGGTTCAAGTTCAATGTGGTAGATGTGACAAGCTAGGTTGAGATTGTGCTGGATATCTCTAAGGTAGTGTTTAAAACTCTGGCTGATTGTGTTAGCTGTGACAGTGCCATTGTGTTAGGTGTGATTATCTCCTTTACTTTCAATCTTCATTGCTTTCTCAATCTCCTCCATGGTTACCATAACAGAGATATTTTTCTGTCTGTTTCCAACAACCAGCACACCCACTGCTCAGGAATAAAAAAGGGGACTTGAGGAATGTCTGTGATGTGGTTAGCACAGTTAGACACGTCTTGCAGAGAAGGGTTGTAATGAGCAGCCCGGGTGACCTAGTTGTCATGACATAGCATTATACACTGGGTCAGGTTCACTAAGTTTACATGTGTCACAGCTTGTTGTCCATGTTATGTCGTTGGCACACCTGGTGCGTTCACACATTTGTTCTTAACACGTGGTGCATGCACCAAATGTAACATTTTACACCAAGAGTACTCGATCATACCAGATGTGAAGTCCTTATGAGGTAAATTGAACAGAATTTTATCCAGATATTTCCACACATACACTGAGTCATTTATGCAAATGGATGCAGAAGTATGCACACTGAAGGACCCTGGTGGCCGTGCGCCATGTTTTGTACTTATAAGGTGAATGTGGCAGATTGGTGTCTACTAAGTACTGTAATTATCACACAAATGAATACATGTATTTATACATGTACCAATGCACTCGTCCACTCACTACATGAGAAAATCATATTTTATGACTTTGATTAAAGCTTATTTGCCAATTTTAATTAAAACCCATTTAAAAATCACTCTGTTGGAAGACAGATGGATAACATTAAAAACTTTGGCCACACTACAGCTGATTAACTAGTCCGCAGATCAAATATGGCTGCACCACTTGAATGGCCATTCCACTTGATGCGTATACCCCCCTGGGGAATCTATTTGGTGTCTACAAGAGGATTAGATGGTAAGCTTTTAGGTGGATTGCCATATTCTGAATGTGGTCTAAGAATTCAAATTCATGGCTGTCAGTTTGTATTGGCGAGAGGAGCTCTTTATATTATAATTGAAATTGCAAGAAAAGTTACTGCAAATTCAGATAAAGTTATTTCTGTTACCTAATATATCTGGTCAGATTAGTTTAATTTGATACTAAAACAACTTTTATAATTATTTCACATGTTGAAAAGCCTCATTATTGGCAGTAATTGCTGTACATATTACCTTGATTGTTAATAACCAGACAGAATCACAGAACACATCTTGATTAAAACTATGATTATACAATAATATTATGGTAGGAAGTGATTAAAACTATGATTATACAATATGGCAGGAAGTGACTTTTTAATGATCACGCGGAAGAGATGATATGCTCTGGGTAAAAAAAGGTTGAACTTTTATGATGAAGTATAGTTTTCTTCACTTGTTCTTGTCTGTCAAAACTGAATTGATTATAGCTACTCGCAGTTATTTTTTCTTGACATAAATGAAAATCCTTATTTTGGGTGAAATTGCAAATGAAGCCTTTTCCATCTTTGAACCTTAAATTTGATTTGTATTTACAGGACTTGAGCCTCTGCGGGAGGTCACATGATATGTCACATGATATGTGAGCAGACGACAGGTGCCTAATGTTTAAAACAAAAGTGTTCACTGGGAGTATGGTTGTTTTAGTTTGTTTGCTCATGGGAAAGGATATTTATTTTTAGAGTTATTGGATTAAAACTAAACAACCTGTTACTTAGCTTGCCATCTTTCAACAACTAGATCAGATGAATTATTGGATGTAATTTGTATATAAATTCTTTTTTTATACTGATTTGAAAAATCTTTAAATATATTCTACAAAGATATGAATGGTGTTTCAACAATTAAGAGTGAATATAAACTTCAAAACTGATCTCCAGAATCTGGCTAACAAGACCCCCCCCCTTTCTCGCTCTCTCTCTCCCTCTTTCTCTCTCTCTGTAGGTATAGAGAAAGACCTGCTTAATAAGACTGACTAAGTGAAACGTTATAAAGAAACAAAATGGTTTGATATTGGACAATTTTATGGTTTTTATTTTTATATGTTTTTATGTTTATATTTTCCCAGTAGCTATCTGGCCCTAATATCTTATCCGCCTGACCTCTTTATTTTTCTTTTTACATCTTGCTGTACAGTACAGTTGTTATCTTGATAACAAATGTACATTTTGGACAAAAAAAAAAAAGAATTTCCTATATGAAACAACAATTTTCCCATGCTAACCAATGGTTAATGAATCTGTTCCAACATTCAAAGTTAGTCCTTGGATATTTCTTTTTTTTTTTCAGAGTAGGAGATATGTTGATTGTTTTCAACATAATTTTCATTAATGAAAAGATTTTTCCTTTTCAATCTCATTGACATCCAAGAACATTTGCAATCAGTGGCACAAGTAGTTGTAAACAAAGCCCTACATGTTCGTATAGCACTCGTTAACTTGTACTTTTATCTTGTCACAACTGTGTAAGTACCCAGAATGAAGTGTTTACTACTTGTAGGAAAGCCACCAGTACAAGAGTTGCCTTAATAGATACTTTCTCAGGAAAACAGCTTGATTTTGATCCTTACCACTACACGCAGGCTGAGGAATGTGGAAACTGGGCAGAAACAAGACGTGGTTCTAAGAAGTTCCAGTGCGTACTTACGGTGTGTGTTGGAATGAAGGATATACTGGAGAGATGATTGGGTCTGGGTTGATATTTAAGCCAAAAATGAGCCGATATTTGTAACCTGAAGTCAAGTGGAGGGCAGACATTGTAGATCAAGTAAAAAGGTGATCATTCTAAGAATTACACAGAGGGTAAATTTGAGCAACTGTCTTGAGTAGTCTTTTTAGACCACTTGAAATGTTCTCATAAGGTTTTGGCAAACTGTGAATGAAGTTTTTCGGTTTCTTGCAAAAAGCGTTTCTGTTTGTGAAGGATTTTTGTCAGTTTGAAATGAATGGTGTCTGAAATATTGGACAATTTTTTTTTCTTGGTGAGAGAGATTTTTGCCAAATCTAGTTCAGTTTTAAGAATGATGTGTTTTTTTTCTTCAGTCAACACAGCTGATGAAATTCTCTATCTAGTTCAGTTTTATTTGCAAGAGATATGAACACAGTATATTACCTATACAAACATATTATATATACACTTTACCTCTACATAAGTTTATGTCCCTAATCATTGTTTTAAGTAAATTATTCAACAAAAGGTCGCTGCAATATGTCAATTTACTAGCACAGTTGCTTGGAAAACATACTGTGGACCTACCAGATTAATTGGAGACAGACTAATTATAAATTGGAAAGAAGCAAAATGATTTGATAAGAAGTTTCAGGCCCGTAGCCAGCAATTTCAAAAGGGGGGTTCTTTTTCTGAAAAAGTGGACCTTTTTCCATAAAAACTTCATGTACCTAGATCAAATTTTACCCAGAGTGGACCTTCTCCCAGCAAAAGGGGCAGTTCTTTCGAACCCCCCGAACCCCCCCTGGCTACAGGCCTGAGTTTAGTGCAGTAAATGTGAAGATAGATTTCTTTAATTCCATCAATTTATTGTTGTCAATCTGCTCAACACCAAATTGTAATCATTTCAGTTTTGTGCCCCGCAGTAAGTAAAACCTGCAACAGTGGTCTTTTTCTTGTGCATTATTACCAAGTAACATATTATGTATATAACTCAATACATATACTGAAGCAGACGGGAACAAAACCTTAACATAAATTAAAAGAATTAATGTTTTTCAACTCCATTTAGAGGCAGTTAAGGCATAACCAGATGAAATTTATCAATTAAAAAAAAAAAAATTATGTGTTATTTTTATAGCTAGCTAGGGGGTCTGGTAAGATTTTACTGTGAAAATAATGCAATCAGGGAATATTCCTGATGTCCTCAGTTTTTAATTGTATTTACCAACTACTACTCTTTGAGTCCCAAACTCAAAAATACCCATCAAATAAAGGTTTCAAAAGTCAGAATAAGATTGAAAGTTAAGTTTATAAGTATCTTTGGCTTCATTCAAAATAGTAGACTAAATACTCTACAGGTGAAACATGGCAACCCACTAAAAAAGCTTGCCGTCTAACCCGCTAATTATAGATACTGAATGGATTCCCCATGGGGAAGTATTCCCTGTGGGTCGGCCATATTTGACCCTCAGACTAATTAGTCCACTGTTCTGAATACGGCCTTTAACAGTGTACTTTAACCAAACAGTGCAGCTGTGAAACAAGAAGCAGATGACACTGTTGACAGAATTATACAACGCATAGTTTGCACCTGCTGAGACAGAATGTAACTTCGCAGCAGAACCATGTTGGCATAGTTTGTTTTGATTGGAGGACAGATCTTGGTGGTGATGCACTGTGAAGTAATGGTCCCTCTGTCTAGAACCATGCTGTTCTTGTCAATTTCTTAGAATTTCTTTTCTCTTTATTTTGCTGTGTACCCTGGAGTCTTATAATTGGCAGTATATCATCAAACCTCTTCACTGTGTTCACATAGAACCAAGTTGAAATTTAGATTTCTAAACTCCTTGCAGTTTGTAGTTTTTTTAGTTCACTAGCTGTTTTATCGCCAATTGAGGGCATGAAGAGAGTGGATGGCATTACAAATTGGCTTTTCCAGACATCATTGTTTTAACTTCATTGACTAGTAATGTGAGTCAGTTTAACAGTGTTACATCTGTGAAAACTGAAGGACAGTGGACACCTTGCTCAGATATTTTTGGGGACAAACTTCTCACTAGTCCCCCCCCCCAAAAAAAAAAAAAAATTAAGCTCACAATGACACTTCCTAATTTTTAATAGTGGGTAATAACATGCTTAAAATCAAATTTGATGGGACATGCGAGGATTTAAATTTTTTTAAAAATCTGTTGGTTTTTAGTCAAATGTTTTTTTACTAAATACACCAAATTGACAAAAAAAGTCATTTATTTGGAAACTTATCATAAAACTTATTTTAAAACTTTTAATATTGACTTTTTCTGTCAAGTTTATTCAATAAAATAATAAAATGTTATTCATATGCATCTGACATTTTGCCATGACTTGATGTAAAAAAAATTAACTTAGAAATTTAGGCGCTCTAAACAAAGTTTCGATGGACATTTTGTTTTTAGTTTTGTGCCATCAGCAGCAGCCTGCCTCAGAATGAGGGACACATTGTTTTCAATGCAGGAATGTTACAATGGCGCAGGCCAGATGTAACACTGGTTTGGAAGAGATGTATTACATGTAAATGACAGTGTATATTTTACAGCAGGAAAATGAGAATCAGGTACGGGCAGTTAACTTAATGCTGGCACTGATATGACAAAAGGCACTCATAAAAAAGAACTGCATCACACTTTGTTTGACCAAATGTCAACAAAATTTTGAAATAAATGTAGTCAACAATGCATCTAAGTGCTGCAAATTGTGTCATTTGTTGCTGTGATGAATTCAGACTATATTAACACACAATTCCCATGCTTATGCCTACAACCATTCAGCTTTAATTGGTTAACAAATGCTGTTGGTAAAATCTGTCTGGCAGGAGGCAATGGTGTCTGGCTGCCTTAGACCCCATTTCCAGAGATTAGATCGCTCTACTTTAGATCGACCTAACTTCCTGGGGGTTCACGCTAAATAGCTGTCAGCTGGGCGGACACGAAAGTTAATTACCCCCTTATAGCTTGTAGTAGGCGGGATGGACATTTAAGCCGAATTATCTGACAGTAATCTAGTGAGACTCCCCGCGGGGATAGATCGATCTAAAATCTCTGGGAATACAGCCATAGTCTTAGATATGTCTTTAAGCATTGTCTCCAGCTTGGTGGAACCTCATCTTGCAGGTTTATATCAGTATATCTATTAGAAAATTATCCCTGGGTGTGTTCTAAGTAGAACAGCCCTGAGCCGAGCAAAATGTCACTTTNTCAGCCATTAGAAATCAATTCATGCTGTCTTCAGATTAGATACTCCCATTTCCTGCAGTTATTGAAATCTATTTATAATTGTACGGTCTTCACTTGCAGCCTGGGTCAGGTCTGATGATTTTTCAACAAGTTTTCTTTTTTTTGTGTGCAAGTTGGCAGAAAAGTATCAAATTTTGCAGCCTATATTGCTTTGATTAGTTAATGTAACTGTCTATTTCTGGATGGGTAATTAAAACAATTATAATTGTATTTACATCTGAAATATGCCAAAAAAATTAAACAGTTTGTTGAACTGTAAGTATTTAAAATTTTTTGGTGGCAAGTAGAAGGGTTGCCTTGGGCCTCAGTCTTGAATAGATCCTACTGGATTTTAGAATCATTTAGAAAAAAATTGTAATCAACCACTTATGGTGTACTCTGGATGATTTAAATGCATTAAAAGAAATAAAAAAATAAAAACAGACATGCAAATGTACCTACCGATACCAAGTCACGATGTTGCTGACACTTCAAAAATCTTCTATCAGAAAAATGTTATTTTAACTTCTATAATCAATTTCCTCTTCTAATTGAAGAAGTCCTAATACTTCACATTCTTTTGCAGTTTTCCAAACCTCCTCTCTGCCAGACTGTGTGTAAAGTTTATATTCTCATCTCAGTGTTTATCTGCAACAGATATTTAGCCATCATTCTGCATGTTTAACTCCACCTAGCTCTATGTTAATACAGATCGGGTCTGTTTTCTGGTATTTATACTGCATATTCTAACCAATCACCAAGCATTGCTATCAAGCTCATTGGACAACTTACTCTTAACTTTTAGGTCTTATTAACTACAGTTAGGTCTGACTGTGTTAATTGTGAAATGTGACAGTTGCATGACACAGATTTATTTCAGAGAAAATGTTTGTCTGAATTGAAGTATGTGTGTGCATGCAGATCTTCCTACTTGGACAATTTCTTGGTTATTATCATTTTTGTCAAATTTTTGTCAAATTTTTCCTATCAGCATTTTGTTTTTTGGCAGTTGTATTAAAAGCTTCATGTAGATATAGAACAAAGAAGGATTTTTTTAAAACAAAAAGGGGGAAACTTGCAGAAGTTTAAATGATTTAAGTGTGCAGATTCCATATATAGAATTAACAGATTTATAAATTTACCAACTCACCATGGTAAGACATACTTCCTATGGTCTGATTCCAGGGTTTAGAGCAAGGACAGGAGCCATTGGCAAAGACGTTACCATGGCAGTGACAGTACCATGACGGAGATGGTACCATGCAGGGGCGTAACCAGACCTTTTAAAATTGTACGCACAGATTTTGAAAATTCCCAGGTACGATTATATTCCATGAAAAATACACTAAATTTATGGAGAATAATATCATGGTTGGCTCAAAAATTGTACGCACAGTGCATCCGTGCGTATGCCTGGTTACGCCCCTGCCATGATAAGGACAGTACCATGACAGAGATGTTACCATGGCAGTGACGGTACCATGACGGAGATGGTACCATGACAAGGACGGTACCATGACAGAGATGGTACCATGACAAGGACAGTGCCGTGACGGAGATGGTACCATGATAAGGACGGTACCATGGCAGAGATGGTACCATGAAAAGAATGGTACCATGATAGAGATGGTACCATGATAAGGACGGTACCATGACGGAGATGGTACCATGATAAGAACTGTACCATGACGGAGATGGTACCATAATAAGGACGGTACCATTTACAGGGATGGTACCATTGGCACAGATGGCATCATTAACAGAAATGGAACCATTGGTAGGGACATTACCATTGCAGGGATGGTAACATTGCAGAAATGATATTATTGGCAAGGTCGGTACCAAGGCAAGGGATGGCACCTTGGTAGAGTCAGTCCGTGGCAGGTTCCATAGTATATGACATATGACCAACTCTCAGATGTTAACCTAACCTAACACTACCCCAGACAGGAGAATGTACCAAGATCCCAGACAACACACTGTACTAAGAATGAGACCAAAAATGCAGCACAAAGCCACAGGTTTTTTCCCTTGTTACCAGACACTTAAAACAGGATGAAATGTGAATAATTTATACACTAAACTCTGACCTGAGTGACCTCAAACTGGGCCATTTCCTCCCCAAGGTGAGTTTTCATGTTAGTGAATTGATCATCAGTGTCCTGCCTGATCTTAGTTTCAGTTAAATTCAAGGTGTTTTCAAGTGTGAATGTTGATGTCAAATGAGGCGTTGCAGATCTTTCAACTGCCTGCTGAGAGTTTGCTGTAGAAATTATATAAATTAGTATGATGATGACTGGTAAGGAATCTCACTAGTGCATGTCTCTCATGTGGAATGTTTCAGTCAAACTGGGTGTATCCAAGTTTACATTAGAGATACACTCCACCAAGAGTGCACTCCATGAATAATAACGATAGAAATCTGCCTAATTAATTAAAAAGTGTTTCTGACAGGAAATTCAGTAGGGGATGTCATGATTTACAGGAAATTTAAGAAAAAATTCAGCACAGTTTAATTTGCTGCCAAAATGAGTTAGTATTAAAGCTAGCCAGTGGGCATCT
This sequence comes from Lingula anatina, assembly GCF_001039355.2. Next base: position 27,667 of record NW_019775515.1, read on the forward strand.
GATTGTGAAACTGCCTGTATTCATAACTGTACAGTTCAAGTAAATATTAGGAAATGAACATCAGGAGTAATGTGCCCAAGGTGTCCCACCTTTCCTGTTCATCAGTACCTGGTATTGGTGGCATTGGATCTTTGTCTTTGAAGAAAGATATGCATCATATCCTTATTTGTAACAATAATTGTCCGTGAAAGTAACAACTAATTTAGAGTGCCTGAGAATGCAATTTCCTTAATAACACTTAACCATGGTTTGGTTATTGTAATGCAAACTTGTGACATTTATACACTTGAACATAGTTCATGGCATATTTTAAGAAAAGGTGAAAGCTACATGTAGGTCATACTGGTATTTTCTGTAGTTATTGAATTGTACAATTATACAAAAATATCCATGCACATGCACATGGGGAGATCATTCTTCTTCCTGCATTATAAAAAAATCAATTCTTTGGGATAAAAACTGTTCCCAAGTGAACTACATTTATAAAGTACATCCACATAACATCTGACAATAAACTGTTAACATTGTATGCTTTTAATTTGAATTAAATTGCTTTTTACACACTGAAAGATATCAGTATGCCATTTGTTTTTAATGGTATGCGCCACTTATGATTGAATTTTTGTAATTGTTAGTACAGTAATTGGGGAAAATGACTGCCATTTCATATCAGACAGAAATGAAATATGGGTGGAGTTAAAAAAGTGATATAGTAAGTAGGAAGATAAATATGTTGAATGTCATTTTAATTTGAAAAAAAAACTTTTAATGGAGCTATACAGGATGTTCTCTTGGTGTAATCCAAGGAGTATTTTTATAGTTCATTGAACAAAAATAATGTCAGGAAAGTGTCATGAAAGCTGACAACTTTATATAACAATCTCAGTGCTTAGAAAAGTATGAAGAATATAAATGTTAAAGGTCATTTTAACCTTACGGATTATTATTGTAAATTCCCACAAATTTCGTGTTTCACGCTGTTTTGTCAATAATAAAAAAATCGATTTTCTGACATGAGTTAAGCTCACATTGAATAATCTTTTTTTCCGAAACTGCTCAGAAAACATCTTAAGCATAAACACTTTCTGATTCATTTTGTATCAATTTACTGATTGTTAGGTGCTGTTTATATGGTGTAAATTTCATTAATGGTTACATTTTTCTTTCAGCCCTACCACAGTTCAAATCATCAAAGAGTTTTTAGTAGTTTTGGTCATTTCACAACAAATATATATAATTTCTGATAGAGAGGAGAAGGTGTCTTGTCAAATATGGTTGGTTGCGAAGATGAAGTAAACAACTTTGATCCCTGTCTTCGACCAAAACACTCCACTTGACCTAACCGGGATAGTGGCCTGAACATCTGATAAACATGTCTGAAAAGGGAATGAAAAATAAAAAAAAAGAGTCAACCTCAAGTGGGTAATTAAACCCAGCCCATCTGATGATGTTTTAATAAGGAAAAAAAACATATCATTGGTGTAACTTGATTAAGTTTTCAAGAGGCAGATGTCAGTCTTCACTCAGAGAGGTTGTTCATCAGTCGTCAGGCTCTTCAGATGCGCCATTAACCTGTCTTCATGTTACATATTTTTCAGAGATCTCACTCATTTGTTGAGTGCCGTCTGCTTGGTTGATTGCCAATATGGCCACTGTTGGTGGAGCTTCAGTCCCATTCACTCACGTTACTTCTACACATTTCATTTAATGTGACTACGTGGCTAAAGAAACTATAAATTAAATAATGTCAAACTGAATCCACAGCATACTGAGGCCTGTAGCCAGGGGGGTGGGTGGTCAAAAGAATTCCTCTTTTTGCTGGGGAAAAGGTCTCCTCTGCGTACAATTTTATCTAGATACATGAAGGTACATGTATTGTGGTTATAGGTCCAACTTTTTCAGAAAAAAGAACTCCCCCTTTTGAAATTGCTGGCTACAGGCCTGACAGTGTTCAGTAATCAACTTTGGTTTCTTTTAATCATTCATATTTTCACCCAGTGAGTGCTCACAAAAAAGTCAAAGTTGATCTAAGCGTGGCCTGGGAAACGCACTATCACATACTAGTACCGATGTAAAACAATTTGCCTCAGTTTGGGTTAGAAGTGGGAGTACACACATCACAATTAAGAGGAGTTCAGTCATGTGGAAAATGCACAATGTATAGCAACCAAAAAAGGACAGGAAGGAAATGATAGGTTTCCAGTCGGTTCTACAATTATTTGATAGGAAATTAAAAGAATGAAGTATATTTTATACCTGCCTGTCACTTTTCTGTTATCTGTTCATTTGTGCTGTCTTTCCGTATGTCAGTTAAGGCTTCATTCACATGCAATGTCTATTTTCTAAATTCTATTTTCTATTCGCGGTATGTCTTATGATCACGGTCTGTGCCCTGAATATCCCACGGCGTAATTACTGGCAGCGCGAGCCAGTTACTATAAGTTACTGGCAGCGCGAGTATAGTAACTGGCTCGCGCTGCCAGTAATTACGCCGCGGGATATTCAGGGCACAGACCGGGATCATAAGACATACCGCGAATAGAAAATAGAATTTAGAAAATAGACATTGCATGTGAACAAAGCCTTAATGTCCTTCCCCCTTATCTTTCTGATTGATAATCTTCATGGTAGTCCAACCATTCTGTTTTTATTTATCATCAGAAAGAGTTTTATTTATTTGTTCATTTATGGTCTTATCTATTTATCAATTGATTTTGTTTAATTTGTTAATTATTACTTGTTAAATTTTTTCCAGTTATTCTGCTGCCATTTACCTTTATCTCATTCACTTGCTCACTTTTTAATGAGGTTGACTTTCTCAAGAAAAAAAAGAAAAGAAAAAAGTTAATGAAAACCTATTGAATTCCTCTAATGGTACTTAAACCTGTGTTCTGAATCCCTGTGATGTGTTAACTGTTACCTCCATTGCCTCTAGCTATACACATGTACTTCTGCTGCGAAGTAGGAGATTTAGTGTTTTTTAAGCTGAAAAAAGCCCCCACTTTTTTCTTGTTTCTCAAACTCTTGTCTTTTTTAATTAGATGAAACCATTGAACACAGAGAGAAGCGACGGGAAAAGGGGGAGTGCAAATTTTTTTCATTCTGAAAGGCTTCTAGGTATTAAGTTTTTTTTTTTTTTTAATTTGGTGTTTGAAGAAACCCTTGAGCATTTTTGGTTCCTGGCAACTCTCTTCAAACTCTCTATGTGGTGTGCGGGTGCATGTCTTTAACAAATAGCAGTCTTTATTAAACTGAACATTTTACCCCATGAGTTGTGTGGTCAGAATTGTCAAGAATCTTTGACTCTTTCAGGTGAAATTCTTTGTAGATTCCTGTCAGGTGACTGCATCTCCTTGTGTACAAAATATCTTCCTTAAGTCGTGTTTCTACTGAAGATGGTGCAGCTAAACTTGGTACAACTACAACTTTACCCAGTGGGCTGGCAGGTAATACAGGGCACTTATCTTGTTTATCAAAAGCTCTATGGTAGCTCAGGACAGACCCCAAATTAAAGGACTGGCAGACAAAACAGCAAAGAGATTGAGACTGCCACCTTAAGTAAGCAAAAATTATACACAATAATGTTATTTTGGTAGCACAAGACATACCCCAATTGAAAGTGGTGGATGGTGGGACAGCAAAGAAATTGGGGTTGGTGCCTTTGGTGAGATATATTTAATTGTAATCAGACAGAACACTAAGCTGGGTCGGTCCATGATGAGTGGAAATGCGTCTCCTGATGTCTGTTGTCTGGTCAGGTGAGATCAGGTGTGTTATTAAACTGTTGCCATGATTTAAAATGAAAAAATAAAAAAAAATTAAATATTTGATAAAACTACTGGGCAACTATACATTGTATATTTGTTCATTTTTTATTTCATTAATGTGTTTGTAATTTATAAGTTTTAAAGTTTTAAAATGAAGTCTGTTTCAGTTCTTTAAATGTTTCTGTTTCTGACAAGTTAAATATATTTGTTTTTGTTTTTTTTTTAATAAGTATTGAGCCAAAGTTGTGAACATGGGGGAAATGATTTAGAAATGTTCACGATGTTGTAGATAATTTCACAATGCAGCAACTTAAAGCTTTCCCAACCTTTTCCTCTGTCATAATAGATAATTAAACTGTTTTTCAGCCCATGTTCTCAGCCTGAACTTAGAAAACTATTCAGATTTATACCTGTGTCTTCAATTTAGACATGTGCATTTATCTGTTAAGAAATTACACTAAAATTGAAATCTGTGTTTAGTTTGACATTTGGCCCTGCAGGTTCCTAATAGGTCTAGATCACATCAACTGTGCTGGTTGGCATTCTGGGCTCTAACATACATCCCGCACAACTGTTCACTGTCTCATTCTATTCTCGTTCCATCCTGGCGAAGATGTTCAACAGCGAGTTTGGTGATCTGTGATATTTAACCCGCTGAGGTGAAATAAGTCAAAGTTGTTAAACCTTTAAGTTCTTCTGTCAAATCTAAGGATAGTGCATTATTTATATATTTATTTAAGGTTATAAGAAATATTGACAAAAATATATCAGTATTACTTAAGACTGTTACTTCCTTCTGAAGTGTTTTAACAAGAAAAAAATTGTTAAACCTCGGAAATTAAGTAGCTGCCTGCTTGTACCCCATACTGTTTTACATTGTGAAATGCTGAAAAGTTGAAATGTTTTATTTATTGTACCACCAGCGTAGGCGCTGGCGGTACACATGGTTTTAGTCCCGACCCGCATGTTCCGCCGGCTCCGCCGGCTCCTCTGGCTCCGCCGCCATCTCACCGNTATTCTGTTCATGTGGCACCTTAAATTAAATTTGAGGAAAGATTACAATACCAAGTGCCTGTCAAGCGGGGCTGGGGGGGGGGAGGCTGGGGGGGGAGGTAAACACAGAACTGCACTACATTTTACACCACTTTCTATTTCTATATTTATACTTGAAGTAATAACCATTTGTTCTTGAAATTCTAACCAGTTCAACTGTGACTAACTTCAACTAATACTTATTAAGATGGAAATTCCCCCCCACCCCTTCCATTTTCACTTCTTAAACTTGACCTTGTTTCTGAAAGGTTCCGTATGATCCTGAAAAGACCACATGCTGCTCATTATATGAGTTTACCTGTGAGTTTTTTACCACCCTCCCTGCTTCCATTAAAGTTATGCTCGGGTGGCCGTCATTATTTCATCAAAGGCAAACAGAAACCATAAACACACTGTTATATCCCCCACCAGCCGCTGATTAGTTTTTTTACGACAACGTGTTTAAAAGTATTAAAGATGAGGAGCATTCTTCATCATGACTCCTGACCTATGAAAACCTATTAGTTTTTCAGTGATGCGTAAAAATTAGCTGCAGGAAATGAGACAAGGAGCTTTGAATGAAGCAGAAAACGGAAATGCTGCAAAGTGTTGTTTATACAAGCCGTATGCTGGTTTATGATCATACAAATATTTGAATAACTGGGATATCTTTTCAACGTAAAGATGAAATGCAGAATTTTCATGTCATGTACATATATTTGATTTATTTAAAACAATATTAGTTTTAGAATAGTATTATCTGGTGTCCTTACCTCTTGTTACTTTTTTTCAGGTTTTTTATTCTGAAGTGTCATCTCACTTGACCACACATTGTAAACCATTTTTCCAAAAAATTTGATCATTTAGAAAGTATATATCTGTGTTTTAATTTGTGCTTCACAATTTAAATTTATATAAATAAATCATCAGCGCTTTATTAGTATATGCATGCATTGTTGAAAACTTAGAAGCTAAATGTTTATAATAAATTAAGTTGTTAAACACTCATTGAAATTCAATTAATCTACCCCTATGCTTTGAATTCTGTAACCATTGTTGTTGTTGTCATGGAAACTTTACATGTAGGGTGTGAGCATGTGTCTTCCTGCTGATTTGCTGGGCTTATTTGTTCAACAGATATTTGAGCTGCAAATGGTCAGTTCTTTATTTAGTACATACCACTTTCAATCTGGGTTGTTATATTGATTGGCACTATATAAACAGCCAGTGGTCAAACTGTTGTGGACATAATTGATTGGTTTCATGTCCTGTTGAGGTCATGTGGGGATAGAAAGGGTGTGTTCAGACAAGACCTAAGTAATCCGTCCCACAGTTGATTCAAATGGATCCCCTAATCCCTGATCTGGACTGTCTGATTTGGCAGGAGTGATGATAATCAAGTATGTTGCTCTTTAATCAAAAATAAACCACACGGACAACTTCCAGTTTGATCATGATTAATTAGCCATGTTGAATGAGGTTCTTTATTGGGCGGACATTTGGACTGAAAGAGGTGCCTTAAAATACCTAGTGTAGACATACCCCTGATGTTTTCTGGCAAGTGTTCACATATTTGCAATGTTTTAAACATAAATAATTGAATTAAATGATTGAAACCTGTTAGCTCTTATATATGCAGTCTATCAATTTAATACAAAAGGAACATGTACCGGCATCCCTCCTTGTCTGAAATCAAGGTAACTTGTAGGATCTTGATCCCAGACATCTACGTTCAGTGTACAATAAACAGGTACATCATTTATTTAAAAAACCTAAAACCACATCTTTACTGTCCTGGCATAGGGATGTGATCCACCATTACTGTTACTGTAACTTGTGTTTAAACACCTCATTCTCAATGGCAGGTGCCTGTTTATTTACAAGTCATACTGGCAGCTTCCACAGAGAGTAGTGGCCTTTCAGCACTTAATGTTACTTCAGTGTCATGTCACTTAGAATAGAGCCAGTTCAGTGTTCATTTACTTATTTCTGTTTACAGATAGAACACTTCCCCACTGAGCAGACTGTAACAACATTTCTGTCCTGGAGAGTGCTTCATGTTATCCACTCTCTCTGTCTTTTACCTGAGTTTAATTCATTATCAATATTTAGATGACCCTTTAAAACTTGGTGTGTAAAAAATAAAATGAATGGTAATGATGAAGTAAATAGTATTATTATTATTATTATTATTATTATTACTATTTCCTTACTTTTATTCAACAAATAAATTATAATATTAATAAGGATGGTAATTGATTATAAAATTCTTCACCTATGCTAGGAAAAACAAGCCTTTAGTTCCTGTAAATATATTATTATGACCTACTAGCACATCTGCCTACAGACAACAAACTTGGTAATTGTTTATAATTAAACACTTAAAGTTTTAAGACTGGAACACAAAGTACATGCATGGAAATTTCCAACAGATTTTAAATGAAATTATCTAATAGTCATATTGAAAGAAACCGAACCAAATCTTGTTCAATAAAATGCTGCATCTTTTCTGATTTCTCAGACTTAAAATTGTCTCCCTTGGTCAGTTAGCTTTACCTGTTTATTAAATCTTTTAATTAAAATTAAAGTAACAGGTAGTGATCAGATTGATATGGGCAGTATGTGTAATTTCTTCTGATGTGACACATTATAGATAAATATAATTATTTGCAAAAGGAGGATGAGAAGCCACAAAGCAACGGTGACCCTAGCTGTAAAATGTCTGTATGTGTCTTTGCCATCTTTAGCAGTTGAAGGATTCTCAACTTACACCACTCATGTCTGCTATCCCCTTTCCCTTCTTTTGAAGTATCTCACCCCAAAGCTTTGGATTGTTACAAACAATCAACAGTAATTTGTAAAACATTTCTGACTTGTCACATCTGCCCTAACTACACCAGTCACACAGCTTTATTCTGTTATTTTTTATAGGTCAGCTTCCTCTGCACAAAGACAATTTATCCTTTCATGCAATTTCGTGGGATATGACAAGAAGAAAAAAATACTGTTTTGTCATCCGAATTTTTTTTAAAAAAGATCATATCTACCCCTGTATACCTGTAGCTCTCATAATATATTTGATGATTACACTCACAAAAAAAGTGAAAAAAATGAAGAAGTTCTCAAAGGTAAGTTTGGTTCCTAGCAGAAAGCTAGTATGAATATTGAGAAAAAAGAAAAACAGAGTTCAAATTTCATGAGGGATTGCCGTACCACGTTACAGATTGAAGTGGTCCTCATTGTTAGACAATACACTCTGAATCTCTCCACAGTTTTAATGCATTGGGACACCCTGTGAAGGCACTTAAACAAGAAAGTGGAAGTCACTGTTTCATTTTACCAATTCACTACATAGTTCTTGTACTATAACAGTTTCCTATTAATTTACTGTGGTTTCTTTGGGAGGTCACACTAGGCATAAGTGGAACGAATCTGATTTGGTCCGAATGATGTAGGAGGGCAATCAACGAAACATCACAGTGCTGAGTCAAGCAGCTCACTGCAGACACTGGAGTACTGCTGTGTATATGCCCGTATGATTACAATCAACATTTTGTACAAACTTTGGTGTTTCTAATTAAGCTAAATGAGTCTATCAGTCCTGGAAATAAAGACCTACTGCACTGATTATGATTAGGTCACTGCCTATCCAATCCCTCTTTTTGCCCATCACCAAAGAGATCATCAATATTTTCTATTGTGAGGTTATTGTAATCAAATATCTTGGTGATGGGCCTAATGTACTAAGATAAATCGACCTATCTTGACTGTAAACACACCAGGTAAGTTAATCCCAGTGTGAGCACGCCCAGCCTTGTTATCATTGCCCAGTCCTGCTATGTTTCCACGTATTTTCCACTGATTGGATTGAAGAACACACTGGGGTAAGGTCATGGAACATCTTGTCAAGGTTCTGACCGCAGTTACAAGGACTTTGTTACATGGTCTGTTTCAATTACCTTTGGTAAGAGGTGCTACTCAGAGTGACATTTAAAAGCAAAATGGCAAAGGGAGTCATTATTCTAGACTTTTTTCTTTTTAAGAGCTTTCTGTGAAATCTTTTTTTTTATAGGATTGGACCTTTTAAAATCTTGGATAGATTGGGGAAGACAGAGAGTTCTAGCTAATACCAAGTTGGGAGATTTTCCGTTTAAATATCAGTTTAAAATGTCCTTTTTTCAGTCCAAAAGAGCTCCACTTAAAAATACATTTACCTTCAACAAATATCCTTGCCAGCTCCTGTCTATATGTACAGTTAATTAATGTGCTATAAGGTCAATTACCATACATTTTTTTCGAGACAGTTCATTGAGTTTTTTAAGGAAAAATCAACTACCGTCTAACAGCCATCCATTATTATAGCCATTTTGATATTCAGTTCCGTACTCAATAAAACTGAAGACAAAACATCCTAGTATTCTAGAACAATTTTTTACCACTTAACTCAAGCCAAGTGGCTGGTTTAACAGGAGTTCCTAACTAGCTTGCATTTCACTTTGTGTACCAATACAAATAAATTGAGCAATAACAGGACATCTGCCACTCAAAATAGTTGTAACATGGCTTTCAGATATCAGTAGAGGCTACTTAAAAGGAAATAGGAGGATTGAAGATGACAAAAAAAAAGTGTCCTGAAAGTTTAGTGGGAGAGGAATTACTTGACTTCCAATAAAACTTGGCATTTATACATATGTTTATGTATCTTTCAATGAAGAACAGTATAGTTAGAAATAAAACTGTTTTGTATTAACTTTACAGGACTTGAAAGGGCAGTTAGTGTATAATTTTCTTCCAAAGAAAAGCACTCTTTCTGTATGTATATGTCGTTGTTTAAAACACTTTTTGTTGCTATGGTATTTTGCTGTTCTTTCAATGTAAATATCCTGAAGAAATCCACGGGGAATTACAGGATTAATGGGGATTATGAATCTGTTCTACTTACTGCTTTAGAGGTTGTACAGATATTTCTTTTTTTTTTTCTGAATGGTTGCTGATTGTTGGTGATCTTTAGTTTTCTTGAGCATGGTTTAGGTGAATCTTTGTGTATGTGTATATGTTGTGTATACTATACATGGATTATACTTTGTGATATGATGGTGTAAGGCATTGTGTCAGACTCTGTATTTGAAATAGATGACTAGAGAAATGGCCAAAGACAGCTATTGACAGAGCAGAATATCAAGAATGTTCTTGAGAATTTGAATAAAGTACAGGGCGATTTATCTGCTGAAAACAATGATTGAGTACAAATTAAGGAGGAATGGCATCTCTTCAATTTAAACGTAGAAAGTCATTTTGTTTCTTGTTCTTGTAAAGTACTTGTGGGAACAGCTTTCCTGGCTCTGTCGTATGAGTTAATATTTGCCTTGATTCTGAGCTTGTAAATTGTTGGTAATAATCCTCAGTAATAATCCACTGACAAAAATCCTCACAGAAAAAGTGATGAAATAACCTGTTAAGTGAATTATAGTATTGTAGCTAGTGAATTACACTTCAGATTTAAGTAATAATTTCAATATAAAAGAATTATCAGAAAAAAGATTTTTATTGATCCTCAAAGTATGAAGGACAAACACAATTGATAAGTAATAAAAAACGTATTGTTGGTACTCCCCCCCCCCAAAAAAAAAAAAATGAAGTGAGAAAATATACTTTTTGTTTGAATGAAATAATTAAAATATGGGTAAAGGTATGTTGTTTGAAATTTGAGAGCTTTTACCATATTCAAAAATGTCAGTGGTTATTTATGAGTCCTGTATGTTTTTATTGACAAAACAGATTTCTTGAATCTACTGGGTAGGTAGAAGTACTTTCCCAACTACTCAGTCAAAACATTTTTTCCCTTCATCTCTGCAAAATGGCTTGTTCCAAAGCTTTTTGAGAAGCAGCATATGCTTTAAAAAAAGTTTAACCTTTCATTTCATCAGAACACTTAAAGAGATAGTAAGTATTAAAGCAAGGTTCAGACTAGGGGAGATTTAGACCGGTGAGTGGTCTAAAACTCACCATCATAATCTGGTTATCTGATGTTAAAAGGTAAGACTGCTTCCAGTCTCTGTTTGTCCCTGTCTGAATTAGACTTCAGGAAGGAAAGCTTTTACCCGAATTGAGGCAATTAAGCAGAATGTTAATTGATTATGGCATTTCTAATTTTGTACCAGTTCAAACTCTAGTCTTGCCAGGAACTTGTCTTCTATGTGTTCCACTGATGGGAAAGATGGAATGTTTTCCTTCATTTAAACCCAGTATTACTGATGAACTTCTAAGAAGAAGAAAAGTTATTTATGTGGATGTGTGGTCCATGCCATTAAGCGTCAGTAATTGTCTAGTGGTTTTGACTGACCGTTTCATCTGCTCTCTCTCCAATAAAACTACCGAGAAAATAGGGTGGTCTTCTTTCCCTGAAGTCTGTGTATCATCTAAAACCCTACTAGAAGGCGGAGAAAGGTGTGACTGTACAAAGAGGGTTACTCTCGGTCACACAAAAGAGGTGGTTCTAGGCGAACTTGTGGCTTCATAAATAATAAAATCAACATCTTATGTGCTTGACCACCGTGGGGGGAAGAGATTCATCACTTGAGAAATGTTTTCATGGTGTTGCCAGAATAGCAAGTTATAAATCAAGGTATTTAATAAGTTGATGCAGTGGGGTAATCTTTTAAACCTATTCACTTCCCTGGCTACTTTTTTTTCTTTGCCTTCAATTTTTTCATAAGAAGGAAAATAGATGAAGAGTTTTACTTTACACGAGATGTGCTTGATGGACTTAGCAAATTTCATACTGAAACTGTCATTACTGTATTTTATCATAATACATGTGAAATATATGAACATACAAGTGCCTTAGTGTTGTGAGCCTTAGGAGTGGTGTCAACTCTACCCTTTAGATATTCTGGGGGGGGGGGGGTGCCTATGGTGTCTGAGTGAGAGAGAGGAGAGAGATTCCAATTGTCTCGATCACTTATTTCAATATTTATTTATTTATTTATTCATAGATTCATTTTAGGTAGCAAAACTTTTTTTTCAGGCTGCCTATGGTGTGTGAGTGAGAGAGAGAGAGAGAGGAGAGAGATTTCGATCACTTATTTCAATATTTATTTATTTATTTATTTATTTATTTATTTATTTATAGATTCATTTTAGGTAGCAAAACATTTTTTCAGGTTCAACCAACAAAGCAATGTACTAAGAAATCCATTAATTAATGCATTTCAGATCAGGGAAATTACTGTACCCTGTGCTAGTCACAATTATCCCGGCACCACCAGTTATCAGACCTATACTTCAGTCCACATTAATACCAATTATCATGTTGACTGTACATTTATCTCTTTGCTGTCTGTAATTATAGACTGGGTTATTAATGGAGAAAACTGCACATTTCATGGAGAAATAAAAACGACAAAGCTGTCAGGATTTTCTTATCGTGACGTGCACATTGGAAGGCAGCGTAGAGATGAAGAAAAAATGTGTAATTGGCGTGATACTGGTGTATTGTGTCATTTCAAAGTGAAAAAACATTGCAGTAAGTGCAGTTATTTAAAATGTACTTTTGAATTAAAATTCTATCCCCCCCCCTTTTTTTGAGGGGGGGGCGAGTTTGGTAGGGGTGGGTGGGTATGGGGCATTGATAGATCTAACTCCTTAAAATACCTCTAACCAGATTTTCTCTCCAAAACGCTAGTTAACTACTGTAATATTTTCGAAAGCAAACCTGAAAAAATAAATGCAATTTTTAGCATTATTCTGTAATGACTATGAATAATATACACTACAGTTGGAAATGAAAGCTAAAAAAAAAGATTCTCTCACTTCCAACTGGACCCAAGTGATAAAGTTTAAGAGCGGCTTGGTAGATCTGTGATTTTGAGAGGCATTACAATTTGATAATTGAAAAAGCTTTTCTTTTCCTTGGTTGGCACATTATGCATTGCTTAATATTTAACTTTCAAACGAAATTTTATATAATTTTTAATAAGATTTTTTTTTTCATTTATATTTTGCTGGTCTTTCTTTAATTGGTATTCACAGTTTATTAAAAGATACATTGACATTGAGATCGCAGTATTTTTTATATTTATGTAACAGTACAAGAAAATAATGATGCTAATAGCCTTGAATTTTGAAGTAATAAGGTTTGTTTAAGCAAAAAAAAAAAAACTCCTTTGCTGATTCAAAGCAACATAATGATCATACTGGATAAACTTTTCACCTATCTTTGCAAAGATTAAAAGGCAGGTCATGATATTTTCTTACCTGGAAGAAATTATTTTCTTATGAGGTTAGTTAATTAATGGTGATATTTGACTATTAATCAGCTGATGGGTGAAAGTATTCTGGTACCTAACAGAGAAGCTAATCATAAACAGGAATTAGTGTTTTTTACTGTTTTCTTTTCACTTTTTTCTTGTTCATTTTTTCTTTTAGATTTTGCAAATGAGAGAGAAGTGATACACTCAGCTGCCTAGAATCAGATATGTTTGCTGTGTAATGTAATCACGCTATTAGACCATTTGGATTAATCTGAAAAGTAACAGAAACAAATATTTACTGGTAACTTGTTTTTGCTTGATTGGTAAACCTTGCCTTTTTTCTGTGAAATGCTTATTTTTCTTTGATGTTTTCTTAGCAAAAGCAGAGCGAGAGAGAGAGAGAGAGAGAGAGAGAGAGAGAGAGATGGATACTTGAAGGTGAAGATAAAAGGGGCTTCTGTGTAAAATAAAGGGAGGGATGTGGAAAAGGCCTGCTATATATCCAGTCTATAACTCTAGATGTTTTATTCAAGGAGACTCTTAAGCTCTCTAACTACATCTGATATTGATAAAACAATTCACTTGAAATTTTAACACTGGCGTGCAGTGTTTGAAATGTTATTGTTTTACTTTCTTCATCAAATGAATAAATGAATTATCTTAAACACAACTTTAATACTCACATTTCTTTTACAATAAGACACAACCACCAGTTCTTACAATTTAAAAAAAAATCTTCAGATTCTATTAACCATGTTTCAATGTAAGAATTAAAAAGTCCTGCACGCTAACATTAATTTTTGTTTGTAGAGATTGATAGAAAATATGGATATGTCACATCACAATTTGTTTTTGGGTCACAAATTAAGAACAGTCTCACATGCTGCAGGTTCTTTAGGCATACCAAATTGTCATACACATGTTTATTTTTCTTTGATATTTTCCTCCCATAATATGTGTAAAAAATTCTAAAAACATCTTATCCCTTTATATATATATATATATATATATATATATATATATATATATATATATATATATATATAAAGAGCCTATGAAATCGCATGTCATTCTTAAAGTTCAGTTATATAAGATATCAGATAGATGATATCATGATATTCTGTTTTTCATTTAGTTTTCTTTTTTTTTTTCATCTGAAACATTGAAAAAAATTATTTATCTTTTTTGACAAAATCTACCTACCTATTCAACCTTCAGCACTCCTTTCCTCTTCTTTTTCCAAGTCTTCTACGTCTTCTAGCTCCGACTCCTGAATAAGTTCCAAGCTTCAGTCAGATTCTTTCAACCTGTCAACCTGTGAAAAGTTTGTCAGTGATCTCCAGTTATAAAGAGTTCCCCTGGCAATCTTGGTGCACGCTCAGAAAGTGATCCTCATGCTCTGTGACGGCCCACACCTGAATACGATCTCCTCGCGTCTGTTAACTACCTGCCTCTCGCTCACACACTGGCACCAGCTCAGCAGAACTGACAATTAAGTAGCTAGCGAGATTGAGGGAGAGCTTTGAAATGTAGCGGGATGGTTTCCACACTCTGGCAACTGGCTCATCAAAACTAGCTACTTGTTTTATGTGAGGAAGGGAAATCTTTACCACAGAGAGACTTGGCTGGTTTGATCTAATTAGTCCATGCAGCCAGTGATCCAGTGTTGGTAAAAGTACATTTCACAGGCTCAGGTCACTGTTGTAGAGAGCTTTGACATATGTCTTTCCTTGGTTGGCATCCCAAACTAGTTCATCAAAGCTAAGAGGATCAGGACAGGTCTGACGGCTCTGGTCCAAGTTGATCCAAGTCCTGTCAGTCGCTGCCTGGCTGCTTTCTGTACTGCAGTACCCTGCCTACAGCTGTGGTAGACTCTGTGGAGAGAGTTTGAATGTGCTTAGGTGTCTTTTAAATACCTTTACCGTAGAACTTGATGAAATTCACTTATCTGTTCTTATTAAGAGAGATATTTATGATACGGAGCTGGAACACAGGATTCTGATCTGAAATAATTGTTTTAATTTATATTCTGAGTTGGTGATCTGGTAGATGTTGCTTTATCAAAAGGAGGCGAGAGGCATGTCTTAACGGCGTGTCTTAACAGTGTATCTTAAGGAGAAAGCTTTCATCCTGGTGTCACTGTAGTCTGGTTTGGAGACTTTCACTCTAGACTGTGACGGTTGATGTCTTGGTGCAGGTTTTCATTAAGTTCTTAAAGCAGTTAAATTCTATTGCAGTTCTTCAATCCAAGCTACATTGCAGTTGTGATAGTCCATAAAATGTACAGATTAGGTGACCCAGTGGCTCTATGTTTTGTGTTAAATCTTGCAGAGAAAGATACAAACACACATGTTGCTTGTGTAAGACAAAAGTACGTCGATATGCAGACATTAATTCAACAAATACTCTTTTTCTCTTTTTTGTAGATGAATGTCCCAGTGGCAGTTAGCTTTCATTCCTCCCTCAGCATGCAGACTGCTAGATAAAAATCTAGTTTTGTCTTTTTATATAAATGTCTCAATTCTATGATAATTAATACCCACATGTGGTAGCCACATTGCCTGGTTCACACTGGGCCTGCACTTCTTGGGTCTGAACCGGTCTTTTCAACCGGGGAGAGGGGGGGTAACATTTGATTTTCCTACTTTTGGAAGAGTACCTCCAAATAAATCATTTATAAAAAAAATGCTGGATTTTAAAAATGTAACCAAAATTAAGAAGATTTGTTGGAATTACTAGTAATTTATTACTTTTATTTTTAATTTAATTCTTATTTTTATATTTTTTGTAGTATTCTGGGTTCCCAAACATGGTGAAATGTACTTCATCTCAGCATGCCTGTAGTGTGTTCTCAGTCCAATCACAGAGGGTGAATGTCTATTAACTTGCCCTGGATGTGCTGTGGAATCACCAGCTTGATTGCAATTAAGGTATTCAGATTTAAACTACATGTATTTAGGTGCATTGTGAACACAGCTTCACTGTAATACATGTGCATGTATGTTGACTGGGTTAGTATTGGTTGCCATGAATGACTTAATTGACCAATCAAAAAGTCAAACTGCCGGCTACCTTCGCTGATACTGTTTTTCTCTTCTTTTTTTCCAAACAAAATGCATGAAACTTCCTAATAGTAAAAGTGCCAATAATAAATATAAATTGCTTTTTTTATTAAGTCTTTTAAGTAAAATGCTGATGACGATAATTTTTACAGTATAGTTTATTTTTAATTCTTTATCCTAACAAATGCTGATATTCAGAAATGAAGTACTTACATATACTCTATTTTTATTACATGTGTGATACTGGCGCAAGGTTTCATTTGAATGAATTGTGAACATTTTAATGCTTTTGACTTTGTGCTGAATGTTAATTAACTTCATCATTTTCATTTATATAAGTTGCTGCAAATAAACCAGCTTTTATGATCATTCCTTGAATATTTCTTTTATTTGTTAATATTTTTCATAATTTTAGTGGTGGAGTTCATATACAAATAATTTTTTTGGAGTGAAAAGATGAACATACCTGTACATTGCATACAGACAGACGCATGGCTTGCTTTGTGTATGGTAGAAATTTCTTCATCTAACTCCAGAACCATCAGGAAGTTATGATTTATAGATCAGAGGACTACTAACGACAGATTGATATTTTGTCAGTAACAACGTGCCCTCTGTTGAAAGTTCAATATGATCAAGTAGCATCCCTGAGGTAATTGCAAAATATATGTAACATGTTTTGGCTCTTTTAGTCAATTTTCAAGGTTGCACGTTTTCACCTTGATTCTGAAGATTATTGATCGCTAAAGACAGTGGCATGTTTTTCAAAATCTTTCAGCTTGATTGATCACGATAATTCACATAAAGTGTTTGAAGGTAAAATTGCCCACCAGATGTGTTGCTTAACATGGTAGTATCTGTTCAGTTGGTGCAAAACCTTCAGGATGGCCAAGTTTTTTTTTTTTTTTTTTTCAAAACATCATTATAAATTCAAGTGTTTGCACTGAGTTGTTAAAATTTATATTACTTTGAAAATGTGTCAGAGTTCACCATGTTATTCTGTCAGTATCAAGGTATTAGTGTATAAAAGGGAAATGATTTTGAAAAATTGAAAAAAAATAACTTCGATTAATTTTTTTCTGTATAAAATTAATTAGGGCAAGTTTCTCTCTCAGTTTGCCGGGCTGGTGATGTTATTGGCAAGTTGGAGAAGACTTGAAGACTCTGGGAGAAACAATTCCAGTTGGACATTTGATAGGTAGAATATAGTTACTAGTAGATGCCTTTTGTTAAAAAAAAGATAGATGGGAGTTAAATTTATTTCAATAAAAAGTCAGTGTTTCAGTATGTGCTGGCTTGATGATCAGGGTTTTAACATTGTATGTGACATGGAGACAAAGTTTGATAGCTCAAAATCCAGGCAAGGGAAGAACAGTATATTGAATACACATTATTATAGAAAAAAACTTTTGATCTCTTACCTAAACTTTGTCAGGTGTCAAGGTTGACAGGAGAATCCTGCAGTTTAGGGTAGCCCTGTAGACCGTTATAAATATATCCTCCACCAGAGGGAGCTGACAGTCCAGTCTGCTGACAAACAAACTACGCAGTTAATTCTGCTTCTTCTCTTTTTCTTTGTTCTTGAACAATTTTTCAGGCACTACTAAGATGGTCTTGGGTAGGATATAATGTATCTCTGATAACCGTGCCAAATCCGAGTTACAGACAGAGTATATATACAGCTGACATTTTCACGGTTCAGCTGTTCCACCAGCTTATGATATTTTAGTGCCTGCAGTTTTATTTTTTCATGATTTTTTTTTCACAAATGTTCCTCTCGTTTGATAAAAATAGTTATTTGTATTCTACATGTACTTTCAACTTGAAGTGCTGTTTTTCTTTATTTTTCCTTTAGCTAGGAGGTGAATTTATGAAAATATTATTTAACTCCTTGTCTAAAGTACACAATATAATCCAGTTATACTACCTTACTTCCAAGCTCTCCTAGATTAGCATTATATAGTAATGAGAAACGCATTTGATAATGGTTTTTGATTTGCCACAAGAATGGTCATTAACGGTGATAATGCGGTGATTTTGTTGATATAAAAAAGAGAGGGCACCTCCTGCTATTGTTTTCAATTTTATTATTTCAAACTGGGTGGAGTGTGATCAGCTGAGTGTACTCATTGTTCTGGGGCAGCATGTCACTGAAGATAGTGTGACTATTCTCATTTATTATTTTACTTGGGAATTCTGTGCATTTAGATTTTTATCTAATTTTACAAACGAACAACCAGGGGCTTAGCCTTGCTGCCATTAGTTACATTTCACTGCAGGCTTCTTATGTCCTCTGCAACTTTTGTGTGGGAGATATTTTGATAAGAACTATTTCTCATGTATGTCTGAAGTGAGATCAAGTGTGAGTTGAATCAGATATTGCTTAACAGGTTATAAATATATGATCCATCACAAAATGATGTCAGTAATGGTTTGTTATTACATTACATGTACTTGATGGAAATTGAGCTGCCCAAAAATATCATTCTGTACTTATTTAGTTTGAAGCTATCTCTTCTTGAGATGAAATGAATTGCTTAATATAATATTAATAATTTATTTAACGTAATAATAACACAGTATACATGTCTAAAACAATGGATTGCATTCTCATCTGCAATGAAGACTGTCGATGGCGTTGTCCTAGTTCTACCATCACAAAGTACAGAGTTAGTCAGTTAGTCTGACTCTGGGGGATAGCAAGATTTCAGGCCAAGCCTTGTTCCTATCCCCTCCCCATCCTTTCTCAACACCACCAATTGGAAAAAAAAAACTAGTGGAGAAAATGTTGTCATTTGTGGCATATTATTTAAGTTCTTGGGTCATCATAAAAGCAATGCATTTTCTTGTGTTTTTGGCAGTGATGGGGCATGAGTCTGTATTTAAAAGGGAAATTAGTGCTAGACAGCTGGGGTATCGGAACCAAGTAAACCGGGTGTGTGTGGGGAAGGGGGGGGCTTTGTTAATTTTTTTAAAAGCATGCAAAATGTGGTCAGACATAAGTAGATAGGCAATGCAGGGTAGAGACGGCAGTCTCAGGTAAATAAACTGCTTGTTATTTCGGCCAGAATTTAAATATTCCTCCAAAATGTAAATACCTCACAGGGTTCTTGGCATGATGTTAATTCCTACATGTAATAACAGATGAAAATGGCTTTTATGGCATTTGGACACAAAACCAGGTATTAAGTGTCCTGTCTGAAATGTTTCTGTTGGACTGGTGCATCCTAGGGTGCGGAGCGTAGATGTTTGTGTAAACGCGGCAGTAAAGACCTGAATGGATTTAACGTCACATGGTCCTGTGTCATCAGCATGGGGGGAAAGACATCATGGACTGTTTAGAACATTTTGAAAGCTCTCCTGTTGAGATAATTTCATCTTCTTCCGTAGTTCTCCAGAGTGGCCTAATGACTTTATTTTTTAAGGATAATTTTATGACATCAGACTTTTATTCACCTCCTTCATATCCCTCTCTAAAACCACAGAGCAGAAGATGTCGGGATTGTTGCCATGGTGATGCACACATTAGTGTTACTCATTTTTGCCTGCTTTGGGGAGTTCGTGAAGTGAAATTTCCAAAAATTTGACAGCCTAAGCACCATTTCAGTCTGTAGGCTTTTCCTGCTTATTTAGGTTTAATGCCCAATTTCATGATGTAAGATTATTCAATTTAGTAGATTATCAGTGTGGAGAATTAATTCTGACTCCTTGTTCTCTCGTCTGTGAAAATTACATATTATCTCTGACGTCATAGGAAGTGATTTTGGAGATGTTCAATGATCTACAATTACATGATTTTCCCATTACCATTATTACTGAGTAGAGAGATTACAAGGTTTTCAATAAATACTTCTTTGGTCATTGGTAGTTTATTGGCATTCTTTTTTATACAGAGTGACTGAATTCACTTGAGCATTGCGTAGGCAAATGATCAAAGAAATAGGGGGCTTTTTTACCTATGAAAGAAAAATGCAGAGCAGATTGGCGAGATTGAAGCACCACATTAAGTCACTGGTCAGGTAAAAAAATCAGAAGACACCCTCACAAGGAGGAGGCTGTCAGTTGACATTGATAAGCCTGGTGATGGATTATATTATAAATATAATATTTGGTACTTTGCATTTTGGAACAGAATTTTGATTGCATTTAATAGTTTGACACAAGCTCATAATTGCTTTTTTGTGTGGAATATTTTGTAAGGAGTAATGACTTAAAAGGAGTAAAAATGATTCAGTTTAAGGAAATACTTTCTCATTAACTCCCATTCTCCAGCATCATACATATAATAAAAATTAATCTTAAAAAGCCACTGCCACCCACCATTTTAAAGAAAATTTGAAAAAAAAGTTGTATGAATGAGAATGCATTTGTTGTGTTAAAGAACCTAGGTCAAGTTTAGACTCTCAGTGGTGAGAAGCTGCTATAAATATCCCTTGAACTGATGGCATTGCAATTAATTATTTAGAAAATGTTTGAGTTTTAAGGAATGGAAAAGGTCAAGATGACCTTAGTTTCAATAAATGGCCAACTTTGCCACTCTTGGAAAAATAGATATGTTTGGTCTTCCTAAGGATTGATATTACTAATAACCTGGACTTGAGATGAATTCTGCTGTGATTTGGAACTGAACAAATGTCAGTGTTGTTAGACACTGAACTGAATTTAGAGAGAAGATAAGCTCTTAACCCTTTGAAAAATGTATAAATGTTTAGGATTGACATTAACAAAGATTCGCTGCAATTGTTACTAATACATTTATTTCATTTTTTTTTCTAATTGATGATTTGAGAATTCCCCTTTGCAAAGACAGTAGACAGAGTATTGACATGATTGCCTATATAGAAGTAGTTGTATCATTTGCAAATACTTTAAGAATTTCAGTTAATTAGTTTTGAAAAATAATCTACCCCTTTATATCAAGTAAAAAAATTATCATTATCGTCATCATAAAGCAGTCAAGCAGTAGAGAGCAGTTTGAAGTGGAAATCTGAAAATGTCAAGGTAATTTAGCAACTAAAATTGATTTTTTAAATGAATCAAGATGCACTGTTTTTTATCCTTATTTCCCCAAGTTATGATACCAGACAAAGACAAGAAGATGAGTCAATTACAAGAAATGGTCCTTTATATAAAGCCCACCATTGTTAGTATGTAAATGAATTGTTGGAAAATTCCACAAGCATCATTAGACTAATATGCTACTGTAATAAGTCAACTTATGGGCAAAATTACTGATTTTTACCAGAAATACATGTACCATCTTTTTCCACAGTAACGGTTCACTACCTGTAGCCATATGAGTATGGGAATCACCTTGTTTCCAGTGTACTCATATATGTATATACTAGTAATCACCAACTTTTCTGTATTGTACTTATATATGCTGTTGGTTGGTTGGTTGGGGGGGATAGAGCTACGAAGTTTCAGTGTGTGTGTGTGAGAGAGAGAGAGAGAGTGTGTGTGTGTGTGTGTGTGTGTGTGTGTGTAGAAGTTTCTACCATTTTTATTTAAACTGCAGATATACATTTATTACTGCCTGGCAATCTTTGACGGCATCAGTAAGTCAAATGTCAAAGTATCCACGGAAAATGTAGGACATTGCAAAGGAAAGAAAACTTTTGTTTCTTTTCGTCATGCTCCAGCGATGTTTGTCAGTTCTACCATCTGTGTCTCCAGTTTTGTAAATAGGGCAAAGATTCTCAGAACTCCTTGATAGTGCTGACATTTTGAACTCAGGAAATAAGTGAAAGTAAAGAATTGCCCTTTTCAGGACAACAGGAACTGCTTTGTTAAGATTTTTTCTTTGTGGTTTCAAGGAACTGGGATGAGGTAGCATGTATATGATAGGATATGACATCTGTGCTGTTTTTCAGCAAGGAGGCCATTTTATTATTGAACAGGAGCACTCTTTTGATGGTAAATACAAAAGGTTCCATCAGAAAAGGTTATGTTAAAGACTATCGTAATTATTGCAATTAAATGCCATAAAAGTTTTCATCAACTGCTACGCCAGTGTTTTAGCTCCCATTTACTCTGTTTGAACTTATTTGTGAAGACTTAAAACATTAATTAATCGGCATGTTTTATGATTTCTTGTCCACCCCTCAGAAGCTTCAACACACTACAAAATGCAAAACTGTCAATTCCAAAAACACTTCTGTGTAAATGTCATTTTGTTGATTATTGTTGAGATACAGCAAAGGAACTGTTTATTTCTGCCCCTTCCTGACTTGCCCTGAGCGGAGGTCATAAGGGAGTCTGGTTTACTGGCTCTGTTGCCATGACAACCATTGTTATTGTGTGAAGACAGAGAGCTTTAAGTGCATCTTTAGTTCTTTATTTTGTAAAAAGAAATACTTTTGTTTCAAGAACTTACAGGAAACTTTTAGCACTTCATTGGAAGTACTTTTATCTTTGGTTTACAAACAGTATTTTGATGGTAGTAAGATTTTAAAAGTTGAGATTAAAAATAAAAGTCAGTAAAAACTTGACATCAAAGACCTGTTGGTAAATAACAATATGTCACTCTTAGTGGGCACTTACTTAGAAATAGAGGGGTTTCATTAAAAGTACGTGTGTCCTGAAGGCTCAAGATCATTTTGATCCTGGGTTTGAAAAGCGATGAGAAAAATAAAAAAAAGAAAGAGTCTCTTGCAACTCTTGATTTAAAACAGGACTATCATTAGAAGTCAGTGTTGCTTTAAAGGTATAGGGTTCTAAAGATTATTTTACCTTACTTGTTGGAATAAAAAAATAAATGTAACTGAGTTAAGTCACATTCAAAAAGCTTTTACAAATAAAAGAAAAGTAAGGAAGTACCGATAGACACCTGTCACCCCTCAATGTTTTATCCCTCTACAGTGAAGTCAGTTAACATGTTGTTTATGTAAAGATTTTTTTCTTTTTTATTTATTTATTTATTTTTAATTTATTATTATTATTATTTTTTTTTTTTTTGTTCATGTATATGACAGAGATAATGCTTGATTGCACTAGATTGATGGTTTAAGTTTTTGCAAATTGAAAAGAAAAATCCCAGGATTATTTATCATTTGATTTTATGTCTTGTAAAATTTCCCCTTAAACTATATTTTGTGTATGTTTGCCCTCAGATTGTCTAAATGACAAGAAAAATTAGTAATTTGATAATGTGCTCAACAAAACTGAACAGATGATTGACCTTTTCAAAGATCTATTTTCCAGAGGTCTCATTTTCAAAATTCTACTTAAACATTGCATGCTCTGATGAAGTTTCTGGAAAAATATTTAATTCCAAGGAAGTTTTAAGTTGCATAAATGTATAATGCACCTGAGATCACTAAATTCTGTCGCGTTTTATCAAAATATTGCAAATTGGACATTTTAAAAAAGGAGGCCACTTGAGCTGTCAATGTTTGTTATTTTAGGGTAACAAACCACTAGTAATTTAATTACAGGAGCCAGCTGCGCCCTGTCTTCATGAAGTATAAGTTCTTCACTCTATCCTCAATTTATCATCTCTCACACACACACACACACACACACACACACACACACACACTCTATCTCTCTCTCTCACACACACACACACACATATGAAGCAAAGTGTAGACAGGTGTGGTCTTCCTGCTTTATTCCACATTGACGTAGATCAAATTAATTGATGTGGAGGAGTTCTACTTTATACCTGATACCAATGGCAAGACAAGAAAAGGGTGTGCCCAGAACTTAGGATACATCAACTTGCTAAATTCTATATCAGTGATTCCATATTTTTGTTGTACTCTGGTTTTAAATTTTAAAGTCTACAGATACAATGTCAGACATAACGGCACTGAACCTTTTTTGTTAATGTTCAGAGAAGGCCCTAACAAGCACCTGCTATCTTGAGTTAAGACTAAAACAGTCATTGTTACAGCAGAGTTGAATGCAGCTGGCTCAGCACTCTTCCTTCATTTTTTTTTTAACCTGAACATGTAGAAATTAAGCCCCCAGGAGTGATTCTTCATGAGTAGCCCCTATTGACCGTGGCTGACCAGACCCTAAAGAAGTATTAAGTGCACTTTGCTGTGTACACATTAAACTGTGACAGTGATGGATTAGACAGTACTGCTAACCTGGGTGGCTAACAGAGTACAGCTGAAAGATGTCTTCTTTCTGATGGTAAACTGATCAAAACCTTTGCATCTAGATTGACTTATACCTGACAGAGAGGATAGGATATACAAGTTCTAAGAAGGAAGTACAGCTCTTGACAGAAGGGATTTTGTGAATAAGTATATAGTTATGAAATGAAATAAAATATAGAAGTAGACCTGATGTGTGAAATCCCAGGTTGTTGAACAGGTGAGGCAAATCTACAGGTAGTTTGTACTCTGTCACTTTTCAGTGTTTATGGTTGTATACAGCTGTCAGGAATCTTGTCCCAGTGGAATGGAATTGGCTCTTCCTATTTCCTACAATCTTCGTCTGCAGGAAATTACATTTTGCGCCTTTGTGGTATAACTTGATTGGAAAAGGCTATTTTCTAGTTTCATTTTATAACATTGTGATCATAACTTTTTAGGTAGGATTAACAAAGACCAAATTTGGTTATTTTATAAAGATTTCTATGAATATGATATTGGAAAAAATGTCAGTATTTTCACCCAACCCTATGTTATAAGAAAAAAGTTAAATGCCGAAACTGGGCTTAATCAGAAACCAAAGTCCAACAGACCATGACGGAGAATGTTGAAGTGGGTACAGGAA
This sequence comes from Lingula anatina, assembly GCF_001039355.2. The sequence goes on from NW_019775515.1 coordinate 52,510, forward strand.
GCTTTCTCTGTCCTGAGAGAGTTCTGTCTGGTGAAGAGTTGTGAATTGTGTTAGGTGAGACATTGTCACAACTACCACATCTGATGTCTGCTCCTCTCTAGCACATTCTGTGAGGTACTCTTTGAAAATAAAACTCATCTGGTGTACTGCGGTATGTACTTTACAGATTAACATTCATTAACCAGGATTTTTTATCTGTGACACATTGAACGTAAGATTTACACACATAATATTGAGAAAGAATTATTTACAAGGTGCGTTTTCAGGATTTTCAGTTTGTACAACTTTCACACATGTGAACTGAGACAAAATGTTGAAACAGATGTTTTGTGTTCAGTCAATAATTTCTTGACCTGATAGCTGGCTAGAGTAGAGATAGCTGGCTAGAGTAGAGATAGCTGGCTAGAGTAGAGATAGCTAGCTAGAGTAGAAGTCTTCCTCATGTGTTCATTATGTTTCACCTGCCAGGGTTGATGATCAGGTTTGTGGTTACAATCAGTTCTTGAAACCAAGAGGAATTTGCTATGTAGTTCTGTGGTGGAGGTCTCAGAATTCTCAGAGAATTTTAAATAATTCATAACTTCCTTCACCCCTTTGTGCTGAACAGTATGGATAAATTTCAACCTCCGAAACTTTTTTGAGAATTTGGCTGTTTGAAATAAATTCACCACTCATTTTTTAAAAAAAGTATTTACAGTACTCCCCTCCCCCAAAAGAAAAACACCTAAATGTTTGTTGAACCCCCCCCCCCCCCAAACATGCATACACAAGAAAGTAGATCTATACAATTACCCTGAAATATTCTGAGGTTTTGTCGCCAGTGTCAGGTGTGTGAACTCAGATGGAGGCAATAGTGGAGGTAGGCAGACGAGTTGTTGTATAGAATGTCAGAGAAGTTAAAAATAACCCACAGCGGCCTTTCCTCTCCACCTCCTGAAGGGGATTGCCATTTTTAGCAGTCAGGAGAGTCATGAGGAACCACACGTACAGGAATTACCTTACATTTGTCTGTGTGATATTGAATATAAATATATTTTATTATTTGTCCTCTTCATGCACAAGGATAGATTTTTTTATTTTGTTTTTTAAGAATATTTTTTCAGTTTTGTGATCACCGCTGTTGGCTAACATAATTTGTTCTGTTGTAGTTTGAAAATTAAAGCAACTGTCTAGCAACAAGAGTTGAATGTATATATTTCAGAAGAACTTAAATCATTTGAAATGAAAAAATAAATGTTTAAGTGGCAATAGTGTTAGACTATAAGCCTGTCGATCATCCTTAAAGTAAATATTTAGAACAGTCAAGCTATAATAAACTGATTCAGAAGTACTTTTATATAGTTAATGAAGTCCAATTTATCATGGCAGGTGATTGCTTTTTTTTAGATCAAAGTGTGTATTATTTAAACTTAATGTTATTGTCCAATCTGGACTTATTTGATTCAGGCTGTGTTATCATATGATATGCATGCTGAAGACATTTTGTTTCTTAATAATAATTATGTACCATAGTTTAGTTGTAACCTCTATGTTTCTTATGTGTAGAACATATTCAGGACTACTTTGAGGAAAAGTGTTTTGAGACTAACACCAAAAAGTAGACTTTGAAATAGTTTTGATGTTATTGTACCCCGTAGATCCTGCTGGGAATTCTGATTTAATCCTGTCATTAACCTGACCTCCTGCTGTCATCATTTTGCTCAGGAATCACGTAACAGCAGGGTACAAACTTAGCATCTTTTTCCTGGATTTTATCTTAACTCTCTTTTAGGTTCAATAACTGCCAGATGGTTTTTGGCAACATGTTGAAAGCTGGGAAGTAATATTGTGGTCTAGAAGTTGGGTGTGTACCAGTTATGATGGCGGTAGTGGGCGGGAGATGATGAAACATAATCTTCTTCAAGTTGTAATTCAATCTCAAGTTGAAAACATTGACATTTTTTCTCAGATGTGTAATAAGGCGATTAAATGCTGTCAGGTAAACTTTATGAGGCTGGAATGGAGAAAAGGGGGGCTGTGTTCCTCTTTGGCAGAGGTTAGACAGACCATAATGTCATTTAAGTTGTGATTTATGTTAAGGAGTTTTGTTGTGTAGGAGTAAGAGTTGATGGAGCAGAGATAAAGCTCAGCAGCCAAGGTTCATGTTTTTAAGGTTGAAATAGGAATGTGAGGTCATATGACTCTTTTTTTCCATGATGAGAAATGAGCATGAGGAAGTCAGGTGTAATTGTAATATTGAATAAAGTCATCTAATTTTCTGTGTGCTCACAAAATACATGTAATGGTTTAATGTCAGTATAATGTTAAAGGGTCTTTATCATTCAAACCCGATGGTTACTATGAGTGAAAACACCCTGGATACGAGATGTTCAAACAGTACATAACCTTCCCTGATGAGGTGAAATTTGATAGCTTGAAATGACATGCTATGTGCCCTCAATTTAATTGCAATCATTACTCTTGCACCACAGGCGCTGTGATTTATGGCCATACATAAGTAACCAGCAAAAGTTGGCAACATACCTTTATCTTTATTTATTAAATTTTATTTATATCAGTTATGGGAACAGTATATATACGGACCTCGAGGACATCTCCCAGCTCATCTGACTCCACTGTTGCTCCTCATTTGTCCTCATTCTTGTCCTACTGGTAGAATGCAGGATCTATTACTTTTTGTGAGATAACTGTGCCCTGTTAGAACAAAGTAAAAATGTGATTAATAGCCATTATTTATAGAGCCTCACCCAACCTGAATGTGTGAGGTGAAGCACTCAGGGCACCTGTTATATTTGTCATCTTACATGTGACAGTAATGACATTGAGAAGTTGACAACATAGCATGACAGGAGCTCAGTCAAGGAAAAAAACAAGAGACTAAAGAATTCACGAATATTGTCACCAGTTGTTGTCTTTTGGAGATGTAAGCTGTCACCAGAATATTTGTCACAGCCATGTTAGTAGCGTCAGAGAGTGACAGGTGTGTTATTATCAGATGGTGACAGCTTGGACAAAACAATTCTTTGGTGTTATTTGTATAGCTGTTTCTCTGATTGAAAGTAATTTTGGATGGAGATTATTTAACCAGTATATACATGTACATGTAGCAGATCCTTTGCTGGTAGTTTATTTGGGATTTACATGTAGTGCTGATTTATCATTGATATCTTTTTTTATTATATTTCACATTAGAATAAAGATTGCGAAATTTTTATGGAATATTTCAATAAGACATCAGTACAATTTCTTTGGTTAAATAGAAAATCTGCTAACTCTCCTAGATAAGAAGGGACAGTCAACTTCCTTCATATTTAAGTGTGCCCCACACTGATGCCGGAAGAATTCATATTTCCCGGAAAAGAAGTTCAACAACCCTCTCTCTCTCTATCTCTCTCTCTGACTTGGTTCATATTAAGGCTCCAGTGCGATGTGAAGCTATTTCCCAGACAAATACCTACTGTCAGTCTCATGCTGTAGAAAAACGTGAATAAAGATTGGAATCTTTTTCCCATAAAAGCTTAAAGGGCATCTTGGAATTGAGAGCAGTACATTAACTTCTATTCCATCTGTTTAATTAGACTGCATTTCACAGGCATGCAGGTAATGGTTATGTGAAATCAGAAAGGAATGAGTATGTATAAGGCTTTCATGAAATACTGAGAGACTTTTTTCAGGTTGAAGTAAATGTATTTCTCAGTCAATCTTCTTGAAAAAGATTTCTTAGATATGATTGTTGCTAATTAGCTGGTATCTTTACATAATTTTTTAATTCAAATGATTATATGAATGGCAATATGATTTTTATCTGACATGTCTGGTTTTAAATTTTTTGTGCAATTTAAAGTGAAATCCGTACATCTTTTCAATTTATTCACCTGGTTTACATCCTATTTTTCAGGTTTAAACAGAAGGTTACCAGTCATGACATATGACGCAGGATTCTTCACATGTGGTATGTCATGGCAGCTNCACCCTGAGCTTCAGAGCTAACTTGACACTAACCTTTTCACTGTAGCCTATCTCCATCGTGTCAAGTAACCTCTGACCAGATTCGATTGCCTCCGCCGCCCGCCAATCAAATTTAAAAGCCCGCACTCAATGACTCATTAAACGATCTAGCCAATGAACGCGAACGAGTCAAAGCGCGCTTTGTTCAAATCCGGACCAATCAAAGATAAGGCTGAATATCAGGGACTTGCCGTAACCTGTGGGCAGCACGCAAATAACATCGTCTCTCAGTAGATAATGATGCAGGGCCTCAAACTGCTAGACCCTATGGTTTCAATTCCGATTTACTCATATTTTGCAAAGAATCAAGAGATAACTTAACACATTCTTTTTCGTAGTCACTCGCCTTGCTTTCTTTGTGTACGGTAATACACTCGGAACTACTCGGATGTCTCCGCACTCGACAATAACTATGTTGTTAGTATGGAGCTTGCGGAATCAGCCGAGGATTGCCGATTGACGGTCAACCAATCAGCGTTTTCACCAAACTTTGGTGAAAAATTTTGAAACATGGATTTGATTGGCTTATATAAACTAGGTCAAACTACTATTTTCGTCAGAGGTTACTTGACACGATGAAGATAGGCTACAGTGAAGAGGTTAGTGTCAAGTTAGCTCTGAAGCTCAGGGTGTCAGATGGTGACAGCTTGGACAAAACAATTCTTTGGTGTTATTTGTATAGCTGTTTCTCTGATTGAAAGTAATTTTGGATGGAGATTATTTAACCAGTATATACATGTACATGTAGCAGATCCTTTGCTGGTAGTTTATTTGGGATTTACGTGTAGTGCTGATTTATCATTGATATCTTTTTTTATTATATTTCACATTAGAATAAAGATTGCGAAATTTTTATGGAATATTTCAATAAGACATCAGTACAATTTCTTTGGTTAAATAGAAAATCTGCTAACTCTCCTAGATAAGAAGGGACAGTCAACTTCCTTCATATTTAAGTGTGTCCCACACTGATGCCGGAAGAATTCATATTTCCCGGAAAAGAAGTTCAACAACCCTCTCTCTCTCTATCTCTCTCTCTCTCTCTCTCTCTGACTTGGTTCATATGAAGACTCCAGTGCGATGTGAAGCTACTTCCCAGACAAATACCTACTGTCAGTCTCATGCTGTAGAAAAACGTGAATAAAGATTGGAATCTTTTTCCCATAAAAGCTTAAAGGGCATCTTGGAATTGAGAGCAGTACATTAACTTCTGTACCATCTGTTTATTATAATTAGACTGCATTTCACAGGCATGCAGGTAATGGTTATGTGAAATCAGAAGGGAATGAGTATGTATAAGGCTTTCATGAAATACTGAGAGACTTTTTTCAGGTTGAAGTAAATGTATTTCTCAGTCAATCTTCTTGAAAAAGATTTCTTAGATATGATTGTTGCTAATTAGCTGGTATCTTTACATAATTTTTTAATTCAAATGATTATATGAATGGCAATATGATTTTTATCTGACATGTCTGGTTTTAAATTTTTTGTGCAATTTAAAGTGAAATCCTTACATCTTTTCAATTTATTCACCTAGCTTACATCCTATTTTTCAGGTTTAAACAGAAGGTTACCAGTCATGACATATGACGCAGGATTCTTTACATGTGGTATGTCATGGCAGCTCATTCCGTCTGCTGCCTATTGCTGGGTTAGTTTGCCATCAGGTCGAGAGGTCAACTTTCTATCTAAACCTTGGGCGGCACATGAAACTGTATGCAAATAGCAAGACACAAATTGTACTGAAGTAAAACCAGTTAGGTGAGTGACAATTTGTTTTGATATGCTCCATGTTTTTTGTTTTTTCTCAGTGTTTAAGAGGTGTGAAGAATGTGATTATTATATGTTTTTATTTCTAGACATACAGAATTTAGTTTACTAAGTTTACACATAAACAGCAATGGTGTAAAATAATTATCAGTAACTGTCTGTTTATTTGTAAGATGTAATACCAATAGTTTGTTTGCAATGAAGCTTCTGAAAACTTTGTGTTTGTACTTGATCTATTCATCCCTTTTTGTAAGGTGGCTGGGAAATGCTTTGCTTCTACAGCAGGAAAGTTTAGAGTTGATCTAGCTATTTATAAATACAAGTGTATGCATGTATGTCCTGAGAGAATCTCACACCTGGGTGCTTTTGTTGATTGTTTACAAGTGAATTATAAAGAGTTCGCTGTATTTGTTAAGTTTGGCAACAAATACAGTGGAAGAGGGACAGACATGTAAACAATCCATGAAACAAGTATGAAGCCATCAGATTCAAGTGTCTTCATGCGGTCTTACAAGTGAATGACACATACTTCCACAAGTATAGATTAACTTCTTTAAGTGGATTTATAAGGAAGGGGTATACTCATCAATTATGCTACAAGTTTTTATTCAACTTACTGAATTTTATTTTCTCAAATCTAAATTGATTTATTGCTAAATGAAGTACTGTTTATTCTCTGTTTACCGTATGTTAACTGGTTATTTTGTTTGACCAAATCCACAGAAAGTGCATACCTTAAATTTAGTTACTCATTGTTGTTTAGCATTTTTATTTACTGTGAGTAAAAATTATTAGTTTCTGTTATCAACTTTTCAATTTAAATTGTGTATGTTTTTTTGTGTGTTTACTAAGTAAGAGGATGAAATACTATAAGTATACAGTCCACCACTAATATATATTACATCATAACTGTAACTATGTTTATGATGGTAATATTTGAGGCTTTGGTTAAAAAAAATTAGAAAAAAAAACATTATACATTGCAGTAATATATTTAAATGCAGTAAGCCTATCTTGAGGTAACTGAAGCTGGTTTGGAATGAGAGAGTAAGGCTACTATATCCCATTACCTTCAGTCATAATTGATACAATGGCTTTCGATCAGCCTGCATTGACAACCAGTTGATCCGCGGACTAAAAGATCTGCAATCAGAAATGGTCAACCCACTGCAAGCTGGCCCACTTAATCCCTAATAGACACTGAATAGATTCACTGCAGGGATTATGCAGCAAGCTTTCAAGTGGGTCGGCCATATTTGATCCGCGGATCTGTTAGTCCGCATATATCAACTTTTATTGTGAATGCGGCCTTAGAGTACTTCTGAGTTTAAATAACACATAACGCTAGACACAGCCACCAATATGGCAGGCTTAAACAGCTGTTTTTATGAGGTAAAAAGTCTGCTGCCTTTAATCTTCTTTGATTGTCAGTTCATTTACACATTACTGTCACTCAAATCATGCTGGAGCATACCCTGAGGATGCCAGGGACTTCAGACGCTAGAAAGGTTCTTATGTTTCTTACAACCTTGTAAAGCATAAATGGGGAATTCAGGGTAATTTTCAAAAAAATTTCCATTTAATTTCAAGCTTGGGAACACAGGTACAATCACAGCTGATCGAGTTAGCTTGGCATTTTTAGTCTTGTATGTAGTACATGTATTTTTGTTTTGGTTTCGTGTATTTGTTAAGAGTCATGATGTTCAGGATGGTCGTAAGATTTCTCGTAAACTTTTGACTCTTGGAAATGTCTATTAATGCAATCTTTCTATCTTCTTTCATTTTTGTCAGTTCTTTATTTTCTTTTCGGAAAACTTGAGTCATGTATTTTTTCATGAATAAAAGTGTGGTTAGATATTTGATATAAATAGTCTTATAACTCTCATATATTCTGTACACTGTACAAATGTTGGCAAATGGCACATTAATGGCTGTTATATTATATTTTATGGCTTGCATGTGTAATTATATCTGTACTGTAGAGATAGGCCTTGCTTATAAGTTATATCAATGGGGTTTTAATGGGAGCACTTGTAGTAAGAAATGAGATAGGAGAAATTGAACCATTTTGCATGAAGAGAAAGACAGGAAGGGGGGAGGGGGGGCTTTCAAAAATTGTTCGCTCACTTTGGTCAAATAAGGCCCCATGAACTGCATTCTATGCAAGGAAGATGAAAAATAAAAAGTAAAATGTCAGAGGAATGTTCTATGTCCCCACACCTCCAGTTGAAGTATACTAGTACCTATGTGTGTGATTGCTATAGTCAAGGCATACTATATTATCTTACAGGTGTGTTTACACTGGGATAGTTTAGAATGGAAAATAAACAGTAATGAGATTTCTCTGACAAAAGGCAGATTTCAGACTTTTTGGGAACCAAAAATATCATTTTTGAGAGCGATGAAGGCTCTCTTCCCAAACACCACACCATATTTTCAGACTTTTTGACTAAATGTCAATCTAATCCCTGATCAACCTGAATCAGTCCATGGTCTAAATCAGACAAATTGACACCAGTTATTCAATCATTAGGCCCTCTCCCTTCACCCCTCCTTCCTAACACAGTTACTGGTTGTCAAAATTTAATTTAATTTATCTCATATATGATCTGTGACAGATGAATGAATTTGTGATTTAGCTCCCCTTCCCATACCTAGATCAGTCTTGCATGATCAACCCATCTCTGAGGGGTTTCGCTCTCGCTAAATTTCATTCAGCTTAAATAGCTCTGATGTCTGGCACACCTACTGAAGCCGTTAGAGGATAATTAACTTCTGTTTAGCATCTTCAGACATCTACGCCACTAAAGGCAAATGTAATTTGGGGAGAATCCCCTCGGAGATGGGTTGATCCTGCTAGATCCATCAAGGTATAGGAATTGGGACCTAGGTAAAGAAGTTTCTGTACATGGTTATATTTAAAGTAGCCAGAGAGGGGTTTGCCAGCACCTGTGTGTCGTCTGCTATCTTGTGCGGAGGTACATGTAGTTTGGCCCCATGCTGTTATTATTGCACTGGAAGAATTGACCCAGCTCTGCTTCCCAGCATGCACTAAATTATTACTGTAGAGGCCTAGCTATTTGTATACCTTGTTTGTGGTAGTTTTCTGAGGAATTTCCAATTGAGTTTGTATGTCAGGCTTCAGAGTGTTTTAATTGGTTCTCTAAAGGGGGTCTTTGGGATTTACCTGTGGACACAGGTATGTGCGTGTGCGTGTGTGTGTGTGTGTGTGGTGAAGAAGCACATTATCCTGGAATTTTGCCAATTTCCTCATTTATTCCAATGTAGGCATACCTGATATAAATTTGTCATGAAAGTAAAGATTGGATGATTGGTTTTGGAAAAATAATTTAAAAAGATGCTGCATCTTTTTTTTTTCTGTTCTGCAAATAATGAAACTTAATTATGAGAGAATCATGGTGTACACCAGTTTGTGAATTATTTATTATGTTTTTCAAAGGCATTATAGGCCAGTTTTGCTTTTGCCAGAAATCATGAACTAAGTATTTATAACAGTATAAAACCCATGCATGGAATGTTTTATTTTGGCTCATGTTCCCAACTTAATTTCCCTTAAGCAAGTTATGTATAATTCTCTATCAACTAAACATTGTAGGCATTTTTTGAGAGAGGGAGCTATGAAAATTGATGAACGAAGAATGTATGGATGTTGTATGAAATTTGTAAACAGATATAAGGATAAGTTAACACTGTTTTCCCAGAGATACTTTTAAGAAATATCAGTTTTATTAATTTATTTTTTTTATTATTTATTTATTTTATTTTTTATTTTTTATACTGAGACCAGCTAACATCATAAAACAATTTAGTATACAACTGTGCACATAGAAGTTGCTGGGGGGTATTCATTAGCATTAAAAACTCGGGCCTGTTGGTCATTGCCAAAGTTAAGATTCAGACATTACAGTAATTTTACAGTAATTTAGTGTTAATTGACAGGGGCACACTAATTAAATCTTGGCTCAATTCAACTGGTCGAGGAACGATGGGTGGGGAGCCGTGTGAGAGGCAGAAACACGATTACAGGACTAAGTGGTTTCCCTTTCATGTAGGTCCGCCATATTTAGGTCGCGGCCTTATTAGACCTCGGCTCTTCTCGATGTGAATGCTCCCAATGCATTCCACAATTTTGTTATTAATCTCTCTTCAAATTATGACATATACATATATATATATGTCTTCACTTCTTCTTCTCTCTCTCTCTCTCTCTCCCTCTCATGTTTTCACACCTGTTCTCTAGATACTTAATATTATCAGAGAAGAGAAAGGTGAGAGTGGATTAGACAGGTTATGTCACAACTACCTGTTCCCTTCAGTAAAGCCAGCTCCTCCTTGTCTAGTTTACCTGATTTACCTGGCTGAACAGTCTTATGAATATCATGACACATACACAGGATATTCTCATTACAAAACCATTGAGTCATGATTTCCTCTACGGCAATGGGTGGGAACCATCGCTATAGTCCTTGGTAATTTGTTTTTCCTTCATAGATTTCTGTGTCATTATATTAATGCACAATGTATATTTGGGTGTCACAGGTATAATTTTTTATACATAGAAATGTCTGCAGAGATGACAATGCAGGTTTGTATGGATCAATATCTAACTGCAAACTGCATAGCTTTGTCAAGGGTAATCAACCCATGTTAAGCAAGATTGAGTATAATACTAATTTGTTACCCCCCCCCCCCCTCCATCCCTTTCCACTGGTACATGTAGTTTTAAAACAACTTTCACGTGAGTACACAGAAGAACTTTCTGAAGGCAGGAAACAGGAAATATTCTGATTCATTCAGTACAAAACTGTGCACAGTATTAAGAAAAAAACTCATTTCTGTATTAATTTCTGGCCAGAGGTAATACGATGTGTTGACCCTTGATGGCCTAAACTGATATTATGAAAATAACAGACATATTAGCAGCATATGGAGGTATACCCTCTTATAGCAGGGTCAGGTGTTAACTTAAAAATAACAGACATACTAACGGCAGATTTAGGTTTACCCTCTTAGAGCAGTTTCAGAGACTTCAGGAAAAAACATTCAGTAAATATATTTATTTATGTAGGAAAAGACTCAGTATGTGGACAACATTCTCTGAGTAAAGTACTAGTAAACAAAAAACAGATCAGGATAGGTATTATTCATGGCAGGGGTTTTATTTTTAAATTAAAATTAAATTAAAATTGAATTTTTAAAATTAAAATTTTGGAACTGGAATGGAAGTAATAGATGGTGTAACTGTGGACATGTATCATTTTTCCTAATGTTACATATGGTGTATATGTCTGTGGCCTTTTTCTTCTTTTTTCAAATATGATATAAACCTGTATATAAGGTGATAATCCCAGAATGTGGTTTTCTCTGAATGGACATGTACCATTCAAAAGCACTAGTTTCAGATAAATAGTGGATGAAGTGACAAATGCGTTGGAGATAAATGATGGATGGATATGTCAGGTGTATCATTTAGCAGGCGTTTCTGCTAGCCATTCATTAAAGCTGCAGACGTGGGTGGAATTATTTGCTGTAAGATAAATTTGTCTTTTTATCCATAGAGTGTTAAAACTGTTAGGAGTTGGGCGTGTTAAGGTGTTTTTGTGTATGTGTATCATATGTTTATTTCAGTTTTGTCTTACAAATATTTATTTATTTATTTATTTATTTATTTATTTATTTATTTATTTATTTGTTATTTTATTTATTTATTTATTTATTCCAGCTGCTGTCCTCACTCAGGGTAAGATCTCAGTAGACTGCCGCCATCATGAGCACCACGCAGACCACCACGACTACCATCATGCCGTCAGAGGACCCCGGCTACATCAGGAGTGTGCCGGGCATTCTTAAGATTGTAGAAATTGTGAGTAAATCTGATATAACTGGGATTCTTCAAGCTAATAAAACTATTCAAAATTGCTATGACTCAGAAGGCATACTTTTCTGTTAGGTTAGGCGTTTAATAATACTATCCGCAGATATTTTAGCACCAACACCCATATTAACCACATAACCCACAAATAAACCAGCACTACCAGATGTTAGTGCTATGTAACATTTTGTTAGTGCTAAATAACTGTATGGTGTGCTGGTTAATTTGTGGGTTTGGTGGTTAATATGGGCATTAGTGCTAAAAGATCTGCGGGTAGTGTTAGTAAATGCCTAATCCAATTGTAAGGCCTGAATGGGTTTTATGATTTTTCAGTATAATATAACTGAATTATGATATACCTTGATGAAAACATTTGATCTTAATTGCTTGTAAAAACTTAACTGAAATTCAGTTGGAAAAAGGAAAGCTGAGGAAAGTCTCAAAAGTGAATGAGCTATGCCAGTTAGGCTTACAGTTGTAGTTGTGGCAGATATACAGTCGTCATGTAACTGGGGATTTGGTTGTGCTGGATTGTGACAAAATTCACAACTACAGCAATGTGACTGGGAATTGATGCCACTTATTGATTTAACTTTTATAAGAAATCCTCTGTCTTGACTTAGTCATCTAGTTAAATATTTGAAAATTGATGCCATTGAAGTTAGTAATATAATTGTTATTTATCCACAAGTTCTTAGTGTACTTGTGTTCAACTGGATGATCAAAGCCCCTAAATACTCCGTACCAGTGTAGATTTAGGTGCAGATAAAGTAATGGGAACATTCATCACAAGTTGACCTAATTAACAGATCAGTGGATCAAATGTGGCCAGCTCACTTGAAATCTTGCTGCATTTTCTCCTAATACACACTAAATAGATTCTCCATAGGGATTACACAGTAAGTTTTCAAGTGGGTCGGCTATATTTGATCTACGTCTCTGTTAGCGTGTGGATAGACTTGGTAGTGAATGCGACCAATGATAATTTCCAAATTGAATAAAATATGCATTATCATAATTTCACATACATACTTAAAGTCATAATAACTCTTCATTTTGGCCAAAAATTGGATTTTCCTGGAGTAAACGGCAATTTTCCCGTACTTACCAATGGTCAGCGACCCCATTCCTACATTCAAAGTTAATCCAGGGTTTTTTTCCTAAACGTACGGTTTTTTGTTAAAATCTCTTAAGAGATTTTAACTGACGGAGCTCTCTCTGACATCGCATAGTCACTGTTGACCTACTTAAAACCGCGGGAAAAGCAGACAACAACAACACTATATAAGATTCATGAGATATATTCGTCTTTTTGTTAAAAATACATTAATATCCACAATGTGTGCCATTCTGGGCTTTTCGTTATCCGACGCACTGTACAAAAACTCACAACTTACGTCTGCGTCCGCATTAATGCGTTTGGCGCCATATGTTATTTTGGTCTCGAATGAACGCGAGAATCCGCGTGACACCATTACGTCATTAGCAACGAATGCCTTGATGAAAGCATCGAAAGCCCTATTGACAAGCACAGATTTTAGTTTTACTACAATAACGGCCGTTTTAGTGGTAAAATACAATAGAATATATTTCCATGCGTTGTTTACAATGTATTTCATGCGGAATTTTGAATCTCAAAGGAAGAGTTATTATTGCTTTAA
>NW_019775515.1:66983-90735 GCF_001039355.2 Lingula anatina
ATTGACCTTGAATAGGAAGTGATATACTGGCAGTCAAACTGTGACCTTGAAATTGACCTTTGACCTACTTTTCGCCATAAACTGAACCTTGCAAATTTTCTTTCCCTTTTATCTCCAGACCTAGCAGAGATAAGCCCAAAGTTACTATTGACTTATGGAAGTCATATGCTGTTAATCCAACAGTGACCTTGAAATTGACCTTTGACACACTTTTTACCATAAACTGAACCTTTCAAATTTTTGTCCCTTTTATCTCTCAACCTGGCAGGGATACACCATTAGTTACAATTGAACTTGAATAAGAAGTCGTATATTTTCATTCTTATTTTGACCCTGAAATTGACCTTTGACCTATTTGTTATTCAAAAGTGGCACATATACACCTGCAGTGGCTATTGAAATTGAATGGGATATGTTAATGTGACCTTAAATTTGATTTGGACTACTTTTTAGCAGGAACTGCATTTTACAAATTTTTCAATTTTCATATCTCCAAAGCTGGCAGAGATACGCTAGTACGTACTGTTAAAATTGAAGATGAAGTCATATGTTATACAAAATAAGTCATTTCTGTAATAAAAAAAGTTTTATTTTCAAAAGCTACACTTTCAAGAACTATGTTTTGACAAAAAGTGATGAATCAATTAAAGTACCTATTTCAAGTAAATACACATTAAAACATATAAATGTAAAAATATTAATATAATAATTATCCATTTCAAGTATAATACAAACTAAAGTTTCTGCCTATGTATGCATACAGGTATAATACATATTAAATTAAATAATCCAACTTCAATGTAAGTCAAAATCTGCTAATCTATGCATACAAGTATAATATAGTATTAAATTATACAATTAAAACTCTATGTTTATCAGAAATTTATAAAACATACAAATATATTTTAGGATTAAATGTATATAAAAATATCTATTTATAAACATATATTATTTAACAGTGTAAAAACAATTAAAGAGAGACCCCAAGAGATCATCCCACGGAAATGGATTTCCTCCAAAAAATAATCAATTTTCCTGTTAAATCGTTTTAAAGGTATTTTATGGAACTGTGGATGGCCATAAGAAGCTTTTTTTTTTGGTATTTCCAAACCACTGGAGTGATCCTTTTATCAAATTAGCTGTATCAAATATAATACAAATCATCTGTTTATTGTTTTATATTAAACACTTAAAACATCTATTTACATACATGTATAATAAAATAAAATATACATAAATGAAATATACATCTCATTTAGTTTACAGGTACAAAGACATTTTATTTTTATGCCAAGTTCGTAGTTTCAATACTGAAATACTTAAAGAAATAATAGCTCTTTGTTTTGGCCAAAAAATGAATTTTCCTGAGTAAACAACAATTTTCCCATACTTACCAATGGTTAATGAATCCATTTTTACATTTAAAATTAGTCCCTGGTATTTTTCTCTTTTCAGTGATTATAACAGAGTATAGACATCAATGGAGGTCATGTGTTCTAAAGACAAGCTCAGATATCAGAATAATAGCTATAACTGCCGTTTTTGTGGTAAAATAGAGTATATTATATTTCTTCAAAGTATATTATATTTCTTCACAGTGTTTTTTACTGTGAAATATAGATCTTATAAGAACAGTTATGATCCCTTTAAGCTGGTTTGTTTAGGTGGATAAAAGGCAACAAAGCTAAACCTGAAAATGAACAACCATTAAACATTGTTTCCATTACAGTATGTAAACAGCTTAAATTCGAGGTCCTACATTTACAATCTTACTATAACCTTGAATTTTACCTTTCACTGTTCCCCACAATTTCTTTATAAATGATAATTAATATGTACAAAAAGAAAAAAAAAGAAAAAAAATCTTGTTTACTGCATTTCCTGAAGCTTGTCAACCACAACCGTACAGGTGGGGCCCCACTTTCTTTTTCTTTCCCATACAAATGCGCATGCCCCAGCTGGTGGTACTATACCAGGAGGCAGTATCGCCTCTCTGATCCTCTAGTTTATTTTTTATATTGCCTGATAAGAAACCAAGCAGTATATTATAACTTGTACTTTTATTATAGTAAAACGATTCTGTCCCAAAAGCTCTTGTATTTGTCTGTTTTAGTGTGAAAAAAGTTTAGGAAAAATCAATGGAAAATTATAGAAAGTATGTTACCTCCGCCAAGGAGGTTATGTTTTCACCCCTGTTTGTTTGTTTGTTTGTTTGTCATCAACATAACTCAAAAAAGTTATGTATGAATTTTGATAGAATTTTCAGGGTAGGCCAGAAATGGGTTAACTTAGAAGTGATTAGTTTTTGGTGGTGATCTGGATCAATAATCAATAAATTTTATGTGTTAATATGTTGCCTTATGAATGTTTTTGTTTTTAATTCCTCCTTGTATTGTTCACAATTTTTCAGCTCTTGAGGTTTGACATACCAATTCTACTACTTTTTGTGGACAATCTGTACTGTTTGTTTCTTTTCATTTTTCAAGCCAGCAAGCTATGTAGAATATTTTCATAACCTTTACTTCTCAGTTACAGCTCCAGAAAAGCTATTTTTCAAAATTTAATTGTCACAGATATGTCAGTTTGATTGCAAAATGAAGTTTTAAATTACAACCTATAATTTAGCCTTGCAGACAGTACTTTTCAACTTACAGTTTTATACATCTTTCACCTTGTCATACATATGTGTAGATATATGGATATTAAATCATTCATTATTAAATATTTAGAGGATTATTTTCTTGTTTGCATACTGCTTTCACAGACAAGTTGTCTTATCCAAGTCTCCACATAAAAAACCTACTTTGTGCACTGCCACCACAAACATTATGAAAAGAAAACTGTGTTACTTTATTTTCTTAACTTACAAGAATGATTCTTAGGATTGCCATACAGCTCTATTGGATTATGATTTTTATTGAATAATGAATTAATAAATTGTTCTATTTCTGGCATTTGTGTGAACTTGAACTCTCATGGTCCTGAAACTTTTTGCTTGTTATGCATTTTACTTACTTCTGTATTACCTGTTGTGCATAATTAAATTTTTATGTTGACTTTGCAGTTAAATATAATGTATTATTGCATCAGAATTAACATTAACCTATTTTATGCATTATTATTTCCACTTTTTGTCTGTACATTTCACAGCTTTGCTGCCTTGTGTGTTAATTTCCTCCTACTTTTCTCCTACTTTTGGGACAAAAAAATCCTACTTTTTAGACAATGAAATAGGCTTAGATGTACGTTATTGTCATGCATAAATGATTTATGAAATAAACTGTCCCATTTCTTACCTCCATAAGGATATATAATGCATTGGTATATCTTTAACCATATCAATGAAGCAAGCATTTTCTCTCCCTTACCCCCAATTTCATAGAGGGTATATTATGACCGTAAGGTTCACATTTAACCAGTTATGTAATTTTCTAAAATAAAAAAAAATTTGTTCATAAGTGTTAAGCTACACCATGTTTACGAATCATTCACCAAAGAGCAATTTCTTTCTCAAAAAATATGTTTAAAAGATTTTGGCTTTAATTTGTGTAAAATCCATAAAATATGACCTCTTGTGATATTTGACCCATTATCAATGACCCTTTAATTGTCGTGCATTCATGACTTTTGGAATTAATTGTGTCATCCCTTACCTTCATAAGAATATACAATTTATTGATATACCTGTTACCATATAGATTTAGTAACCGTTCCTCTCCCCTACCCATCTGGAAAAAGTCCTTGCGGCTGCAGGGGTGGAGTTATATAAGGGGTGATAGCTCACAAAAAGCTACCGGTATGAAAAGGCTATCATACATATTTGGACACTAGAGACATAGGTTTTACTAAAAATCACATTGAGAATTCGTCCCTGTTTTGGTACCGATTACCGAAAAGCAGGCATTTGGCTCATGGGCTATACATGTATGCTTGTTAAGCATTGTGCAATAAGACATCAGAAATGAAGAAAACCCTATTTTGGGCACTGTCGCGGTAGTGACCATTAAAGGAAATTCATGTCACTTTTGATTCTCAAACTTACAGAAAAGAATGATAAGACTTGGGTTGGAAAGCTAGCCTGATTGGTTTCTCTTTCTGGAAGTTGTGCACTTTTTTCTGCAATGTTGGTATTTTAAAGGTGTGGTTTCACCAGATGAAGAAACCTATGCTAGTCATATTTTTGAATATCCGTGATACTTATATTATGTTATTAAAATAAGTGGTGATTATGCTGTTTAACATTATGTAATATTGCATCAAATTGATAAAAACTATTTTGATTAATGCCACTGCAAATGCTCCAAAAGGGAAACTTTTTATTTTTTACTTAAATGGATGGTGGTTGATGTACAGCTCAAATTGGTAAACCAGCTTGATTGGATTATTATATCCTGATTGGTTCGTCTGTCCCATTGTCGCCGTCGCTGTCCAACACATATGACGTTCACCCCATAACTTCCAAAGCTTATTTTTGTTGTGCTCTAA
Organism: Lingula anatina; assembly: GCF_001039355.2. Next base: position 71,469 of record NW_019775515.1, read on the forward strand.
ATTTACTGAGTGCCTTTACTTGTTAAAGACGCAGGTTGCTTTCGAAAACCAGCAATATCAGGTTACATTTACGGTAATTATTGTTTTTTTTTATGTGTGAAATATTTTTAATTAAAAATTTCTCACACGTAAACATTTTCAGTGGCTTTAATATAGCATGGACATGAATCACTTGCTAGTTTTTCAATGTCCATGTTGCCTGTAGAACATAATGTAAGAGGGTAAGAGTGATTACCTATTTTAAAACATTATGTATCAGTGCATCTAAATTGGCCAAGAAATTATTTTGTGCACTTTTTTATGCATAATATCTTTACATTTGACAGCAGTGCTGTCTTGTTTCCTGTTTGGTGTCTATTCATTTAATATTTATTTATAAACGTCTCTGTAGTATTTAACAAATTGTCTAATTCCTTCCCATGTTGGAATTTCTGTTCTCGTTTTACATATATACTAACATAATCCTTAATTGTCAATATAAGTGAATAAAGCCCTATATCGTATGCTTTCTCGAGCCCCAATACAATTATTTTCTGAGATTTCTCAATGACTACACCTAACTTCTCGTTTACATAATAAATGGCGCAAGTCCAAAAATATTATACATTTGAGCAACCCCCAAAACGTCAAAAATAGTTTTCGTAGCAGCATTGCAAAACCTACCCTCTCCTGATTCTTCCTCTCTCTTTTTTTTTTTTTTTTTTTTTTTTACTTTTCATAAGATAAATATTGGTACTGAATACCCTATGACTTATTCTGAACTGGAGCCTCTGCAGTTTCTTGTTATCTGTTTCTTTAAATGAGGGCTTAAATTTTACTTGCCAATTATCACTAAAAAATTTTTTTAACTTGAATAGGGAGTCATATACTGGCTATCTAACTGTGACCTTGAAATTGGCTAAGAGATTATTCTGTGCACTTTTTGTGTCAAATTGGCATTTGACCTACTTTTCATCATGAACTGAACTTTGCAAATTTTCTGTCCCTTATATCTCTTAAACTAGCAGAGATACGCCCATAGTTACTATAAAACTTGCATATACTGGCAATCTAACTGTGACCTTGAAATTGACCTTTGACTTACTTTTCGCCATGAACCCCTTATAAATATTGATTTTAGTATTCCCATGATTCATTATTAATTGTAGTTTTCAACAAAAATTAGAACTTGTTTACTGCATTTTTTAGAGCTTGTCGAGCACAACACTGGATGTGGTGTCCTTTATTTTACATATGAATGCGCTAACTCCACCTGGTGGTACAATACCTCTCTGATCCTTTAGTTTTCCTTAGAGAAAGGACATTTCCAACGCCATTCAAAATACCATTAATGTAAAATAAACCATTTTACAATATCTTTTAGAGAAAATAGTTTTTTATTCATTTCTTTTAATTTGGAGTTTTTCTATAATGGTTGGATAGGATATCTTCTGGGGTTGCATTGGGATTTTCCTTAATTTGATTCAAGGAATCGTTAGCGTTTTGTGAAAAGGGATTATGAGTTGCTCGTAGTGTTTTTATCTACCTTTTGTCAAAGTCCATATTTTGTTACTCCCCCCCCCCCCCCCCCGCGATACCTCCCAGTTCAATGAGAAAAAGCGCTTTGCGCCTACTCTTATTTTCTTCTTCAAGAGGCCTTTCTAGGTATAAAAAGTTTTAGTACCTTGGTATAAAGTTTTATTTATACATGTAGCTCCATTTTTGTAATCAGACACTGTCGTTGCGCTTTTATTTTGTCTTTTCACATTCAAGTTATAATTACATACTATTGTATCCATAAATTAAAATGTGGTCGGGGAAAGTAAATATATGCACTTAGATGTGAAATACAAACGTTTTAACCACTGTTACCTTTCTCATTATTGAAAGATTTCTCAGGCACCAGACTATCAAGAGATTTTTCATTTTTTAAATATTTCCTAAAATTTTATTTCTTAATGATTAAATTTTATTCAAGTCGTATTTTATACCAAGTAACTTCAAACACTTTCATGATTCAATTTTATATCTTTTTTTAACTTTTGAATTTTTTTCAAAACATCCACCCTCCGATCACATTTTTTTTTAGATTGGATCTCAAACCCGAGCATTCCGAGAGAATGGCTTTTTTTTTACTTGTGCCTGAGAAAATTTCCAAACACATATCAAGCCGTAACATAACGTGTATCACTTACTTTACTGATTTAAAAACGATTGGCAATTCAAGCTAAGGCAATTTTAAAGTCAAAATTGAGCAGTGAGATTGGGCACCAGTTTTTAAATAATTTTTATCTTTTACCTTCTAAGGGAGACAAGTAACAAGCCCTAGCCTTTGGCTGATTGACGTGGATTGTCCTCTGAACGGAACGTTAAATGAGCCTGCAATGGATTGTTTCAATTCTGACCAAAAGAACTTATAGACTTCCGCTGTGTAACTGTCGGTACCAGATGATGGGCCTCTCTGTACATGTTCTTTAAAGCTTTATGACAATCCAATACAGTCATTCCTTTCTCCATATAATAGTGTTCGTCACCCATTAACTTATTAATTTGGGAATTGTCATTCTCATGAATATCTCTCTGCTCATTCCATTATTATTATTATTATATTTATATTTATTTATTTTTTATTTTATTAATTATTGTTATTATTAGAGAGAGGCTTTCGTTATAACCTTTTTGCTCCTTTATCATTTAAATTTGTCAATCGGGGACGAAAAAATATGTTTAAAAATTTGTATTGCTTCATTTGTTCCGTGCTTTCAACCATCCAGTCGAACTTGAAAGTATCTGCCGCAGAAAAGTAACCGTCCAAAGGACGCGTAGGACACTGATATGGTTCGGAAATGAATTGCTAGAAAATGGTTTCGGAACATAAAGTACACATATTATAGACAAATGTATCGTTTTTAACAGTATTAAATAAGTACTTAGAATTTTATTATAATAATACTTCCTTGTACATGTTCACAACATTGTGGGTGGCAGAAGTGGGAGAGCAGATTTTCAAACTATCTTTCGTGCCAACCCGCAAAACTTAATGGAAGTAACTTGAATGTTGTCATTAATTCACTTACAGGTATCCACATCTATTGAAATATAACACACATATATATTCTTTAAGTGTATATGAAGTTAGATTAATCTACAAATTGTCAAACTTTTAAAGAAAAAACGTTTGAATAATGCTCCAAATTCTCGAGGTCCCCCGCAAAAAAGACCTATCCTTTGTTGAAAAATACACTTTCACCAGATAAAACTGGCCAAAATTTTTTTTTAGAAAAACGGTATCTAAAAGAGGGTACAGGAGGAGACAGGATTGTGCCTGAAGTGTGACGTCAAGTGGATTAAGAAGTGAACCCGAGTGGTAATTTTTAGCTGAAGGTGAACGGGAATGAAACAAAGGGGTCAGAAAAAAGCAGTTTTTCCAACAACAAAATGAGATAACATTTTTCCTTTGGTACTTTGGGCAGACAATGCTTGTAGAAATAATAGTTATGAGAAAATATGCGTTTGTGTAAACAGTATACCGACGTTTCATTTCAGCACTTCAGGGTGCCGCAGTATTGAATATTTCACTTGCTGCATTTATGTGGCTTGCAAAATATTAATCTATTGAGCACTGTTTCGAAGTTTATATTAGATATTCAGCCTGTCATTCAACAATGTGTCGGTTTGGTCCTGCCCACAGTCAAATGTGCAGGCGCTATGAGTATCGTGAAGTAAACCACATTGCACCAATTTTGCTTACATTTTTAATGAAAAGACCATGACAGGATTACCAAATACACTCAAAAATGAATAATGATGAATTTTATTTTTATTTACGCCAGTACTTAGCTTTGCCATCTGCCGTGCATACGACCCCCCACCACCAACAAAAAAAAAAAATCAGTACCCCTGTTGTTTTCAGCGAACAACTCCATCTAAATGGCATCCATTTGCAAAGCGACTGTCCGAAATCGTCATCAAAAGCTTTAAAGTGGGGGCAGTTGCACTAATTTGACACTTTCTTGACAATTCTTCGAGTTTTGGAACATTTAAGTTTAAAAACACATAAAATTTATCAGGTAAGAGTGCACTTAACTTCACAGAGGTGGGAATGCACGCTGCGATCCTGAATCGGCGTTTAAATAGCGATGACATGAAATCCTTTTTCGTGAATTACAAACTAAAAAGTGGGTACCGGATATAGATAATTTAATTACTCATTTAATGTTCATGTAACCGGGTCATTAAGTCAACAGTGGAAATCTCCACTGGGCCGAATCTGAATGGGGAAAAGAAACTACACCCTACATGTAGCTGTGGTTTCGCTGTCGTGCGCGTCTGAAGGAAATAAGACAGGATTGGGTCACAACATCTTTGATTACACAGATGACAGGATTTATTTACATATTGTTGTTTTATGAAAAGCGAAGTGTATTTCAGGTATTTAAATCCCGAAATTGAAAGATTTGTATAGTTCAACGTTTATGGGAGATAACTCTTTGTACTGAAGTTGAAAACGATGGGAACGCACAACAACACGTTTTCTTCACGCATCAAAATTTGCGTCGAAGGGCAATTTTGTTTTTTCTCTAGTGTGTGTGCTGTAAATGATCCCTGAGATGACCACAAAACATGGCAACAGTATTCTGAGAGTTTTTTTCCATAAGGTACAGGTGCAAAACGGAACTGGTATGTCTGTGCCCCAGATTTACGCGCTGTTTTAGTGTCATTTTCGGCTAAGAATTAAAAGGTTTAAAAGACAAATCCATCCACTTTCACATGAAAATACCCCCATTGTAAGCCAACACATAGGAATATTTTGACAGACTTTCAAAGATGATTACCCATTGCTGTTAACCAGTATATCGTGGAAGTGCATATATATATATATATATATATATATATATATATATATATATATATATATATATATATATATATATATATATATATGGTAGACTAATGCATACAGAAGTGTTTGATGTATACAATACCAATATGTTCCTGACCCATTCATTTACGCACATAGACCCACATTCAATTTATCATCCATGCACACCCAGAGACGCAATGCGTAATTTCATTTGTTGATATAAATAGTGCAGATTACAAAACACACTTTGGTTGAATTGAATTGTTATCAAGACAGGTTGCGCTATTTGGGTCAGCGTGGGATGCTGAAGGACCTGTGACAACTTGGTAAGAGCATGAGTTACAATATACACACATGCTGTCAAATATGTTTCACATTCCAGTTTTTGCACAACGCTATAGATCTTTGATTTAAAGTAGTTTCATTACCTTTCATTTTTCATTACAATGCACAACGGTATAGCCGGTCCAAATTTGCTTTACCGATAGGACAGCCTTGTTGTCAGATTGTCCGCCTTCCGGGAACATACCAGTGCCGGCTGTCTCCTACTTTAGGGTTGAATTTGGGGTCAAATTTCAGTTTTGACAGTGAAATATATTGTTCGTTTGAAAGCTTTCAGCGTTACATACAGCAGCTGTGCTCTCAGTTAAGATAATATAAGTACTAATTAGTGTTATCACAATTATTATTATTACTTTTATAGTTACTGTGAATTATATTAACGCAGGCGAGCACATTATGCTGTGACGACGTGCCGCCTGCTTTGAATTTATTTATTTTGTATATCTTTATTGTAGAAATAAATCTGTTTAAAAAAGCTGTGCTTTAATTTTCTTCCCCATGGAGGCGAGAAGGTAAACACCCAGTTTGTATCAGGGCCAAAAGTGACTCTGTGGCTAATGTGAACTGCGCTGAGACGCATGTGAATTGCGATATAAAATACTGACCTTAACACTGGTCCATATATGAGACGACGACAGGAAACACCTCTCCGTGAGAGTAGTAAAATGCACCATTAACGGTACACCTTATGCCGAATTATGGTTTCTCCCATAAAAAAACTTGTGGAAGGGGTCTTATTGTTTGGTATCTTAATTTATGTTGAAATTAATACATGTTTATATGATGTATATCAGAGACGTAGGTATTTTGTGTCATTGCAGTGATATATTTACGGCACACATATGGGTTGGATGGAAAAGGCTCCTATAGCTAGAGTCATCGTTGGATTAGCAAGTGTTTACTTACATATTGTGGCAGGTATTGCGTTTTTATTATTAAAATACTTTCAATCTTTAGCTATTTAAAGTTAAAATACTCGTATAACCTTGTAAAGAATTTTCAAAATCGATTCAACCTAGCAATAGCTTAATTTTCCTTTTCTGAGTTCTTTTTTACTCGTTGTTGTTGTTCGTAATTTCTCCATGAGTATTTGAACACTTTGCGATTAGTAAACACACACTTCTCAAATACTGCGAATTTAACTTGTTTAACTTTAATTTAACTTTTTCATTTGCATAGGTGCTGATATAGATGTCGGCCCTTCCTCAGCTGTCAGTGCCTCACTGGGGAAATCAGTTTCCATGTGGTGTAAAGTGAATACAGTCACTTCTGGGCTTTCTACAGAGTGGACCAGAGGGCCTATTGCTACCCCTACCTTACTGACACAAGATTGTGTTAGTGTTGATTCAACCAAGTACAGTGTTAACCCATGTGATCAGACCAACCACAACTATACACTTGTTATATCCAATGTGCAGTTCTCAGATGCTGGGAGATATGCATGTGGTCACAGTAGCATGGGTAGTGACAGGGTCACTGTGACAGTGATTGGTAAGTGTCATTGGAAATATCAAAGGCGTGCTAATCATAACATGCCCTTTGGAATGAAGCGTAGTTTCATGATGTTGTGAAATATTTCATTTCATGTGGCTGTTTTTGAATACCTCAATATGGCATGGAAAAGTTAAGAATAATTATAGAAATAGAAAAAAAGAATGGAAAAATATCTATGGGATAATTACTAGTGTATGCATTTAACATAGATGTTTTGGCAAATATTTCTCTAAAGACAATTTGGAGTAACAATTATATTCAACAATCAGCATTAAATGCCTTTTCTTCTTGATCCTTAGGGTTGGCAAAAATTACATTTTCGTTAATTCCAGCTGCTCCACAGGGAACTCGTCTCCTCAATTCCACAGCAGATACCAAGGTGACAGCTCAGCAGGACACCACATTTCTGTGTGAGACCAAGGCATATCCAGCAGCAACTGTTACCTGGGAGGTAGATGGCACTGCAGTGACATCTGGTGTCACACACAGTAATTCACCAAGGGACGTCACCACACAGCTTATTACAACTACAAGTACCCTGAAGCACATGTTCCAAAAGACCCAGGGTTCAAAGACTGTCACCTGTAAGGCCAGTAATAGTGCTTTTGGGTCAACTCCTGCAGTAGTCTCTGTGAATGTGGACATAATTTGTAAGTATAAAGCCTTGTGACTCTGAATAGGATTATTTTGTGCTTCTTTTAAAAAGGTTTACTATGTTGTTGTATAAAGTAAAATGAATGAAATCAAACTGAATATAACACTGTACATAATTATTATTTAGGTAAAAACAGACACACATTGTATTGCAGGTAGAATATTCAGTTTCAGATATCTTTTCAACAGAATTATATGTAACTGTGACAAATAGCCAGTACGACCAGTGTGATATTTACCTTTTATGTATTATCATTAATAAGAAATAGCCATATTTTCTCATGCAGGGCCAGTTGAGTCAGTGTCCCTAAACTGCACCAATTCCACACTTCACCTAGAGGGCGCTATTGTATACTGTCAGTGTCAGACAGTTGGTGGAAATCCAGCAGGAATGGTAAAATGGACAGATGTCACAGCCAGACCTTCTCCATATACACTTCCTATAGATGCTACCAGAGGCAATAAAATATTTAGATGTGAGGGCTTCAATGATGTTAACACAAATAGACCTTCTGCAGCTATTCAACTGAATGTGGCTTGTAAGTTCTAGCTTTCAATTCATTTGTCTACAAAGATAGTGTATCCGTAAATAATCTTTACCATTGATGAGCGTCTTTATTGTGCAACAACTTGAATTATTTCCACACGTAATGCTGTTTATATACGTAGTTTTTATTTGAAATATAGGTTTCTTATCAGTGATAATAATGTTTTGAAACATCTGCACCTTACAGTATTATACAAGAGTTTGTTACATTGTATCTATATGTGTGAAATAAAAAAGTGAAATTGTTGATATGTTATAGAACTTGTAATCTTGATATTGGATATTTGCATGTCGGACATATAAGTAAGCAAATCATTCCAGATCCTCACAAATTCATAAGTGCTGTATGTTAATTAGTATTGTATACATGTTGCAAGCTTGAAAAGCATGCTGGCCACTCGCATAAATGTTTAGGAACATGCACATTTTGCCTAGCTATATAATGTTTTGTTGACCAATTGGATGAAAGGTAAAAGTGTAGATATATAGGATTGTACATTTATAATTATGATGTTTGATATTTGCCTGTGTGTCATACCATTTCAGATCCTCCCAGTAACGTGGGTATAACATCAAACCCTGTGTCACCCCTACTGGCTGACAGTACACCCACTTTAACTTGTGAGGCCAGTGATAAGGGGAATCCTGCACCAAACTACCGTTGGTGGAATTCAAGTAACAACGATATCACAGACACAGAATCTGCTGGCAAATCAGTCATTACTGTAGGGCCTCTAACAGACAGAGATAATAGACAGATATATCACTGTGAAGCCTNTTTCGTTAATTCCAGCTGCTCCACAGGGAACTCGTCTCCTCAATTCCACAGCAGATACCAAGGTGACAGCTCAGCAGGACACCACATTTCTGTGTGAGACCAAGGCATATCCAGCAGCAACTGTTACCTGGGAGGTAGATGGCACTGCAGTGACATCTGGTGTCACACACAGTAATTCACCAAGGGACGTCACCACACAGCTTATTACAACTACAAGTACCCTGAAGCACATGTTCCAAAAGACCCAGGGTTCAAAGACTGTCACCTGTAAGGCCAGTAATAGTGCTTTTGGGTCAACTCCTGCAGTAGTCTCTGTGAATGTGGACATAATTTGTAAGTATAAAGCCTTGTGACTCTGAATAGGATTATTTTGTGCTTCTTTTAAAAAGGTTTACTATGTTGTTGTATAAAGTAAAATGAATGAAATCAAACTGAATATAACACTGTACATAATTATTATTTAGGTAAAAACAGACACACATTGTATTGCAGGTAGAATATTCAGTTTCAGATATCTTTTCAACAGAATTATATGTAACTGTGACAAATAGCCAGTACGACCAGTGTGATATTTACCTTTTATGTATTATCATTAATAAGAAATAGCCATATTTTCTCATGCAGGGCCAGTTGAGTCAGTGTCCCTAAACTGCACCAATTCCACACTTCACCTAGAGGGCGCTATTGTATACTGTCAGTGTCAGACAGTTGGTGGAAATCCAGCAGGAATGGTAAAATGGACAGATGTCACAGCCAGACCTTCTCCATATACACTTCCTATAGATGCTACCAGAGGCAATAAAATATTTAGATGTGAGGGCTTCAATGATATTAACACAAATAGACCTTCTGCAGCTATTCAACTGAATGTGGCTTGTAAGTTCTAGCTTTCAATTCATTTGTCTACAAAGATAGTGTATCCGTAAATAATCTTTACCATTGATGAGCGTCTTTATTGTGCAACAACTTGAATTATTTCCACACGTAATGCTGTTTATATACGTAGTTTTTATTTGAAATATAGGTTTCTTATCAGTGATAATAATGTTTTGAAACATCTGCACCTTACAGTATTATACAAGAGTTTGTTACATTGTATCTATATGTGTGAAATAAAAAAGTGAAATTGTTGATATGTTATAGAACTTGTAATCTTGATATTGGATATTTACATGTCGGACATATAAGTAAGCAAATCATTCCAGATCCTCACAAATTCATAAGTGCTGTATGTTAATTAGTATTGTATACATGTTGCAGGCTTGAAAAGCATGCTGGCCACTCGCATAAATGTTTAGGAACATGCACATTTTGCCTAGCTATATAATGTTTTGTTGACCAATTGGATGAAAGGTAAAAGTGTAGATATATAGGATTGTACATTTATAATTATGATGTTTGATATTTGCCTGTGTGTCATACCATTTCAGATCCTCCCAGTAACGTGGGTATAACATCAAACCCTGTGTCACCCCTACTGGCTGACAGTACACCCACTTTAACTTGTGAGGCCAGTGATAAGGGGAATCCTGCACCAAACTACCGCTGGTGGAATTCAAGTAACAACGATATCACAGACACAGAATCTGCTGGCAAATCAGTCATTACTGTAGGGCCTCTAACAGACAGAGATAATAGACAGATATATCACTGTGAAGCCTCTAATTATTACACTATAAACAAACCTTCCACGAGTCCGAATGCTACATACACACTGAATGTAGAATGTAAGTATAGTATAAAATACTAAGTCTTGTTAATATGAATTTTGAATTTTTTTGCAAAAATAAGGGGTGCTCCTTAGATTGGGATATTGACAACACAGGTACATGTATTTACAAACACTGAGAATGTCTATATACACTGTATGTATGTAAATTTGTAGAATACCATAATGGAATATATTTTAGTGCTATTATAGTAACTGTAATAGTAGGTAAAATGCATTAAGGAACAATGCTGTCACTGACACAGCTACACTAAAATGTGTTTGATTAATATATTCATTATGTTTTTGTTACAATCAGCCCTAATATACACGTGTTTGTTGCAATGGTTATTGGGTATTATGCTGTAATTAACTCACTTATGTATATACTGTTTCAAGTCTACGAGGTATAATTATTAAAGAAAAGGCTGATGAACAAAAATAAATCACATTGTTTGTTACAGTTAACCCGATTATATCAACCCAAGCATCTCCAAGTAGTACAGTTAAAGAAGGAGATGATGTGACCTTGACCTGTGATGTAACCAAGTCCAACCCAACAGTTACAAGCTATGTTTGGAGTAGAACTCGAGACAGAAACAATGGCGTCCATAACCAGTCCTCATATACCATTAATCAGATACAGGTGGCGCAGAATGGGACATACACGTGTTATGCCACAGCACAGTCCAGTCGTCATGGCAACCTGGTCGGAGAGAGCAGTGTGACTTTGATAGTTAAATGTGAGTACATAGTTACACACATCTTTACCCATGTAAATAAACATAACCTGATAGTAATCTAATGTTTGTGCTAAATATGTAGGCAAATTTATTAATGGCTTCTGTGCAAACAATTGGTCAAAAATAAGGAATTATCTTGTGTTTCCTGTGACTCTGGATAACAATATTCAGGACTGATGATGTTCATTTGTATTTTGAATGAAATAAACATTCCAGACCTGCGTGTCTCAGTAGAAAGTATCCCAGCCACACTAGAGAACAGCAGTGTCAGCATTCACTGTAAACCAGAGGGAATTCCTGCTTCATTTGTTTATAGCAACTGGCAATTTCTGTCACTTATTGGACGACAACCTGTAGATCTACAGAGAAACCAAAACCCTCTGGTACTGAACAATGTACAGTACACAGACGCTGGGACGTATATATGCACTGCTAGTAACTCCCAGTTCACGAAGACTTCTAATGGAACTTTAGCTGTCAAATGTAAGTGATTATTGTGGGGACATTATTTTGTTTGACAACATTATTGGTATATACTTGCTCCAAATGTGGGTACAGAATACTTGAAGCAAAGTGGAATTAAATGATGTGATAGATCTATGTCTTTTGAATGAAATGTTTTGTAAACATCATTCCACATGATAATAGTTCCCTTCCTTCACTGTGTACAAGCTAGGGCATTATTCATGTCAGCCTTAAACTTTGTTGTCTCATAGATAGAAATATAGATAGATACATGTAGATCTGTCAGCATGACACAGTTTCTGGTAAGCACAGCTGTGGTGTATAATTACATTGGCTTGAATCCAAATCCTTGAATTGAATGACATATATTGAAAAAAAGTATTGTATTTCTTCTTTGTGTTCAGATGCAGCAAAGAAGGACCCATCATCTGACCGAGTCACAAACCTGGAAGTTTCAGCAGACATTGGAGAGTCTGCCACCTTGACCTTGTATGTCATTGCTTACCCAAAACCCACATCTTACTCCTGGAGAAAAATAAATGGCAGTTTACCTTCTGCATACAACCAGACAGATCTGGAGTATAAATCAACACTGAGAGTTGACAGGTTGAGAGACAGTGATTACGGCACCTATGTATGTAGTGTGGACAACAGTATTGGACAGTCTGTGTTTTTATTCAAACTGGAAAGAAAAGGTGAGTGTGATGGATGTATTAAACAGGAAATATGTTTTATGAACATATAAGTGTGCATTCATGTACTTGAGGAAAATGGTGCACAGATTATTTTTAGTTTGCATGCACTGGTAATCAGTGCAAATAGGAATATCACTATAAATACATACTAATTGTATGATATTCTGTTGCACTGGTACAATGTCAAAATAATGTAGTGTGTGCCAGCACATGAACAAATTGATTTATTATGTACAGACCCAGATGTGTCTGTACATATTGCCATCACCTGCGTCTGTCATCGCCGTCGTCGTTGCTGGCGCTGGCGCCGTGCACTTTCCTTGTAAACACGATAAGTGGAAGGCAGTTTTACTTTTTGGCTTTATATTTACAGAGCTGATGAATATTCAAAAAACGCAGGTCAAGTTCGAAAATCAGCATGTTCGGGCCATTATTGTAGAAATTATGCTGTTTTTTTTTCACTTTTCAGCATATATGCAACACTGTAAACACTTTTCAAGGAAAACCGATAGGCCTGTTGTCATGAAACTCACAGGAGTAATCGATCTTACTAAAACACAGGTCAAGTTTGAAAATCGGCATGATCAGGCCACTATTTAAGTAGTTATGCTGATTTTTTCATTTTTCATATATGCAACACTGTAAACAAAATATAAGAAAAACAGGTAGACCAATTGTCATTAAACTCACAGGAGTGGTCAGTCTTACTAAAACGCAGGTTAAGTTTGAAATTCAGCATAATCGGGCCATTATTTTAGAAGTTATGCTGTTTTTTCACATTTCTCAGATTCAATTGTTAGGCATGTTAATAGCCTTATTATTTAACTAATTAGATACGTTAAAGAGTTTGTTTGACATTTCTTGCATCTTTACAACATTGTTAATTGATTATGTAAAAATGATGGTAAACTTGTTATCGTGTTTTGTGTAATAAAGTGTCAAAAATGGAATCAAACTCATATCATAGCAGTTTGTCAGATTCAATCATTCAGTATGTTCAGAATCTCAAAATGGAGGAAATTGGACATTTAACACTGTTTTTTTTTTTTTTTTTTTTTTTTTGATAATTTTCCCATCTCATCAATTTTGTTAATTGATATAAAAATTGCAGTAAACTGTTTACTTTGTTTTATGTTAAAAAAAGTGTTAAAAATGGAAATAAACCCATGTCAAAACAGTGCTGTCTTGTTTACATTTTGGCATTTTGAAGGTGTGACTTTGAAGTTCCATTGGCCTGAAGACCTTTGCTGGTCATGTTTTCTGAATGTCCATGTTACTAATATTTTTAAAAATTGATGGTCATTATGCTGTTAAACATTATGTAATGTTGCATCAAAATTTGAAGAAACCCCTATTTTGGGCACTGCTCCCATGATGACCATTTCAGAAAAACCATGTCACTTACTGTTTTCAAACTAACAGGAAAGAAACATGGGACTAAAATACAGCTTCAATAGGCAATGCAGTCTGTTTGGTAATTCTTTCTGCCAGTTAAACAGTTTTTTTGTGAAAATTTAATTTTTCATGTATTTTTCAGCTTATATGCAACACTGATAACACAATATAAGAAAAACAGATAGGCCAATTGTCATTATACTCACAGGAGTGGTCAATCTTACTAATACGCAGGTTGAGTTCGAAAATCAGCATTATTTTAGAAGTTATGCTGTTTTTTCTCATTTCCTCTTATTCAATTCTTAGGCATGTTAACAGTCTCATTATTGAACTAATAAGATACGTAAACTTGTTTGTTTGACATTTCCTGCATCTTTACAACATTGTTAGTTGATTATGTAAATATTTTGGTAAACTTGTTATCGTGTTTTGTGTAATAAAGTGTCAAAAATGGAAATAAACTCAAATTATTGCAGTTTGTCAGATTCAATCATCCACTATGTTCAGAATCTCAGAATGGAGGAAATTGGACATTTAACACTGTTCTATTGATATTTTTCCCATCTCATCAATTTTTTTAGTTGATTATATAAAAGTGGCAGTAAACTGTGAATTTTGTTTTATGTTAAAAATTGCTAAAAATGGAAAAAAATACATTTCAGAACAGTGCTGTCTTGTTTACATTTTGGCATTTTCAAGTTGTGACTTTGAAGTTCCATGGGCCTGAAGACCTTTGCTAGTCACATTTTCTGAATGTCCAATGATACTGTTATTTTATTATTAAAAATTGATGATCATTATGCTGTTAAACATTATGTAATGTTGCATCAAAATTTGAAGAATCCCATATTTTGGGCACTGCTCTCATGATGAACATTTCAGGAAAACCATGTCACTTACTGTTCTCAAACTTACAGGAAAGAAACATGGGACTAAAATACAGCTGCAGTAGGCAATGCAGTCTGTTTGGTAAATTTTCTGGCAATTAAAGTTTTTTGTGAAAATATAATTTTTCACATATTGGCATTTTCAAGGTGTGACTTAGAACCTCCATGGGCTTGAAGACCCATGCTAGTCACATTTTCTGAAAATCCATGATACGTTTATTTTATTATTAAAAATTGATGGTCATTATGCTGTTAAGCATTAGGTAATGTTGCATCAAAATGGAAGAAAACACAATTTTTGGTGCTGCTGCCATGATGACCATTATGGGAAAACCATGTTACTTATGACTGTCAAACTTTCAAAAAAGAAACACAGGACTAAAATGCAGCCCGAGTTGGAAAAGCAGTCTAATTGGCTTCTTTTTCTGGAAGTTATACATTTGAGTGAAATATTCATTATTATCATTTTGGCATATTCATTGTGGGACTCGGAGCTCCCATGGACATGAAGCTGAATGGTAATCAAGTTTTCTACATTTCCATGCTATTTATAGTCAATGATCAAAAATTGGTGATAATTATTCTGTTATTTATTATGTAATGTTACATCAAAATTGACAAAAATCTTTTTGCACTGCTACTACAAACATTATGAAAAGAAAACTGTGTTACTTATAATTATTTTTAACTTAAAAGTATGATTTTTAGGATTGGCATGCAGTTCAAATAAGAAAGCCAGCTCAATTGGGTTATCATTTATTATTGAATTTATGCAGTTTTGTGTGAAATTTTCATTTTTCTCATTCTTGCATTTTCAAAGTGTGAACTTGAACTCCCATCGGCCTTATGCTGAAGCCTTATGCTTGTTACACATTTTACTTACATCAGTTTACCTGTTGAACATAATTAAAATTTGATGTTGAATTTGCAGTTAAGCATAATGTACTTTTGCATCAGAATTGACAGTAGCCTATTTTGTGCATTGTTATTTTCTGCTTTTTGTCTGTACATTTGACAGCTTTGCTGCCTTATTATTATTATTATTATTATTGAAGTTGCACATCATCTTATGTGATGGTACATTGTTAGGCATGAACTATGGTTCCAACAAGACTCCTCAAATCTCAAACACTTTACATAGAATTCGTCCAGTGTTTAACAATATGGTCTTTTGAAGTACCAGACATATCAGTTGCGAACTTCTTCAACTGGGCCATAAATGTCTTTGTTGAGCTACCTGAGGAAAATGGTACACAGATTGTTATTAGTCCGCATATACTGATAATAAGGGCAAATACCGAACATATACTAGCTATTGTGTTACTACCCAGTCACATTATAAAGGCATACTAATTGTATGATATTGTTTATTCTTTTTCCAACCCAATCTGCCTCATTATGGAGGCCACACATGCGGCAATTGCTGTTCTGCTACTTATGAATCTTTACCTTGATGGCAGTGGTACTGATGACCTTACCTTGTGCTGCACAGATCATTCATTCCATTTCCATCTTCAAACTTCCATCTTTCAGACAGTCCCATCACTACTTTCCAGCCACTGCCTTGAAACTGTCCATGCAACTGTTTCTTTCATCATGCCATTTATCTTGGCCTTTCTCCTCTTCTCATCAACACAAGTTGGGATTTTTCCCCTATCTTATCACCATCAACTACCTTAAAATTTGCTGTACTCAGAAACCTTTCCACCAATGCCTTCACATAGTTCTCTAAACCCAGGACATCAAGGTGAAGAGTGTCTTCACTGCTGAGTAATCTTCTTCCTCCCTCTCCCCTTGGCAAGTACAATCTATCAACATCACTCTTTGGATGGAGCCCCCCATGCATGGTTATCGATGTCCTTATCTTTATTCATTCTATCAATTTCCTCACCAGACCAGTCTAGGAAAGTGGCCGAGTGCCTCAACAATGAAACAGCTCAAGTATTGATCCCCTTGATAAGATTTCCTTCATAACACTTATTAGTTTCTAAATTTTAAAATACCCCTTTCTCACTTTCACTTTCATTTCCCTCAATGCTTATAGCTATCCCCTTCCTGCAAACCTTTCATCACACTCTCATCAAGGAGTTTGATACCTTCATTGACAGCTATCCTGTCCTCATGGTAGGCACTGCACGCTTGTCAATCCCAAATTCCATACAGATATCTTCACTTAAATCCCTTTTATACCAATGACTCCAGGTCTCTTTCGCTTTTGAAATAAAGTTTCTGATCATCCATGAACAGTAGGTGATTGATCCTTCCCCAGAATGGTAAAATCTATAACCATGGTTCGATTTATGTAAGATATGTGATAGGGATATCAGCTCTATAACAAACAACAATGGCAATAATGAGTCTCCTTTGAATTGTACCTCTCTTGATGCTGACTCCACTGGATGACTGGTCACCAGAATTCAATTCAACTTACTATTCCAACATGTTCTGCCAAAAAATCATGATATCCAACCATCGATTCCCATCATTTGAGAAGATCCCAAGATTCATGAATGGGATATAGCATATTGTATGCCTTTCTATAATCTAACCACACACACAAATTTGTCTTCCTTTGACTCACCTCCCTCAGCACAATCCTGTCAATTAACAGCAGATTATTAGTCCCTATGGATCTCTTTGTGTATTCTTTCTAATCTTCTAACAACAAATTCCTTTCAGGGTGTTCATACACATTATCAGCAATAATACTAGTAAACAATTTTCAGAGAAGCAATAGACAGGTGATTGGTCTATAACTGCTTGCTTCTCTTCTCTTTAATATATCCTTGCTATAAACACAGTCTATCCAGTTGCTATCCATTCATAGATATTGCCTCCGAACTGTGCCCAGCTTGGTTTCATTGAACGAAAGGTTCTATAGCCAATATGCTTGAATACAATCTGGCCCTGCAGCTTTCCCATTCAGTTTCATCTGCAACACTGTCATCAATGTGTCCTTTGTAATGACAATGTTTGTCTTCCTTCACGCCACCCATGCAGCCATTCCGCATCTTAGTGGTGTTCTCTCTCTTCATCCCAGTCTGCATTCCAAATACCTCTTGCTTCTTCTGTGTCTGCATGGTGCATCATTACTTCTGCTTACTTATTATTAGGATTCCCCATAGGAGAATACTATTGTTTTTGCTGTTATTGTTATTAATCTGTGTAATTTTATGTTTATTCTATAAAGGGATTTCATTTATTTAAGGAAAGCCTGATGCTCCTTCCAATCTTGAAATGTTCAACGTGTCAGCCATCTCTATCACTGTCCAGTGGACTTCAAACAAAGATGGGGGATATCCACAGACATTTCTGGTTGAGTATAAAACAGACGATGGACCATGGATATCTACGTCAGCAGTTTCAGATGCAGGTTATAAACAACCTGTGTTGAAAAAAGTGCCCAATCTACAACCAAATACTAACTACATGTTCAGAGTGGAATCAAGGAATGGCTATCAAGATGGGAGTGGAAAACAGTTTGCTAGTGGAGGATATTCAGACACAGTCACCGTGAAAACAAAGGGTAAGAGCTGAAATGTTGGAGGTGAAACCTTAGGAGCATGCTTATTTTAGTTCCTAATTTCAATTATCAAAAATTTTACTTACTCTTCTTGCAACGATTCCTTTGTTTGTTATCTGTTTAATCTGTAGTTGCTGTTAAAGGAAACATCGGTTTTCGTGGTCTCAGGCACACTAAAACTTTCCTAATACAACAGTTACTATCTTTCTACATAGATAGATCCTACTCTGCAGGCGCTTTCACTGAGTGCAATCAGATTAATAGATGAACTCTTCTTGTTTCCAACATACATACAGTGTATAATCCAGCTTTTTATGTACAGACACAGATGTGTCTGTAGAAATAGCCGTCATCTGCGTCTGTCGTCGCCATCGCCGTCGTTGCTGTCGTCACCGTCGCCGTGCACTTTTACCGATAACACGATAAGTGGAAAACTGTTTTTTCTTTTTGTTTGAAACTTACAGAACTAATGAATATTCATAATACGCAGGTCGTGTTCGAAAATCAGCATGATCGGGTCACTTATAGGGAAGTCATGCTGTTTTTTCACTTTTTTCAGCATATATGCAGCTCCGATAACACGATAAGTGGAAAACCATTTTACTTTTTGGCTTGAAACTTACAGAACTGATGAATATTCATAATACGCAGGTAAAGTCCGAAAATCAGCATGTTCGGGCCATTTTTAGGGAAGTTTTGCTTCTTTTTCACTTCTTTCAACATATATGCAACGCTAATAACACAATATAAGAAAAACAGATAGGCCAATTGTCATTATACTCACAGGAGTAGTCAAACTAACTAAAACGCAGTTTGAGTTCGAAAATCAGCATAATCGGGCCATTATTTTAGAAGTTATGCTGTTTTTTCACATTTCCTAAGATTCAATTGTTAGGCATGTTAACTGTCTCATTATTGAACTAATAAGATAGGTAAAAGTGTTTGTTTGACATTTCCTGCATCTTAATAACATTGTTAGTTGATTGTGTAAAAATGATGGTAAACTTGTTATTATGTATTTTGTTATAAAGTGTCAAAAATGGAAATAAATATCATTGCAGTTTGTCAGATTCAATCATCTACTATATTCATTATCTCAGAACGGAGGAAATTGGACATTTAACACTGTTCTATTGATATTTGTCCCATCTCATCAATTTTCTTAGTTGATCATATACAAATGGTAGAAAACT
>NW_019775515.1:98477-123900 GCF_001039355.2 Lingula anatina
TTTCTATCAAATCTTTACTTGTAAATTTTACCAATATGAGTAATTTACCACTGGGGCTGTGTTCCCTTTCTATCAAATCTTTACTTGTAAATTTTACCAATATGAGTAATTTACCACTGGGGCTGTGTTCCCTTTCTATCAAATCTTTACTTGTAAATTTTACCAATATGAGTAAGTTATTACTGGGGCTGTGTTCCCTTTCTATCAAATCTTTACTTGTAAATTTTACCAATATGAGTAAGTTATTACTGGGGCTGTGTTCCCTTTCTATCAAATCTTTACTTGTAAATTTTACCAATATAATCATTTAACTTTTATGTAGCAAAGGCAAAACTAATAGTTTTACATTAATACAGAATGGTGAATGTCGGTTGACATTTACAACACTTATTGTATATATGATATTGTCACAGTTTGTTTTTATTGGTCAAATTAACAAACTACTGTGTAATAGATTCAAGGATTTATTTGACCTGTAGAATAGAGAATGAAGTATATGTATGACTGCTCTGGTCAGGTACAAAAGAGAGTCTCAATCTTTATGTTACAGTGAATATAAAACACAATTTAAACAAAATAACTAATCAAATAACTAAACCCGTTTAATAATATAAAATAACTAAACAAATAACTATACCCATTTAATAATATAACTTAATAACAATGTTTAGGCAATTGAATTTAAAAGAATACTTGTAGAATAGAGATACCTGTAGAATAGAGAATGAAGTACTGTATGGTCAGATACAAAAGAGAGAGTGAAAAAGGGCACGGCAAACGACTAAGATCACGTGAAGACGATTCTCATCACGTGAGAGAATGAACCAATCAACCCCCACCAAAGAGGAAGAAAAAAAGAAAGAAGAAATAGATAAATGAATATGGTGAAAAACGGGATTTCATACACCGTCACAATATGAAGATAGAGAATAGGCCTATCTTTCGCGTTCCGCGTGATTGGCCTTATTTTTCGAGCGTGATGCGTTATTTGAACCCAATATTCTGCGTGAAACATGATTCAGGAATTCTTGATGGATCCGGCCGGATTGGCCTGAATACATCTTGGTGATTTTGCTGTTTTAATCTTGGTGATTGGTGATTAAGGGGGGGGGGGGGTATTCCCTTCCCTCTGATATAGCACTTATGTGTAAAATTCTTTAGCTGTCAATCTTTTTCTACATGCCCCTTTACATTTTAAAATAATCCGATTTCCGTCGATTTCTTAAAAGGAGAGTCTTGGCACATCATAAAGCGGGTCGCGGATTAGCGCTGTTTTAAATTTATTATATATTTTCGTATTTTTGCTTGAATACAATTTTTAAAATGATGAAGTGAAGCTCGACGGGGCCACAAGACAAAAACGACAATGTTCTCTGATAAAATACTATTTATAAATATATTCAACAAAATATATATCATTCAGAACATACCCTTTAATAGAATAATTCTAATGTAAACTTTAATTATATCCTTTCAAACATATTAAGTAGACTTACCTGTTTACATAAAATAACTGAAACTATCCGGCTCAAAGCAGCAGCAGTAGTGGAACGCTACCAAACGACGCAGTCGTCTCGTGCAGTCGCCGCATGCATTCGTAGCGTGCATCCGTCGCGTGTAAGACGTCACGTGATATTTAGATGCCAATGAAAATTGCACATTCCGTAACAGGTAAATAGAGATTTTAAAAGCGTGTCATGGTCGTTCTGGAGGTAATGCAAATAGCAGCCACGTACACGAATTTGGCGTGACCATATACAAACTGCATCGCTGGCGGCCCGACAGCGGCCCACCGGTGGCTATCAACGGGAAGTAGCGCTCTTTCCGTCGTCATCCCGCCAACTACCGTACACATCGCTAATGTAGCCTATTTGCGGCGGGTCAACAGCGGCCAGCAAGCGATCGACGTCGTGCCGCCGTAATCATGCTATCTGGGGTTTTAGAGAGTACATATACATGTATCTTTTTCAGCTCAGTTTGTTGCATTAAAATAATGCTCTGGAGTTACAGAAAATTGCATTGAACACTTTTTGAAAAATCAAGAGCTTTTAAAATTTGGAAAACTCGCCGATTCTTGGCTTTTCTTGCTCTCATAACTTGTGTAAGATTTAAAGGCTTCATTATCATACCCCTTCAGATGTCAGTAGCACCATTCTAAGTGCAGGGCTTGCCATCTGTGACATAGAAATGAAACAAGGATGTGTCCTTCTACTATAAATATTATTTTTATGTCACGTATTTCTTTTTTCATGCTTTATTTCTGGTCATGCAAAAGTTGCAAAAATCAATCAATCAATCAATCAATCAATACGCTCATCAGTAAGCAAAGGTGACGCTCAAACAAAAAATGACTAAATTATATTTTCTCAATTCTCTGCTTCCTTTAGTCCGCCACTCTCTGCCATCGCCTACATCCTCTCACACAGTGACGCTGCTTATAGATTGTTGACGCTGGTTTTGACAAGCCTAGCCTTATAATAATAATAATAATAATAATAATAATTATTATTATTATTATTATTATTATTATTATTATTATTATTTAAAAGAATCAACGTGGTTTAATAAGAATTTCTTGAAGACATCATTCGCACTGCCACCTATCGTCATTCACGTCCAACAAGGCGCAGTGCAGACGAATTCTGTTTAAGTGGTTTTGGTCACCAAAAATGATATGAAAATGGTGAGCTAACAGCAAGGTCATCAATGTGATGTTGTTTTCAATGCTTCTTATAATTTGTAGCAATTTAATGAGAGCCTTGTGTACTTCAAATATTTTGTAAAACGTATCTAAAAAGGCATAAGTGCAGCGGCGGCAAAGTGTGGGTGAAACAGTGGCCTCTCGAGTCCCGTCGTCGTCCACCCCAGATGTTCGGGAAGGAGTTGGCTCAGCTGACACCAGTTATCAGTTATAATTTACAGATAAAGAGTTTTGTAGTATTATGGTGCCATTGCAGACCATTAACCATTGAATGTTACGAACACACAACTAGAAAAAGAGGTATTTTATATTTTTAGTTTAAGATAGTGCGGTGATGCCAGCATGTGGACCAGTGTCTCACCTAACAAGAAGAAAAATCTTTCTTTGTGGAGCTGTATCACTGATCACACCAAAGTAGTTCTGATCTTGCTCCTTGCTGTACTCATAGGTAGGAAAACCTTCTTGTTTGATTAAATCAACACATGTAAGCAATATTACCTAGTACATATTTATTTTTTCCTTTAAATTGACATGTAAGTTACAATTATTATAGTGTCTTCAAACCATGTCAGCAGTACTCACAGTTAATATTAAATCTGTATTATTATATTGAAGACCTAGCTTTTATATCATGTCCAGTCTGTGCCTTGAACATTTCAGCTTACTGGGCATTCAAACCACCAGTTTCATTTTATTTACTGGTTCTAATTAAAGGGATAACAACTCTTCATATGAGATCTATATTTCACAATAAAAACATTAAACAATTCATAGAAATATAATGTATTCTGTTTTACTACACAAACAGCAGTTAAAGCAATTATCCTGAAATCTGTGCTTGCCATCAAACCATATTCCCTAAAAAGATGGCTATGCTCTGTAATAATCTCTTAAGTGATTATTAAAAAAAAAAACTTTTTAGAAAAAAAAAAAAAAACAGGGATTAACTTTGAATGTAGAAACGGATTATTAACGACTGGTAAGAAAGGGATAATTGTTTTTGTATCCCAGGAAAATTCATTTTTGACCAAAATGAATAGTTGTTATCCTTTTAAATTTCAGTGGTCCACATTAAAAATTTAGTGGACATTCTTAGTAATAAGTACTACACATCAATGTCATTTATTACACATTTTGGTGTTTTGAAGAATGAGGTTTAATTTGTTTGTTATGAGGTAAGTGAGATGCACTCATAAATATTTTAAGAAAGCTTAAAGGAAAGGTTAGATTGTTAAAGAAAAGAACCTACTAGCCATGTCAGACAATGAAATTCACAAATTCTGAAAAATCTACTGGTCTCTGAGAAATTTTACTGACCGTGGGCATTAGACAAGTGGTTAACATTGCATACTGTATATAAGTACCAAGTGTGGATCCAGGATTTTTTTTTTTGGTATTTTAGTGGATTAACAGTGCCATTTAGTACGGTTTAGAACTATGATTCAGCTAGTCAAAATTCTAATTTCAAGAGGGGGACCAGAAATCGAAGGTGGGGTCTGGACCCCCTGCCCCCCCCCCCTTTAAATCAGCCTCTGAGTACTACTATATGATCACCTTCCTGTTATTCTATACTTCAGATGGTGTGTTCTCCTCTCCCTGCCCCAGTGAATGGACTCACACACCCTCAGTAGACCTATGATCACCTTCCTGTTATTCTATACTTCAGATGGTGTGTTCTCCCCTCCCTGCCCCAGTGGATGGACTCACACACCCTCAGTAGACCTATGATCACCTTCCTGTTATTCTATACTTCAGATGGTGTGTTCTCCTCTCCCTGCCCCAGTGGATAGACTCACAACCCCTCAGTAGACCTGTGATCACCTTCATGTTATATTCTATACTTATAACAAATGTTTTTGTTATGTGTTTTGTTATATGCTATTATGACTAGCAACCCAAACTTGCCGCCATGTTCAATGACAGAAAGACACAATAAAATGAGGAATTATGCATATGCAGAGGCCATTGCGACTAGTTTGTATGGCCCCAAATAATAGCCTCAAAACTAATGGTGATTTCGCCATTAGCGCATGGTCGGGATTTGCAAGGCTTTCGAGATATGGGATAGCGAGGAATTGCCATGCTTGCACCCGCACGCCATAAGCAAAGCTTTCGAGATAGGGGGCCCTGTTTCAGTCTGCGACGTTAAGCACTAGCCCGAGGCAATTGCCCACCTAAAGTGGCAACGGGCTAGTAAAAAAGTTGAAATTTTATAAAGCACTAGCCTGAACAGGCTAGTTGTAATTTTGAACCTATTTTAACACTCAGTAAGATTTCAAAAATATAAGTCGCCAGTCTTCTTTGTCTCTGCCTCTAATTTGACGTTTCTAGAATCTAGAAGATAGTAGTATGATATGCCTGTCAGTTGAAAAAAACTCACACCTAGCTCTAACTACTGAATATTGATTAGTTGCTATAAATAACTTCACTGTAGTTATTTATAGCAGCAGTCTGTCAGACAGTCTGATCAGCATGTCGGCATCTTTTTATTTGACCAGTTTGTTGTCATGACTACAAATTGCTGTCAATCAAGAAACTGGATCAGACCGGAATTCCTTAGTACTAGCAACAGGTTTTGTCAAAACAACACTGTCTCCGTAAGCAAGTGTTATCTCATAGAACATTTTGGTTAGGACCACTTAGCAGACTGAGGGGTGGAGTATTCTATCTCCTTTTTTGTTTATATTTTTTATGTATAATTTTAATATCCATGAGTAAATACATTTTCCTTTGCTTATTGCCTTTTAAAAACAATAAATACCCTATGAACTATTCTTGACAATGTGGGATAGTTCGGTTTATGCCATGGCTACCCCTCCACACTTTGTCCTGGTAAAGTCCTTGAAAAGTTGTTTTTACAAATATATAACCAAAAGAATTGTAACCAAAATTTTAATTACCCTTACAGCACTTATGTATTTTAAATTAGAAGTGGCATTATATACCAATGTAATTGGAAATAAATTGTCAGAAAATAGCCATTGTCAATAAAAAGAATAGGAATTAAAAAAAAAAGATTTTGATTGAATATAAAAAATGAAAAAAAAAGATATTATAAAAATATGAAAAGGGTAACTATATTCAGTATTACAAATTTAGAAGAAAGAATTTTTTCAATATTCAAAGAATTAAATATATTTTTAATTAATTTTACCACCCCATCAACTAGAAATTAACCTGATTGACATTGTTATTCACTTGCTCTGCTTCTGTAATAAGGTTTATAAGAAAGTACACTTAGTACAGTATGGTACCACAACTCTTTACAACATCTGCTTAAACCTTTTAAATGATTATTTAAAGGGATAATAACTCTTCGTATGATATCTGTGTTTCACAATAAAAACATAGTGAACAACTCATAGAAATATAATATATATTCTGTTTTACCATGAAAACGGCAGTTATAGCTATTATCCTGATATCTGAGCTTGTCTTCAATCATGTGACCTCCAATGATGGCTGTACTCTGTTATAATCTCTTAAGAGATTTTAACAAAAAACCAAACTTTTTAGAAAAAAACCAGGGACTAACTTTAAATGTAAAAATAGATTCATTAACCATTGGTAAGTATGGGAAAATTGTTGTTTACTCCAGGAAAATTCATTTTTTGGCCAAAACGAAGAGTTATTATCCCTTTAAATTGGGCTAGTGTTTTTTGGTCCGGGCTAGTAAAGTTTGAGAGTCTGCTAGCCCGAAGGACTAGTAGTCTAAAATGTTTTTGGCACCGACTGCTGTTTGTTTACAAAGGACACAACAGATTGGTTTAAAGTTTGGTTAAAAGGATCTATGGAATATACCAAGACATTTTCTCTTACTTGTATCAAAGGATGAAGAATAAGTTCAAATGCATTTTAACATATGAAAACTGGAATGTAGTCCAGGTAACTCTTATGGCCTAACAGTACCTGTTAAAAGCCCCATGCATGGTACTTTTACCTACTATATAAGGTCCAGCCAGAAAACATATATAAGACCATCTCTTTTGAAAAAATCTGGAAATTTGATACTCCTCCAGTATTGCTCCTACAATGCTTGATATTTACACAGAATTTAACAACTGTGCATGAAAGTAGGGTAGACGAAATCTCCGGTTGATTTATATAGGCCCTATCATTTATTATTTATTTTTTTATTAACTATTTTTAATTTTTTCATTTTGTTTGTTTTCAGCTTTGATATCATTAACTTTTGCCACCGTTCACATTTTATGATGTTTCTGCCTTCTGTAATATTTCTCTTCAGACTTTCTTTGTCCTCGCAATCTTTGAGATGCATTGCTGAAATGCCAATAATTTGGTTTGTCATTAGTAGTCATTTCAATATGCTTTACAGGTAAAAATACCAAAGATGATCAAATTATGTCTTCAAGGTAACTAAAATAAGAGGCATCTTAACCAACATTATTGTCTTGTTAGGCTTCATTCACATGCAATGTCTATTTTCTAAATTTTATGATTTGCCTCATACAAAAGAACGCAGCAGTGCATGGAGATCAATATAATGACTTAACATAGTTGCCAAAGAGGGTGTCTGTTTCAAGCACATGAATCAATTTAATGTGTCCCCCATTTTATTCCCATGCTTACTAAGTTTCAAACCTGCATGTTCTCATAATATGGTTTATGATGAAGGCATCATGGTCTGACATTGTTAGGGTGACAGTTAACCATGTATTAAACGGTTTCCGCAAGTACCAAACATGGATAGGGGCGAAAACTGACTTTGACAAATTTTA
Organism: Lingula anatina; assembly: GCF_001039355.2. The sequence goes on from NW_019775515.1 coordinate 105,918, forward strand.
AAGGACTTGTCATCTGTGAAGTTAGCCACTGAATTTACTCTAAAGCCAAATATGCAAAGAACATAGTGCAAACATGTTGGAACAGCACCTGTATTTTAGGAGAATTGTTTATGAACATTTTAACCAGTGAAAACAGGAAAAGGGAGGGGGGGGGGGGGTTGACCTAGCTTAGAAAGCGACCAACTTCCATAAGCATAACACTGACTCTCAGTTAATGTTTTTTGTTTTGGTCACATTTAGTGAATTTATATATCCTCGACTACTCCAATAAACTGATATTTATATTTTTTGCCATGATGTGTTTTGATTTTGAATCTCACTACTCCTCTCTTGTTTTAGGTGTGTCAGGCATACCAGACAGCGCTGGGACTGATTTCATGGTGATGTTCACTGAAAACAGAGTGAACGATCAACCCTTCCCATATAATACATCCAATATGACATTATATATAACCCCAATCGATGGAACCAAGGCTGTAACATTCAGCGTTTATTACATACTTCAAAATGATTTGATAAACATCACACGGACGATACCGGCAGGACCCAATACAGCCGCGTCTGTGTTGCTACCCTCAGACTTAGAGGTGAGGACTAGTGGAGTGATATCGAACTGCGGGATCCGTGTAGTGACTTCCGAAAAGATTTGTCTTTCTGCTATCAACAGGAAAGGCCATTCTTCCGACGGTTTTACAGCAATTCCAGTTTCAAAACTAGGCAAGCGGCACTATTCTGTCTCTTACTCCCGACCCCGTGTCTCAACACAGATGGGTTTGGTCGCTGTGGAGTATGACACGACCGTGACCATCACTGTTCAAAGATATGCCAAACTGACTTTTAATAGCATCTCATATTCAGGTGATCAGACGTTCAGTTTTACACTGAACGCCTTTCAAACCGTCTTGTTTGATGATGAGGTTTCGATGTCTGATTTGTCTGGAACGCTCATCGTTTCCTCCAAGCCAATTGGCGTTTTTAGTGGAAATAAAAGGACTAATGTTGGCTACGGAAGATTAACGGAAGACCATTTGGTAGAGCAACTGCCTTCTGTAGAATACTGGGGGACTGAATTCATCGCAGTATCAACGCCCCTCCGCACCAGTGGAGATATCATTAAACTTGTCCTCAGTGAACCCAAAACAATGGTAATGTGGTACGAACATTCAACTACCTCATCCATAACTTTACCTTTAGCTGGTAATTCAAGAGAATTTTATTTGAGTTCTCGTATAGTTAAGGATATAATGATCATTTCAAACAAACCCATAATGGTTGCCCAGATTATTCTTAGCAACAATGATAGATACCCTGAGCCGGGGGATACTTCCCTTACCATTCTCCCTCCCCTTTCTCAATACACCAACGCCTACAACTACGTCGTCCCTCGAATGACAGACCCGACAGATTTAAGCGAACCCAACAAGGGACCTTTCTTTTACTTTTTGACTATCATCATCGAGGACCAATACAAAGATGGTCTGCGGTTGAATGGTAGTGTTATTCCCGGACTTTTGTGGCATTCTATACCTATCGTCCAAGGGAAGCCCAGAATGGTGGCCGTGTCCTTTGAAATTCAACAGAACAACATGAGATACACACTAACGAATGTCAACCCGACCGCGATGTTCAGTGTCCTTCTGTACGGGGCTGGGGACAGGGAAAGTTACAATTACCCTCTAGGATTTAACCTCAATGTGCTGAACCCGGTGAGTAAATGACACTGGATTTTTGTCCATGACATGTTTTAGTTGAGTTTGTTTTAAAAAAATGTCATTTTTTTCTAAATTCCAATAAAGCTGCTATTCAAACTTTTAATCTAGCTGTATAATTTTGATGCAACATTACATAATGCTTAACAGCACAATGACCAATTTTTTTTACAAAAAAAATAAAAGTATCATGGATATTCAGAAAATGTGATATGGGAAGGTCTTCTATACCATGGAAGTTCAGAGTCACACTTTTAAAATGCCAAAATGTAAACAAGAGATAGCTATTACTGAAAAATGGGATTATTTCCATTTACAACACCTTTTTCACATTAAGCAAAATAATCAATTTACTGTCATTTTTAAATGATCAACTAGGAAAACTGTTAACATAGGAAAAATATCAATAGAACAATTTTAAATGTCCAATTTGCTCCATTCAGAGATTCTGAACATTGTGAATGATTGAATCTGACAAACTGTTAAGATATGAGTTTATTTCCATTTTTGACACTTTATTACACAATACACAATAACAGGTTTGCCGTTATTTTTATATAATCAACTAACAATATTGTTAAGATGCAGAAAATGTCAAAAGAACAATTTATCTAAAACTTATCTAAATTAGTTAAAAAATGAGACTGTTAACATGCCTGTAAAAACACTTGTATACATAAAAAAGGCATAACTTGTGGAAAAAAAGTGAAAAAAAAAAAAAAAACAGCATATACTTCCATAAAAATGGCATGATCATGCCAATTTTCGAACTTGACTTGTGTATTATAGATATTCATCAGATTTGTAAGTTTCAATCCAGAAGGAAAAACAGTTTTCCACTTACCATGTTATCGGTGTTGCATAAATGCTGAAAAAAATGGAAAAAACAGCATAACTTTTATAAATATGGCCTGATCATGCTGATTTTTGAACTTGACCTGTGTATTATAGATATTCATCAGTTGTGTAAGATTTAAGCTAAAAGGTAAAACGGTTTTTCACTTATTGTGTTTACAGTGTTGCATATATGCTGAAAAAAGTGGGGAAAAAAACAGAATAACTTCCCTAAAAATGGCCCGATCTTGCTGATTTGCAAGCTTTACCTGCGTATTATAAATATTCATCAGTTCTGTAAGTTTCAAGCCAAAAGGTAAAATGTTTTTTCACTTATCGTGTTTACGGTTAAAATGCACGGCAACGGCGACGACAGACACGGGTGACGGCTATATGTACAGACACATCTGTGTCTGTACATAAAAAATGGCAGAATATGTTTCATGAAGATCAAGAGCATTAATTTTAGCATTATTTCTATAGTTATAGACTTATTTTTATAAATTTCCTTGATTTTATGTAAATATACTAAATATTGTATTCATTCTGTCTTTTTAGCCTGCTCCAGAGGGTAAGTTTGCATCATGCCAGTAATTTATCTTTCTACTTTTTAATCAACTAATCTTTATAAAGACTTATACTATGTCAATATTCCTTAGCACACATATTTTAAAATCGTTTTTTTTTTTTTTTTTTTTTTTTTTTTTTGCTCGGCGGCTGTAACTTTAGCATCGTGTAACACGTGTATCGATTATGACCCGGTTGAGACCGGATTGTGAGTGAAAAGTTGAAAAACTAGGAGAGAGGCCTATTGTTGTATGGGCTGCTATCTTCACTTGCATTTAAGAAAAAAATCCAGATAGAAAATACAAAAATCAAAACTATAATCTTAAAACATACTTTGAAACCAAGGAGCTCCTAATTGTTTGAAACAGTGTTCATAAGTAAAACAGCAAACAAGGTTTGAGGGGATATGCGCATTGTAATAACACACCTTCTTAGAGTTCCTTTTTCACCAGTAAGACAACTGAGACAGGCAGGTATGGTTTACTGCTACATGATTTATTCAGCTGACTGAAGACTCAGGTCTCTGCTCTCTCTCCATCTCTGTCTGTGGTATCTATATCTCCCTAACTCTCTCCCTGTCACTGCTTTTATACAAAAACTTCATTTACATTTTAAATTAACTTCCATGATTGACATGCGTCATGCCATACCTTAAGACCTTAAAATTTAATTGCATCTGTCTACCTAACTCTCTCTACTGACCATTACTACTATGAGTAGTACTACTATTAATATTGCTATGGTCAGCCAGCTAGTACTAGCTAGTGACAAGTGGTAGTACTACTACTGCCCACTACTACTATGAGTAGTACTACTATTAATATTGCTATGGTCAGCTGGCTTGTACTAGCCAGTGACAAGTGGTAGTACTACTACTGACCACTACTACTATGAGTAGTACTACTATTAATATTGCTATGGTCAGCTGGCTAGTACTAGCCAGTGACAAGTGGTAGTAGTACTACTGACCACTACTACTATGAGTAGTACTACTATTAATATTAATTGCTGTGGTCAGCCGGCTAGTACTAGCCAGTGACAAGTGGTAGTACTTTTAGACAGCAAGTTGACTAGTTTGGTGGGTTTAACAAAATGGTTTATTTCTGTACTCTGGTTACAATACTGTACTCAGTTCACTTCGTTCTCCTGTCTACAGCTTTCTCAATCTCTGCCTTCAACCTGGCACCTTTAGCTCGTGTTCCCTCAACTGCCTTCCTTCACTCCCATTCTCTCAACTGCCGGCTATGGTCAGTTCCTATATTTTTATCTATGTTACATGGAAGGTGGAGGCTGTCCAAATTTCTATTGGATAACACTAGTTTTGATGGACAGGTGCCTTTGGTTACCTGACTTGTAATTACTTTAATTGTACTTAATTATGCCCGGTCTCCAGTGGACCTTCTACTTCAAGAGACAGATAAACTGCTACATCCTGGAGTTACATACTGAACAGACTCATGCAAGAATTAATTACTAGTGTAATGTTGCACAAGTGCAATTAACCGGTTTGTCTAGATGCCAATCTGGCTGGCAAGTTTTCTTGTCTAACTCATCTGCCACATGGAGTGGTCACTTACTTGTTAATTACTGTGCCCGGTATCTCTGTTAAACTGATTGCATCTGAAACCTGTTTACCTTGTTTTAGCCTAGTATATCTACACACCTGCATATGCATGCTTAATACGATGAACTATCAGTCTTCAGTATCTGTATGTATTAAAGAATACATTGGAATTGATCTAAAATATAAATTTGTAAATAAACCGGCTAGTACTAGCCAGTGACAAGTGGTAGTACTACTACTGACCACTACTACTATGAGTTCCTATAGGCTCCTTTAGGAAATCTTTTAGGAATTTCTGTAGGAACCTATAGGAAATCTAATGCTAATTCATATAGGGAATTTTTATAAGGCCGGGTTGAATGGAAAATAATGAATCTGGTTTAAATATCAGTATATGATTTTGATTTTTAATTTATGTTCAGACCATTAAAAAAATTCTATAGGATCCTATAGGAAATCTTATAGGAAATCCTATGCTAATTCATAAAGGGTATTTTAATAAGGCCAGGTTGAATGAAAAATAATGAATCTGGTTTAAATATCAGTATATGATTTTGATTTTTAATTTATGTTCAGACCATTACAAAACTTCTTATAGGATCCTATAGGAAATCTTATAGGAATTTCTATAGGAACATATAGGAAATCCTATGTTAATTCATATAGTGAATATTATAAGGCCAGGATGAATGAAAAATAATGAAACTGGTCTAAATATCAGTATATAATGTATTTTTTACTTTTTGTGTGATCATATTCACTTCATATTTCTTCTGTTATATTGAAAGTCAACCTTATCTAATCAGATTTTACTTGACCTTGGCTGTTTAAAAGTGAAAGTGCAATCCTGCCTAATATATAAAATATAATGTAAAAATAAGTGAACATTAAGGTATAGTACTGTCCCTCATAAAGGCTGGAAAATGAGGACAAATTAATATGTTTATAAAGATACATTTTATGCCCTATCACTTGTAAGGTTTAACAGTCAACTGATGTTAGCTAGAGAATGCCCTACTCCACCAGCCATAACCACAGATTCAACAGATGTGAATTTCTTTTGTTAGCCTGGCACCTATTATTAGGTCACTACTCCTGTAGCTATTGTTACACTAGCAATAGTAACCGCCTATTAGGTGTTATCAGATGTGTGGTATCCTGTCTAAGTCTTTGTTTATATGAGACAAGCAGCAAATGCGTATATACGACTTGCATTATTCGAAAGGTGCGATGTGCGCATGGCCGGAATTGTGCACTGCAGGGGTCAAAATAGTACCGGAAGCGTTGTTGACAGCGATAGGAACACATGATGGGAGCATAAGACATGCCGGGGGCGATATTAAACAAGCCATTTGAGGCGACAATGGTGCCGGAGTTTAACGTTGGTTAAAATGTAGAATGCTCACAAATCAGGCAAAAAAGAAGAGCTGATAAAAAAGGTATGTTACACGATATTTTCCTAAGTACAAAACTCTCATGTGGTCATTATGTTATTATGTTCACCTGAGTCATTTATTGGGGAGATAAATCTGTCACCTGGTTCAGGCAATTATCTGATACAATCTTTGAGGTGGGCTAGTGCACTGTACAGATAATAAGTACAAGCTCAATGTCAGTATCAGTGGATCTATCATTTGTTTCTTCTTCATTATCTTTCTGTTCTGTATCCAGGTAGATTTCGGTTAAAAAAAATGACTAATCATGTCAATTTTCCGTTTTGTCATCAGTCTAATATGTATGTATGTAAATAAATCACTGTTATAGATGAGGTGATGATGACTTTAACAATTATTTTCATGACTATGTTTTACTTGTTTTATAGCTGTAAACTGTACAGTGACGATAGAGAGAGAAACAAAATATTGGATCCAGACGGTGGAGTTTGGCAGAGAAAATTAGAAGTAGGCCTACCAGATTGAAGTTTGAATCAAGACAGTGGAGAATGCCCAAACCTTTTTTTTTTTTTTTAATATTTGCCTATTAATAAATACAATTCAAGATTTCGTTTCACAATTTTATTTTGCATAAAATCAATGATGTGGCCTTGGAAATATCTTTCCAAGGTACCTTACGGTATTTCATGTTTTAAAATGCAATGTTTTAAACATTTTCTAGATATGTTCAAGTGCATTGTGATAATAAAAATGTGATATTTGGTAAATTGTTCTCTTTTTTGTTATTTGCATAAGTAATATCCGATTCAATACTCCTTCACAGTCAGGTTTTAACCTGGTTTTTTGTTTTACTCAGATCTAAGCAATGGCGATAACAATACTCTAAAACCAAAGTAAAACTAAAACCAGTTTTCATGCCATTTTTTTATACTGAGGTAATGTCAGGGTATAAAAAGTCATGAAAATTCTAAATTCCTCGTAGGTTTCAAGACCGATGTAAAATTTAACCATTTCAGGTTTGTTGTGCATAGACTTTATGCTGAAAGTGTGTTTGTCAACTTCCTCATGTGCTTTGGACAGTTGTTTCAGCATTTTATGTACTTTTCCTCTGTCACACTATTTCTTTATGCATCTTTTTTTTTTTTTTTGCTCGTTGTAATTCCACTCTTGTTTCCGAAAGTTCAATTTCTAAAGATCCGATTTTCTGTTCTATACTGAAAATAATATGTTGTTTTTCCTTAACTGTCGTTAAAAGCACATCTGAGCCTGCATCTGATACAATGCATCGTGGTCTGTATTTGAGAAGCCATTTCGTCCTCGCTGTTCAACTTCCCACTCGCCGCCAGATTCACTAAAATTTGTTTTGGAGTTATCAACAGTTAAATGTCTTATAAATTTTCTTCTGGGCTTACAAATCTTCGATTCTTTGAGTGGAAATATAGTTGGTCTACCACCCAAATACGATTTATTCCCTCCTTCAAAATGAGCACTACACTCACAGTGATGCTTGGCGGGCTCGAACTTACTAAATTTGCCTTCATTTTCCGCTCGTCCAATATTGTCAATCCATATACCTCTCTCTTTTGGGTCCTTGGGGAAAGCATAAAATGAAAAATTTCGATCTCGCTTCGTATTGTTGAAACAAACAGGCACAAAACACATAGAACCGCCGAGAGGCATTTTATTTCTGTGTACAGAAATGGCGGCAACACAAGATAGGTCCCACTTCACCCACAGTGCATTGCGCTCAATATCGAAAACGAGACGATTAATAATGCAAGTCGTATATACAGCTATCAAGACAGTTTAAATTCAGGAGCATAGTGGAATGGTACAGAGTGTAGAAAAATCGGATTGAGGAAGGTATGTATTACAGTAATGCATTGGATCATTTAGGCATAGCTCTAATCAAATTGAAAATGAGATAATTGATCTAATTTGCAGTGTACCTTGTAAACATCATGTCCATATTACATTAAACAAGTTATAATTTATAATGTATAGCTTCCCTTTTAGCCAACAAAGAAACACTGTTTAGTCTATTTATTTCGTATAAAACTGTGATCACTTGTTCATCAAAATATTTCTTTAAATGCAGTTGAATCTTTAAAAAAAAACAATTTACATTTCATTTAACTTTTGGTTTGTGATTGATTATAAATTATCTATTAATGTTATTCAAGGGACCATCACGATATATAACTGAGAAAGACCCATGCTAATAAATAACATACAATTAACATGTTAGAGAGGCTGTCAGAGCAAATTTCATTACCTCACATGTTCTTCAGGATCGTTTATTTGCCAAGTTTTCTTTCCCTTAATTTCTTTTCAACCCTTAATGTGAGGTAAACACCATAGTTTGTTTAAAAATATTTTTTGCTAACCTATACATAATGGAAATCTGACCATTTTGCTTATATAGAAGCTATAAATTTTAACTTGGGGGTTGCTTTTTTGTTGTTTGGAACGATGATTTAGGTCAAGCAAAGACTGGTGAGAATAGGGAATTACTGTTTACCCTCGGAAATTAGTTTTCCATGAGTTTTTGGGACTTTTTTGGCCCTGGCAGCTCTGTAATGGCCCAATTGCATAATTCACCAGAGTAGAGTTTTCTCCACTGCTGATTTCTGCATTTTAAAATTCGTTTCTGATTGTTCCTGTGGGCTTGGTTCTACGAAATATGTTCATGTTCTTAATATTTTTTTACAAATTATCCAGCTTTAATATCTTGTCTTTGAAAAAAAATCAGTTAACTAATAAAGGCTATGAATTGCTCAAAATACAATGGTGCAATGATTATTATTGATCTCATTAGAAAATCTTTCCTTCATCATTTTGCATTTTTGTAGACATGTACAATTAATTAAAATTCACAATGTCTTTCTTTCAGAATGTGTCTGCAAATGGTTCAACACAATCTAGACGGAGTTTAAGAAGACTATCACAGTAAAGTTGAACAATGTGCAAAAGACTTTTGTCTGAAATTCTTCAATTATTAAGTGACTAAAGCAGTATGCTGACAATGGACACGGTCTGGCCAAGGGAGGTTTTAGCCACTCATTCTGGCAGGAGTTCGAATGCACACAAGAAAAAGACAGTGATGGCACAGCTTGACAAGATGTATTGGATCCTTGTGTTAACTTATAGAACTTATAATTCAAAAGCAGTAGCAGCACCACTGTTAAATTTGCAAAAATCTATGAAACAATTCTCTAGTAAGCTGGTTGCATACCATACTGAATATGTACATACTAGTACATTTATATATATTGAATAAAGAATGTAAAAATGATACTCTCTTTTGTTTTGAGAAACCAGTGCCTATAACCAATTTTGCCAAAGATCCAGCAATATATAAAAAGCGGTAATAATATTCAAAGCAGTTAATATGAATTTCTAAAGGTTCCTATAAGATTTCCTATAGGATCCTATAAGATTTCCTATAGGATTTCTTATAGAATCCTATCAGATTTCCTATAGGATCCTATAAGATTTCCTATAGGATCCTATAAGATTTCCTATAGGATCCTATAGGAAATCATATAGGATCCTATAGGAAAAAGGGACAATTTCCTATAGGAAATCTTATAGGATCCTATAGGAAATCTTATAGGAAATCCTATAGGAAATCCTATAGGAAATTTTCGTAAGGGATATTTTTTGCAAGGTTGAATTTTAGATTTTTGCCCATTGTAATATATAATACATTATGATTTGCCTCAGTTTATGGCCTTACATGCTATAGTACCCTTACAGCAGGTGAGGCTGAACCCTGGTTAGTGTTTCAGACTTTTAAGTACTAGCCGGTGACTAGTGGTAGCACTGGTAGTACTTAAAAGTGTCTTAAACTAAATATCCACATCCTGACAAAACTAGTGTTTATAAAGGACCATTCCCACAGATATCTGGATTGATCAATCTCCCTGTGGAGTCTCACTAAATTCCTATCAAACTATCTGGCTTAAATGTCTGTCACACCTAGTAAAGCTGTTAACAGGGGCGGATTTAGGCCGTCTTCTGGGTCTTCCAGATGACGGTCAGATTTTCAAGTTGACATTGACAAGTATCTATAAGATAATTTGGAAGACTGTCAGTAAATAGCTCTGGATCCGCCCCTGGGTAATTATCTTTACCCCTAGCTGCTTTGTTAGGCACGACAGACATCTAAACATCTGTAGCTGATAGCAATTTAGTGAACTCTCAGGGAATTAGGTCAATCCAGCTGGATCGATCTAAGTATGGGAACCCAGTGTAACACTAGGCAGGGTTAGGTCTTACCAATGGTAGGGGTACTGAGTAAGCATGTAGGACCATAAACTGCGGCAAAATAAGACAGAGGACTATAACCACCAATGATGTCAACGTCTGGTTGATGACCCCTGTAAATTAAAGGTTATCATTTTATTCATGTTCAGTCTCCAAATATAGTAACATTTTCATATTTCCCTTGGACTAGTCATAATATTGTCATTTTCTTACTATTTTTAGTGTGCAGTAGTCAAGCAGTTGATCGCCAATGCATTATCAATGGCAATAACTTTTGTCAAGGTATGATATCCAAATAATTCAGAAAAATTGTCTTGCCAATTAATATGCAAGTCTATATATAATAAAAAAATAAGTAATTCCTTATGTTTAGTAGTACTTACCATCATTTACGTATGACAACCAATTTTTTAAATGACCGCCACCGCTTTTTAAAGTTAGTAGGCTTTTTTTCACCCCATATGAAAAAAATGAATAATTATAAAATCAGGTGCACCTTAACCTGCTCTCAACTATTCCAGGCACACCCTTTGACAATCAGGGTTATGGTTTTGTGCTGATGTTCAGTGAGCACTACACTCAGGTGGGAAACCCATACAATCCCTTCCTGGTCATTACTAATGCTGAAACAGAAAATGTACAGGTAGGATGAAAAGTTATGGACAAAACATGGTATGCTTTTCTTCTAAATTATTAATTTTATATGCCTCATAATTCCCATTTGAATTTTTTTCAAATTTCAAAAAAACTGAACTATACAAAAACTAAAATATAGCCCTCTTGGCTCAAACAGTGGGCATTCTACTGGTAAAAAGTTAATCAAATTGCATTTAGGTAATTGTCCAAATGATAGATCTTGCAACTTGATACCTCTTTTTATTTATTCTGGATGACACAGTTTCACTGTATAGTATTGAGCTATAAATGAGTGTATATACGGTAATGTGCCAAGCATTTCAACGGGCCCAGTCAATCCGACCACAAAAATTATTTTATAAAATTAATTTTTCTGGGATCAAACAATTAGTCCATACGTCAAAATCATGGGGCAGAATTTTTTTCTTGTTCCAATTGTTCGACCACATCGTCGACAAGACTCGGTAAATTTTCAAGCCAGTGAAATAGATGCTGCATGCCTCGGCCCTTTGTCAATTGTTGTCCTTTCAATAGCTCTCGTCAATGAGGAAGAAACAATTAATTGAAGATCTAATCTGGAAGCATGACGTACCTGTCTTTTCCTTTGTCCCCGATGACAATAATAGTGCTTATAGACATACAAATTTTGCTAATTAAGCAGACTTGCCCTCGCTGACTGATTCATCACGCCCGTAACTGGGGAGGGGGGGGGTTAAAAAAAGGTCTATTCTGGATGAAACCAAATATCGACAGTGGGTAGAATACGTCGTAAACACCTTCATATAGACCATATATAGCGTTTGCTAGCAATAAAAAGTTTGGGAAGAATAAGCAATTTATTTTCAAGTTTGATTGAAATATATATGCAGATGGGGAAACGTTCTTGAAGTCAACACCGCAAGATCTTACATTTACTACAATCGACCGAAAGATCAGCAGGATCGACCGCCCAGACTTCTTGGCGCCAAATACCACGCGCTGTCAAAATCTGACAAACACGTGTCGCTGTTCACCTGCATGGATAACTGATTTGTCAACAATAAAAATGACGTCTTCTTTAACTCCATGGGAGCTTCATAGAGAGTTCCACTGGGTATTTACGTTACCTGTGAGTCACTTTCTATTTCCCCAGATGCATGAAATGTTGATCATATTTAGCATAATCCACGACGAACTCCATTCCTGTGACCCCCCTCCCCCAAAATGGGACAGTCTTTATTAACATGTGGTTTGCGCTATGCTGGAGCAGGCCAGATAAAACCAGTCTCTCATTTCTGCAAGTGCTCAATTCTCACTTCAAATTATAAATGCACATGTTTTGTGAAAATTATGGCAAGTAAATGCTTTTTTTTACGTTCAGGTTTTATCAGTGGGGTTTTCAATATGCACCGTGGTTTGTGCACAGCGAGAGTATATAAGTAAGAAAATCGGAAGAGTGCAAGCAAGATACTGTATGTCTATCGGCACAGGTACGCTCCGTATTTTGCCTTTTCTCAATATGTTTTTATATGACATGCTTTTTAAATAAAATACTTAATAGTAATTTGAAGTTACACTGATTTCCGTTTGAGTACCAGTTGGTATTCTTTGATATGGGTGATTGAATTTTCTTCGGAAGTACGTACGTCTACGCCTCGACGCTGAGCAAGCCTTGCGGGTTGAAAACAACTGATCTCAGACTGGTAAAAAGTTTCAATTCGGTTGATTTCAGTTGTCATATTAAAATTCAAATAGGGCGTACGTAAATCACATAACTAGTTTAAGTCCACTAAAGCTACCGGTTTCAAATATAAGTGACCGGCCTTTGTTTACAACACCTGTCTCCGGGGAAATACTCGTCCCACTTGTGAAGCGCATCATGAAAGTGATCGTAGGTGAGGGAAATATATAATTAAAAATTATAATTGTCGTCTTTTTTAATGTTAAGTAATGTTAGCACATATTGTACACAGCAAAATAAGATTTCAGGAGGATAAAACATGCCTGAAACACGTGTTAGGCGAAAATTGCGGCTTATCTTGCGTAACACTTCCGGTAAAATGCAATACTTCCGGAAAGATGGACGTTTTAGCAGATGCCCTTAACAATCCGACGATATCAAAGGTTTCCGTTTGCTGTATTTTAATCAATTCGACCAAACTGACATTTCCATGAAATTAATTAATTAATCTTGGTCGAATTGTTTGGCATATTACCGTATTCAACTAATAAACCCCAGCCTAACCAATTTAAAAATTACCTTTAGGTGAATGTGATAACGCCACGCTGGAGCAGCCCAAGTGTAAATGAGCAATTCACGTTGGCCACTGGTCAGTATCGTACCGTGAGTATTCCACAAGAGCTCCGCATGCAGCAGTCAACTCTCTCCACCAAGGCCATCTTGGTCCAGTCAAGTGGGGAGGTAGTTGTCCAGGGTGTGAATTCTGAAGAACACTCTACGGGCATGTTTCTTGCTCTTCCAATTGATGCTGTTGGCAGTGAGTATTATGCAGTGTGTTACAGTCCTGCTTTCCTTCATTGCCAGTTTGGTATTGCTGCAATACAAGATGGAACAGAGGTCTCGATATCTTTACCTTCTCCACTGCCTTCTGGTCAAATTGTGCAGGTGACTTTTCAGGGCACAACATACTATAGTGGACAAACAATCCGCCTGACCCTCAGTGCCTATGACACTGTTCAAATACAGGCTGCTCACGACCTGACTGGCTCTCATGTCATAACCAACAAACCTGTGAGCTTCTTCAGTGGGAACAGGCATACAAACATAGACCGAGGGTTAGGTGGACAAACAAAAGATCACACTGTAGAAATGCTCCCACCAGTATCTGCCTGGGGTAAAGAGTTCATCACTTTCCAAATTCCAGACGGGACAGTATCTAATCCTGGGAACAATTTCAGAGCTGTGGTTCCCAGATTCAGTCAAACACCACAACTCGACCTGACAGTGGGCTCCAACCACATATACCCAGCAGTGCCCAATGGGTTTTCTTATGCCCAGTTCCTGGTTGGCCAAGGAAGCCAAAACACTTATGCCTATCTGTCATCAAACACTCCAATAATGTTAGCTGAATTCATTGTCAGTATGATAGGTACCAGTGAGGTAGCCGGTCCTTCTATGATTTATCTGCCACCTATTTCATTGTACAGGAATGAATACACATTCACTGCCTTGGAAAGATCTCTCAGCACAAACAAGGTTTTTGTGAACACAGTTATTATTGTCAGTCCTTTGTCAGGTCGTGGTGACATCACATTGGATGGGAATGCCTTACCAGCAATTACCTGGACCAATGTCGATGCAGGGGGTGTCATGTACAGTGCCGGCTTCTTTACTGTCAGCGCTGGCTTTCACAAACTGAGTCATCCCAAAGCGAACCATTATTTTGGTGCAGTGCTGTATGGAATTGTTTTGAATGATACAGTAGCCTCAGAATCCTATGCTACTGCTATTGGCATGAGGCTGTCCAGGATTAATGAAGTAAGTGTAAATCCTGAGAAGTACAAATAATACTTGTTTCATTGTAAGGTACATGTGAAACAACTTTCCAAGGTTTTTTAAATATAATTATAGATATAACTATCAATAATTATAATTTGGATTATTTCTTCTATACATTGCCTTGTCCTATAGTAAGTGAAATGACACCTAAGTTATTCAATTTTATATTATTTGTAGCCTTGTGGATGCAGTGTCCAAGCCCAATTTCAAGCAGCTGGCATAGACAATGATTGTGATGGACGGGTTGATGAGGAAGACTGCAGTGATGCAAATACAGGTATATTGTTTCAATGATTTGTGTTCATGCATATTTTGGTATATAAGTTATAACCCTGATTTTCTTAAATAGTTTGGAATTTTGAAAACCTCATGTAAGACTTGTGTGACTTTTACCTATTTAATTAATTATGTTTGGAATGTACTTCTTGTATCACTGTGGGTAAACTGTACTTCAAAGCATGTTACAGTATGAGCCTTTTTCTTTGTCAGATGAAGATGGTGATGGAAGACAGAATGAGGATTGTGCAAAAGGTATGAGAGTCTTTCTTTTTTAACCATGGGTGGATCTACTACATCTAGGGTTCCCTTTGTGTGTGTGTGTGTGTGTGCATGTAGAGTGAACATTTCATACCTCCCCACCTCCAAAAAAATAAAAAAAAGGCAGAACATACTGTTGCACAACTTTATTTTGTCATTTTAAGGTTCACATTTAGCAAAATTATAGCAACATAATGACCTGAAATCAAACATAATCCAAAATGTGTTTTCAACAACCTAGGATTAATGGGTGTTTGGTTGCATTACATAATTATTTATTTTCAAAAGCAATCTAGTTAATGTCAACTTTTTCACATGCCCCAAAGAGGCAAAAAAAAAAAAAAAAAAAAAAATCTTAATGTTCTTTGAACAACAGTCAAATATATTTTGCTGTATATATGAAGTAGATGGCCAGTGGTCTCATATTTTGCTGTATATATGAAGTAGATGGCCAGTGGTCTCATATTTTGCTGTATATATGAAGTGGATGGCCAGTGGTCTCAGTGGTCTCATATTTTGCTGTATATATGAAGTGGATGGCCAGTGGTCTCATATTTTGCTGTATATATGAAGTGGATGACCAGTGGTCTCATATTTTGCTGTATATATGAAGTAGATGGCCAGTGGTCTCATATTTTGCTATATATATGAAGTGGATGGCCAGTGGTCTCAGTGGTTAAACTGGGGCACCTGCTCAGTAAGCTGTGGGGGTGGCAGTAGGAGTAGGACCAGGTCCTGTAGTGATCCAGTACCAGCATTTGGTGGCAGCCCGTGCCCAGGATCACCTCCAGACACACAGACTGATACGGGGTCCTGCAATACTAATGGCTGTCCAGGTAATATATATACTCAAAGCCCAAGAGATAATTATATGCTGAAAAAAATGGATATTAACTTAATTCAATAAAGTAAAAAAAATATATATATTATTAATTGTGTATAATAAAGGAACTCTTGTAGTACTCACCATTAGCTGATTAAACTGATATATAGTAATAATTGGCATGCCTTCTTGCACACTTCCAAGTGAATGGGACCTGGATAGTGTGGCAAGCATGGAGTGCTTGCATTGTAAACTGTAGATCAGGTCGTGCGGTCGCAGTTGTCCTCCACCACAAAATGGTGGTAGTTTTTGTTCAGGCAGCCCCACAGAGAATGAGAACCCGTAGCAAAATTTTAAACTTCCCGCACACTGTTTCTGTGTATGCGCAGCATATTCACAGTAAGGGTTTCTGCGCATGTGCAGCACACCTCATTTGCATGGTAAAATACACACCTACCGCACACTCCTTGCACATCTCCTGCACACTTCCTGCACACCCCCAACGCCACAACCAGCACAGTTCTTGCATACCTCTTGCATACTTCTTGCACACCTCCTGCGTACTTCTTGCACACCTCCTGCGCACTTCTTGCATGCCTACTGCATACTTTTTGCACACCTTCTGCGCATATCTTGCACACCTCCTGCAAACTTCTTGCACACCTTCTGCATACTATTTGCACACCTCTTGTGCAGTTAATGCACACCTCCTGCACAGTTTTGGCATACCTTCTTGCACACTTCCTGCACACTAATTAAAATATTTTATAACATGATTTAAATTTTACGTGCTTGTTTTTCAGTCCCTTTATATTAATTCTACAAAGAATTAATATAAAGAATTACACTAAAGACATGTGCCAACAACTTAAAATTTTACTAAGAATGTTAGAAAAGTTAATATTATTCTTTAGAATCTGTACTGTCATTGAACAGAAATATTGTTAAATCTGTTTATCAACAACAAACAAGAAATTACAGTCATATATTGTGCTTTATCAATCAAATTAAAAAATCGAACAAAATTAGCAAAATCCAAGCCATGTCCATATTTCTCTTCTTTACCTCTTTCTACCACATTTCTCTTCTTTACTCATCCTGTCCTGCTCCGTCCATCTAAAAAAATAGTAAACCGTAAAGTCCTACAAATTCACCACACTGCGCACAATGCTTAACATCCAAATCTTAAACATCCATGTGGAGGACAAAAAACATCAATATACACATTACTGTTTGATAAGTCCTAAAATCAAGTTCAAGTGGTTATTGTTCATATAAAGAAGAGGTAGAAAGGAATGCATAAAAAATGTCTTGGATACTAAAAAACAAACAAAAACAAAGTGCTAAAACTGCTTTGAAGAATACTTCATGTACATTCCTTACATATTTATGTGATGTTGAAAGCTTATGGTTTATGGCTGCATTCACTTATATCCAACAAAATTTAAAGTATTGTTAAATGATATAAATATAATCAACTTGCAGTTAGTGATGTTCTCTTTTAAAACTTACTCTGCACAGCTCTTTCAACTAGATAATCCTTCACAAAAGAAACTGTTGCTGACAGTTCTTGTGGGCTGAAAAAACTCTCTAGTAACTTCTTTATCGCAAAGGTACTTGTATACTTTGTGTGAGTTTTGATGAGCCACCAACTATAGATATTCACAGCAAAGTCTGTCCCTTCTATTTATAAGCATGCAGTAGGAATGGGTTTCAGATCTGAAGGATTTCAAATATACATCAACATGTTTGAAATATGAGTATGTATATTGATTCGGCATATTAGAGACACTAACATGAGTCAATAGTGATGATATAAGTTTGTTTTGCTAATTTGTATATTAATTCAGTGCACCATAAAATAGTTTTAGTACTCTCAGTTCATTTGAAATTAATTATCTATGTATGTGATTCTAGTTGATGGTGGCTATTCAGACTGGAGTCCTTGGAGCACGTGTGCAGTCACATGTGGTGGTGGTCAGCAGACCAGGCAGAGGACATGTACCAATCCAGCTCCTCAGTTTGGAGGTGCTAGTTGCTCTGGACCCACATCAGAATCTCACACTTGTAACAGTCAGCAATGTCCAGGTAACATGTAACAGTCAGCAATGTCCAGGTAACATGTAACACTCAGCAATGTCCAGGTAACAT